>CM042153.1:96128781-96136281 GCA_023376005.1 Doryteuthis pealeii | reverse complement strand
GCTTTTATAGCAACCCCCACCCCCACCCTTTTTATCATATATGTGCTAGAACTGATCGCTGAGAGTCTTAGTGTCCTGGGTATGGCATTAAACTGCATCTAATGGTGAAGTTACAGTTTGGAGGAGTGGGAAGTACCCCTTTATTGCCATTACTCCCAGGTCCACTTTGACCCAGAGTGGTAGTACCTATTATTGTCCCATCCATGGGTTTAATAGATCAAAAAGAGTTTACAAAAAAATTTAGTTTGAAAAAAAATTGAATACCCAACAAGAATAAATAAAGCAAAATGTCTTTGGCATAAAATAATCTAAGGGTTGACATGCCATAAAATCCAACCTACTAACCTATTCCACGTTGGTTGTGTTTATCTTTTGTTTATAGATTAGCAACTTGTTAATCTGCCTTTAAGTACTCCATTCTTTTTGACCTTGTGCCAAACTAAGCTAAACTTGATAAATGACAATTTAAAATTTGATTGGCTTTTTGTAGAATTTCCTTTGCATGTGGCAATCTCTTGGAATTCTCATAAAGAACACGTGACAAGAATTCCTCTTGAACCAAAAACTAATTTACCAATATTCCATTGGGTGATTGGTTATATTTAGTGGTGCTATTAACGGCTAATAATTCATTTTGGAACATTTGGAATTAATTGCATGTAACTACAGTATGTCATTTATCAACAATAGAATGCCACTGAAAACATTAAATGCTTTTGTAGAAGTGAAACATTGACTCACTCTGACAAAATACAAACTTAGCTTACTAATTTTGGGTGGTTGAACTGTGTGTGGGGTTGGGCATTATGTTGCCTGGTTCACAGCTGTGTGTGTATATATATATATAATATATATATATATATATATAATCAAAAGATTTTTGTATTTGGACACTTATGTTTGTTAAACATGACAATTCAATATATATGTATGTATATATACATACATAACACCAGTATAAATAGAACACTTCCAAAGTTGTATTGTTTTTGCAAAATACACATCCCCAGATGATGACCCATGACAGGACCAAAAGTACTTGGGAACAAATTAGTTATACCAAATTTATTAGCCCATACCGGCCGAATATTGTATCGTTCATTTGGTGACCTGAAAGGATTGAAACCAGAATATATATAGACAAAATATGTTTATACTGTTTAACTAAATATGTCTGAATTTAGAAATTCTGCCCAATTACACACACACACACACATTATAGATGGAGAGGTGGGATCTTACATACCTTCAAATGTGGTATATTCTTTCACCTCTAACCTTCCATACATGTACTAATAGATTTTTGTAGTTTTTACATAATTAGTAATTTTTTTATAATGAATTGTTTTCCTTATTGATATAATCATCATAATTAACATTTAATATAATCATCTCTATTAATAATAGAGATTTGGTCTCAATTTGTCTGTAACCAAAACTACATCACTGCTTACGTCACAATACCGAAAATCCTCAATACATAGAATAAAGAACAACCCTGTAATCAGTTTTAATAATTATTTTTTTTACTCCTGCCCTAATACAAGAGATTAACTAAAAGTTTACAATTTGTGTAAAATTTATGTGTAAAATATTCAAAATAATTATTTAATTAATGATTAATAGATTCACGCAACATTTTATTTGAGGAGGACAGAACTAAGTTTCCATTTCAAATTGTTTTATTTATTTTAATTTTTTTTAATAAATTTGATGATTTTTACTTATGATACAAACCCTCTAACATTGAATTTTTAACTCTCCCCACTCAGACAATATCTTTCAAAAATATATTTTTATACCACCCGGAGGGTGTTTTTTTTTTTTTTTTTTTTTGCTTGTAGTTGTAAAAAAGTAAAGTCCGTAGAGTGGTCTAATGTTGGTATCAGCTGAACAACAAAGGAGTCTATCCCCTTTTCACTTGTGCTAGACCAGGGAAATTGTTTTGCTGAGGTGGAGTACCACTCATACCATCAACTCTCAAATGCTTTGCCATACAGATGAGATTACTCAAGCTGTGTTACCAATATGCTGAGTTGGTGAGGATTTGTATTGAACCTGGAACCTTGTGATTTCTTGGTGAATGTTCTACCAACTGAGCTAACCGTCTCTCCTAATAAAATAGTTAAAATACATTTTTTTTGTATTATTTAGATTATTGTCCTCATCTATTGTTATCTGTACAATATTTTGCCGATGTACCCCCCAGCCTTCTTCAGGTATTTCTTGTTGGAAGTGGGAAACTTTTCTTCGAAATCTGGAACCTTCTTCTGAATAAGGCTGGAGGGCACATTGGCTGAAACGTACAGATACCAGAAGAGAAGAAACCACTATCACCCAGCTACGCATTGGCCACACTAGATTAACCCACTCCTTCATTCTTAAAGAAGAATGTTCATGTGGAAACTGATACACAATAAAAACATATTCTGATTGAATTCACACACCTCTCCTACACTCGAAGAAAGTTCTACAATGTTAACAGCATGGACAAACTATTTGGAAAAATAGATCCCAGGAGGATATTAAACTTTTTGAAAAGAACCGGCCTCTTATCAAGGATGTAAGTTCATAGACCTACAAAAATCACCCACTCACTCTCTTGATGTTAAAATTCTCAACAGAAAACTTGATTACAGCAAATAAACCCCTATACATTTTTGAATACCTAATTACCAATAGAAGTATTCGGCATAAAATAACCCAAGGGGTTGACATGCCATAAAACCCAACCAAACCAAACAGATAACAATAAAGATGAGGATAATAGTCTGAATAATACAAATAAACAAAACATGGGTCAAAACATTATTCAATGGAACTGTCATGGAATCAAAGCAAACCTTAACGATTTAGTTTTACTACAAGCAGAAATACATCCTGCTATAATCTGCCTACAAGAAACTTTTCTCAAAGAAAATGACAAAATAAATATCAAAAACTTTGAAAGCTGCAACTACATTCATAAAAATAATCATAGGGCTTCTGGAGGAGTCTCAATCCTGATAAGAAATGACATACCCCAAAGCAAAATTAACTTCAAACTGAACTCGGGGCAGTTGCTGTCAAAGCAACTCTACATAGAACTATAAATATCTGCTCACCCTATATCCTGCCACATGATCCAGTCAAGGAAGATGAAATCAACAGTTTACTACAACTACCTACTCCTTATATCTTACTAGGCGACTTTAATAGCTACAATACTCTATGGGGTTGTAAAACCACAAATCAAAGAGGCAGAACACTGGAAAACATAATCAACAATAACAACCTATGTCTTCTCAACGGAAAATCTTCAACACACCTTGACCCATCTTCCGCCACCTACTCAGCCATAGATTTCACCATCTGCGATCCTTCAATTTATCTAGATTTCTCCTGGAAGGTGTATGATGACACATGCAGGAGCGATCACTTTCCAATTGTGATTGAAAGCATACACCCCCAGGAAGAAAACCTTCCTCGATGGAGTTTGAAGAAAGCTAAATGGGAGAAATTCAAATCCCTATGCAGCAAGTACCTCACACAAAATGATATTACTTGCTCTGTTGACCATTTCACACAAACTTTAATTACAATAGCAAAAAAATGTATTCCATATAATACCACATTTGCCAAACAAAATAGACCATGGTTCAGCAAGGAAGGCAGAGAGGCCATTGGACTACGACGCGCTGCGCTGCGCTGCGCTGCGAAAGTTCCAAACTGAACCCACAATCTAATATCATTCAAATTCTATCGACCAAATCCAAGGAAAGCAATCAAAGAAGCTAAAAGAAACTCATGGAAAATTACATAAATAAACTAAATGCTTCGTCCACATTAAAAACAGTCTTGGACATGATCAGAAAAATAGCGGGAAAAAAACAACCGACTCCATTAAACCACCTCTCCATAAGAAACGAGAAAATAACAACAAAAAAGGCTATTGCTGATTTATTAGCTAAAACCTTCTCAAAAAATTCTTCCTGTCAGACCAACAAAAAATTCCTAAAAACCAAACAAATTACAGAAAAGAGAAACAAACTTCACTTCAAAAAATTCTGAAGATTACAACAAGCCTTTTACAATGGCAGAACTTACTGACTCCATAACAAAATCACACCATACAACAGTCAGTCCTGATGAAATTCACAACAAATTTTTAAAAAATCTACCAGAAGAATCTCTCAGGTATCTCCTAAACATCTTAAATCATATTTGGAAAAGTAACACCTTTCCAGAAACGTGGAGACAAGCAACAATTATACCCATTCCCAAAACTGGCAAAGATACCACAAACCCACAAAAAACTACCAGCCCATCGCCTTGACAAGCTGTCTCTGCAAGACGATGAAGCAGATGATCAAAAGGCTGACATGGTATCTAGAAACAAATAAATTAATTACAAACCTTCAAACAGGGTTCCGAAAAAAGAGAGGGACAATAGACCATCAGATCCGACTTGAGACCTACGTCAGGGAAGCATACATAAAAAAATAGCATGTAACAGCAGTCTTCTTTGACTTGGAAAAGGCATATGACACTACTTGGAGGTATGGTATCATGAAAGACATGCACAATCTAGGGTTACGAGGAAGACTACCACTATTTATAAAGAACTTTCTCTCCAATAGAAATTTCAGGGTACGAGTGGGATCCACTCTTTCTGACCTCCAAACCCAAGAGGAAGGCATTCCACAAGGAAGTATCATCACTTACTCTTTTCTCCATAAGAATCAACAATATAATCAAATACCTCAATCCTACAATCAACTGCTACCCCAACCACCTCTACATCTTTACAGATGGCTCTAAGGACAATGACAAAACAGCATGTGCAGCTATTTTAAATTAAAAAAATTGTCAGAAAAGCTCTCCCAAATGAAAGTTCCATTTTTTTTTCAGCTGAAACCCGTGCAATAGATCTAGCACTTGACATAATCTATGAAAATAACCACAAAAATATATCATCTTCTCAGACTCGCTCTCTGTCCTACTATCATTAAGAAATATAAAAACTGGAAAACCCTCTCATCATTAAACTCCTGAATAGCTTAGACTTGACATCTAACTCTAAGGAGATTATGATATGCTGGATCCCAAGTCACATAGGAGTGAGGGGAATGAAAGAGCAGACTCCGCAGCTAAATCGGCTCTAGATTTGATCCCCGACAATTTCAAGATACCATATACTGATTTGAAACCTAAAATTAATAGATTCCTTCATACAAAATGGCAACAACACTGGAATAACAACATCCACAATAAACTCTTCCTAATCAAACCCACTTTAGGAGGCTGGAGACCAACATTAAGGAAGTCTAGAAAGGAACAAGCCATTGTATCCTGATTATGCATTGGTCATACAAGACTAATGCACTCCTATATACTCAAATAAGAACAACCACAATGTGGAACATGTCAAACACTTATTCATGGAGTGTAGGTTTTTTGCTCACATCAGAAATCATTATTTTAAAGCAAACAATATGAAAAATCTGTTTGAAAATGTCAACATGGAGGATATTCTCTCCTTTTTGAGGGAAATAAAATTATACCATAGAATATAGACATGAAACAAATCAATACCATACAACATAATCCCCATTAATGCTAACACATTGTTAAAACCAATTACTAAAATGTATAAATATAAATACACGTTATGTATAACTTCCTAACCATTAGGCATGACATAACCCCAGACGGGTTGATATGCCATTAAAATCAATAAACAACAAACAAATTATCAAGCCTCATCTCAAAAATTCAGAGAAATAATTTTTTTTTATTTTAGATTTTTATTTTTTATTTTTTAGATAATACTTGACTAGAAATTACATGGTTGATTTTTTTTTGATTTTTCTATTTTTTTTTTTTTTTTTAGATTACAAAACTGTTTTTTTTTTCTTTCTTTTCTTTTTGCAGATGTTAAGACACGACCATTTGGTTAACCTTATTGAAGTTTTCAGGCGGAGGAAAAGGTTGTACTTGGTTTTTGAATTCATGGATCACACAATCCTTGATGAATTAGAGAAATTTCCACACGGATTGGATGAGATGTTTGTACGAAAAATCTTGTGGCAAGTCCTAAAAGGAATTGAATTTTGTCATTTGCATAATGTGAGAAACTTTAAAATCTCTTTTATCATCTTCAACATAAAAAAAAAAGAAAATAATTTTGTATATGAAAATATCATTTAAAGTAAAGCATTACAATTCTGCTTATGTGTTTGTTTGTACATTATACTTACCTACATACCCTCTTTGCAGCTAAATAGGATACTCTTCCACTCTCCCTCTTAGTGTGTAGTACCCTTTCATTGATATTATTCCCAGGTCTACCCTGAACCGGTATGGTAGTTGTATTTACCACGTACCCCACGTGTACGGGTTAGGCACAAGGCCCTATTAATGTGGGACCACCCATGAACCGAAGCTCATGGGTGGTGGGTGCAAAAAATGCATTTATCCTGTTGGCATTCCCTCTCAAGGGGTGCGCCTCAAGCAATGGGCAATAAACCCAGCCCTACCCCTTTAAATCGAGGGGGCAGGTGTTGCCTGGGGGGATGGCCCCCTGGGATCACGCCATTAATTTAACATACAGGTCCAGTGGCCGGAGCCACCAGCTCCCGGCTCCGAAGGACGGGTTAGGGTTACATCTATGCGTTAAATAGATCAAAAAATGAGTTTAAAAGATGTGTTTAAAACAAATTTGAATATCCAACTAGAATGAATAAAACAGAATAAAACAAAAACTTGGCATAAAATAACCCAACAAGGATTGACATGCCGTAAAATCCAACAGACCAATCAACCAACTGCTATTTCTTTTCAACAGAATGCAAATAGCTTAAATGTTCCTGTCAAGATCATGTATATATGTCTGTTTACTGTAAGTTTACATAAGTCTATCATATTAAGTGGGTATTTATTTACCTCACATCCCACTTATACAGCTATGACACAAAGGTACTATTAATGTGGGACTACCCACGAACCGAATCTCATGGAATGGCAGGCACAAAAAATGTGTGGATCCCTTTGGCATTTCGCCTTAAGGGGGGAGGGGCTTCAGGCACTGGGCAATAAATCCAGCCCTAATCCTAAGCCGGTATAAGCTGAATGAAGTAGGCATAAAGTCATTAGTATCAATCTGACATTTGAAATTTTTACTGATAATATGAAAAAACCTCTCATAAATTAAACGCCGGCTTAGAATATGTTGACTGCAGAGGGGTATGATCCCCCCCCCAAAAAAAAAAAACAAAAAACAAAAGGTGACATTCTGGGTATGACACTAAATCTGATAGGCTGATGTAGCTATGGAATACCCTTTCATTGCCATTACTCCCAGGTCCACTCTGACCTGGAGTGGTAGTACCTGTTAGGGTCCTATCTATGGGTCAAATAGATCTGTTTAAAAATTATTTGTATTTGATAGGACTATGTGCTAAAAAACAAGTTAAGCAGTGATGAGCTTGTTCCATACTTAATTGCATGACCACTTAAGCA
>CM042153.1:95961281-96126281 GCA_023376005.1 Doryteuthis pealeii | reverse complement strand
AGTGGCTTAGCTTCACAAATGAAGATCAAGAAGGGGGTGGTCCACACTGACTGCAGGCATGTTCGTGGCTGACAAGGTCTATGTGGGACAAGCAGGCATGGTCACATCACCTGAAGGTCTGAATAGGGTTTGACAGAACATCATTGCAGATATATAAAAAAGTTGCTGTGTGTATCTAGGTTTGGATTTTACATAAAATTATCTGCAAAACAATCACTTCTCCATTTTCTCAAATTTCTACAAGATTATTAGAAAAACAATGTTGTTAATTTTTTAAATTGAGTTGGCTAATTTGCATATTGAAAATTGATTCTTAAAAACAAAAAAAAAAACAACCCCACATCCCCATAAAAATACAGATTAGGAACAATAAAATTGAAAATGAATAACTGTTTTATTGTTCACTAACAGAGCTACCCAGAAGTGCCTGGGATTTAAAAAGTTAAGAATGAATCTCTATTTATATAGAAATTAATAAAAATTCTTTTTTCATAATTTTGTTTTATTATCTTTTATTCTTTATAGATTCTTGTTTTTAAGTTTTTTTAAATTTTTATTCTTCTTCTTGTTTTTTTATTATTTGTCTATTTGTTTTTTTATTATGTTTTACTTTTTAATATTTTTTTAATGAATTTTTAAATTTATCATTGATTTTTTTTCCCTTATTTTTATTTATTTTTCTTATGGAAAATGAGGGGTAAAAAGTTTTACCCCCCCCCCCTTAGTCAAAAATAGGGTGTGGATTTTATTGAACTTTGACCTTTGGAAGTCTGCAACAATTTTCCTTTATAAAATGATATGTGATTTGTCGTTGTACAAACATACAGACAGAATCTTTCTTTTCTCTATATATAGATTCATGGCTGTATCTTTAATAACCTTTTTTTTATTGTTTTTTGTAAATTTCTTTAACTTAAATCAAACCAACCACCTAAAAAGTTTATTAATTTTTTTTGAAATAAGGTAATAAAGGGCCGGGTTAGCTCAGTCAGTAGAGCGTTCGGCTAGAAACCACAAGGTTCCTAGTTTGATACCCGCCCTCGCCAACTAAGCATATGAGTAGCACAGGGTAAGGAGCTGATGGTAGGTGTGGCACTCCACCTCAGACGCCAAAAAGATCTCATTGGTCTAGCGCTATTGAAAAGGGGATAGACTCCCTCGCTGACTGGCTGATACCGACTTTAGGCCACCCCGACGACTTTACTTACTTACATTGGTACCTTAAGTCACAAATACAATTCATTCCGCTCGTAACTCAATTTACTTTTATATCAAATCAATTTTCCTTATTGAAATAAACTGAAATGCCATTAATCCATTCTAACAACCCACAAGAAAATACCCTATTTTTTTTTTTGTTTTTTTTGTTTTTTTTTGTTACATTTTTTTGAATAAGAAAAATATCAGTGTATTGTATAAAGACATAATAAACTAGAATATAATAGATTATGTGCTGTAATATATTTTAATGTTTATTTTGTGTGTTGTTTCCTTTTGATCATTTCGTTTTATTTCAGTTGCTTAGAGCCAAATTTGTCACAACTTTTGGCCAAAGTAAATCTCTGTTTAATATGTTAATTTCTCAGCAGGTACTCTGTGCTTATCTATCTGTTCACCCTTGAAATCACCCCACAATCCTTCTTTTTGTTTCTTTGTTACCTGTTAATTAATTCCACCTAATACCACCTTGTTGATTAGTTGCATTGTCTCACCTAGAAAACACAGGTTAGTTGCTTGTATCTACATGCACACATTATACACATACAGTATTGTCCAGAAATGAGTACACTCCTTTTTATACGCATACAATATTGCCCAGAAATGAGTACACTCCTATGTTTTCATTTTTTTTTTTTTAGATAGAAAATCAATTTTCTTCAAAACTAAAGTTGGTAGATAGACCTATTGTTGGTATCAGCTGAACAGTGAGGGAGTCTACCTCCTTTTCGCTTGTACTAGACTGGGGAGATTCTTTTTGCTACCATCAGCTCCCCACTTTATCACACAAATTCAAGCTGTCCTGGATATAACATTAAACTGCATCTAGTGGTGAGGTTCCAATTCTGGAGTTCTAGGGAGTGTGGAGTACCCTTTCATTGCCATTACTCCTAGGTACTACCCAGAGTGGTAGTACCTGTTAGGGTACCATCTATGGGCTAAATAGATCAAAAAGTGAGATTTAAAAAAATGTGTTTAAAAAAAAGTTTACAAAAAAAATTAAATACCCAACAAGAATGAATAAAACAAAAACATCTTTGGCATAAAATAACCCAACAAGGGTTGACATGCTGTAAAATCCAACCAACTAAGCTGTTCTACTTATGTGCTTAGTTGGTGAAGGCAGGTATTGAACCTGGAATCTTGTGGTTCCTATGCAGATGCTCTATCAACTGAGATAAAACAGCCCCTTAACTAAACATAAGAAGATTTCATCATTTCTAGTGGCTCATTACACAATGAAAATTGACATTATTAGGTAATATCTATGACCAAACTCTGCAGAAATAATGAATGATATGTTTTTGCTTGAGGAAAAAATTGAATTTCAATACAAAAAATTTATTCATGATTGATTTTAACAGACAGCTGGTTTGGCTCAGTTGGTAGAGGATCCACCTAATAACCATAAGGTTCTGGTTCGATACCAGCACTCACCAATCAATTAAGTAGCATAAATATCAATGAATGATAATCTGAATAATAATCTATTGTTATGATTATTTAGATATATTATTTAATAATAATAATCTGAATAAATATCTGTGCAATAAAGTGGGGAGCTGGTGGTAGGTGAGGTGCTTCACCTCAGACACAAAACAATCTCCATGGTCTAATGCTAGTGAAAAGGGGATAGACTCCTCACTCTCCACCTGATACCAGCAATAGACCACCTCCGCCAACTTTACTTACTTATACCTAGAGGTTAGGCTGTTGTGTACATTGTAGATTTATATTTACATTAATTGTGTAGTTTCTTAAAAGTTGTTGATCAGTTATATATCAAGTATTTCTATCTAATACTAATAATTTTCAAACAGATCTATTTGACTCCTAGATGGTACCCTAACAGGTACTACCACTTGGGGTCAGAGTGAACCTGAGAGTAATATCAATGAAGGGGTACTCCACAGTCCCCCCAAGAGTTCCAAAATTGGAACCTCACCACTAGATGCAATCTAATGAATGTCATACCCAGGACAGTTCCTTTTTTTTTGTGGGGTGGTCTTACCCCCCTCCCCCTGCAGGGGAAACAATATATTCTAAGCCCACAGTAATTTATGTGTAATACTATATTTTGGATCTATTTGCATTATCTTGATTAAAAAGAAAAAGAAGAATTAAAAGCTGCTTTAGCCATTTTCAGTAATGACAGAATGCAGTTGTAATGCTGTAAATAATCTTGAATGATAACATGGACAATTTCAACAATTTGATTTACTTTTTACTTGAATAAAATATGATAATAAATCCAAAATTAAGGTCTCCAAAGCGTTGGGGACTTTGGGAAAATATTTATGCGGTTATTGGCAATAATATTGTGCTTGCACCTGCACCTGCACACGCCTCACTGCCATGTTCTTTCTGATGGAACTCCTGATTGATGCTATCACAAAGTGTGAAGTTTTGAATGCAAAACGCGTTGAAATTTATCATCAATTAATGGAAGTGATTACCAACCCGTCCTTCGTGGGCGGGGGTCCGGTGCACTTAATTAATAGTGTCGATCCCAGGGGACTATCCCCCAGGCAATACCTGCCCCCTCGATTTAAAGGGGCAGGGCTGGTTTTATTGACCAACGCCCCCCTTGAGGGAAATGCTGACGGGATCAACGCATTTTTTGTGCCTACCACCCATGAGCTTCGGCTTGTGGGTGGGCCCACATAAAAATGTTCTTGTGTCACGCCCTCATAAGTGGGATGAGAGGCAAATACCATTAATGGAAGTGTATGGTGGATCATTCATGGATCTCAAAAACATCTGCAATTGGTGTTGGGAGTTTGCAACAATGTTGAGGTTCAACACTTCCTTAACGATGGCATGTGTGTTACGTCGGCCGTGGCCACGGCTATCCTGTCCAGTGCGAGAGGAACCACGGCATTGGAGCAACGGCTCGCGTACTCACTCGAACGAGTGGCGGTGCCAAGCTGCCTCTGCATGATAACGGCTGAAAGCCTCTAAGCCGGAACCGCAACCAGTGTCGCCACGGTATTACGAAAGGCGTCTCTTTTCGTTCTGCTGGAGCCTGCCATAGCGGCATCAAGCTGGTATGGCATGAACATACAAAAATTGCCACAAGACCTACAAAAATGCATCAACCAAAATGGCGATTATGTAGGAAAATAAATGCATGTTGAAACTTTAAAATGATGTAAACATCTTTGACAATAAATAATAAACATTTCTGTGATTTCTAAATATTTTGGAGACCTTACTTTTGGGATTACCCTCCTATTTAGTCCTATCTGATTTTGCACTTATTAATTTGCTAGTATATTGAATGCTTACAGTTAACTTTTTGTTAAAACTTATTTAACTATTTTTTCCCTCTTTTTTATATGACTATTCTTTTAAAAGGGCTGTAGACACATGGGCTGTGGGTTGTTTGGTTGGAGAAATGTTGTGTGGAGATCCTTTGTTTCCTGGTGATTCAGACATTGATCAATTATATCACATCATTAAATGTTTTGGTAAGTAATTTTGATATTAGTTTTTTGTTTATTTTTGTTTTGTTTTTTTTTAAATAAAGATGATCTGTTAAAAGATCATCCCCAAAAGTGGCTCTACACAACCACTTTCACCACTACAAACAAATTACCTGTGTAGGTAATCTAATGTTTTGCATCTTTGATAAAACTGTTGGGTCCTCATACATATTTATTTACCAATCCCTCTGCACAAGCAAGATGTGATACAAGGTCAATTTCTTAAGTGGAATTTAGCCTATAAAAACGGTTATTTATTGTCTAACATGATCAAAGGGGAACCACTCTTGACTGATAAATTATTTATTTATTTATTGATCTTCTAGGGGTTACGGTTTAGGGTTAATTTAATGGGAAAATAAATAAATAATTTGTCAGTCAAGAGTGGTTCCCCTTTGATCATGTTAGACTTCTAGGAAATAACCATAAAAACGTTGTGGAGGCGTGTGGTGTAATGGTTATCGTCATATGAAATGGACTTAGCAGCATTAATTTCAAATCCTGACCCAGGCTGTTTGCATTTCGTACAGTACTAATACACTTAGGAAAGGTATGCATCCTACTATGTTTCTTCTAGTTATGCGTAGATAGTAGGTCAAACTGGAATTTTTAACCTGGGTATGGCAACCAGTCTAGGAGAAAAAAAACTCAGTCAATTTCTTAAGCGGAATTTAATAGGTTTGATTTCTGTGTGTCACATTCTGCTCACACAGAGTGGTTGGTAAATATCCTAACAGGTACTACCATTTGGGGTCGGAGTGGACCTGGGAGTAATGGCGATATGAAGGGGTACTCTACACTCCCCAAAGCTCCAGAATTGGAACTTCACTATTAGATGCAGTTTAATGTCATACCAAGGACATCCTAAGTAAAGGTGTTTATTTTACTTAATTAGTTAATCCAGCCCTGGTCAGGTGGGTGCGTGTGTATATGTACATATATAAATATATACATGAAATCAACTTTATTATTATTTTTCAAAAATCTTTTTCTTTTCCAGGAAATCTAATCCCACACCATGAAGAAGTTTTTTCCAAAAATCCAATGTTTTCTGGTGCCAAACTTCCAGAAGTCCAAAAGTCTCAAACACTTCAAATGAGATTCCCTAAATCTTCAGAAGAAGCAAAGAATTTTATGGAGGTAAAATTTTATCAATTCCAACAGAAACAATCTTACTCCCCACCCCTATTCAATATTCTTACAGGTAATTTCTATATTAGATATATTGAGGAAATAAAATAAAATTTATTTCTTATTCATATATATATATATATATATATATTATATATATATATAGTCTTGTAAAATATCACCAAGATGCAACAAAGGAGGACAATTGGTGATGTTATACCAGTATCCTTACAGATTTCGGGTTTCACAACATTATATCTGTTCCACTGGTAGACCTGGCATGTTATTAGGCCACCTCCTTTCCAGATTCGCTCTGTGTATTTTACGAATAGATCATTAATTCTTATATATTGGCCCAGGGATACGTAACAGCCATGCAGAGACTTGCTTGGTACTTATATGCAATAGGAGACTGGAAAGAAATATATATATATATATATATATATATTATATTTTTTACTTGAAGGCAATTACAATGCATATATCGTATAAAATATAAATAATAATATACTTTACTCAACAATGCTTCTAAAGCAAATTATCAAATCTCATCATGTCTTACGCCGGAGCATAGGCCTAATTTACGATCTTCTCAACGTCTACTGTACTTTGTATAGTAGTGGCGTGTTTATCCTTGACAAGTTAATTTCACATGTATCGTGTGCTACGTATTGGTGGCCCATGGGTAGAGTTTTCTGATTCTGCGTGTTGGGTTCCCGGGTTCAATTTCTGTCAGAGGGAAATCATAAGTATACATCGCTGATGAGACTTAATAAAGTTGAAACAGCTGTACGATGTTCTATGTGGGGCGCGATATTTGTCGAGTTCGCTTGTCATGATTATTTTCAATAATTATTGAATTTTATACGATTATACGCATTGTAATTGCCTTCAAGCAAAATATATAAATAATAATATACTTTACTCAACAATGCTTCTAAAGCAAATTATCAAATCTCATCATATATATATTATATATATATATATATATATATATATATATATATATAATTGATTGAATACAGGGTATTCCAAAAAATGATTCCTTCTCTTCTAGTTATGAGTAAATAGTAGGACAGACTGGGCTCTTTAGCCTTGGTATGGTAACCAATCTAGGAGAAGGAAAACTCTGAATTTAAACCAGTTCTACTCTGCTTAACAAATTGACCTTGTGTCACATCTTGCCTGTAGCAGAAGGGGTTGGGTAAATATATACTTCCTTCATCCCCCAAAGCAACAAGAAGATTTGAATTGAAATGAGTTTTAAAATTAATAATCCAAATTGATGACTGGAATAATGCTTGTTCAATATTTTTTGTTATGTCATTTGATTTTTAGGAATGCTTAAGGCTTGACCCAAATCACAGACCAACGTCTTCACAGTTATTGAAGAAAGACTTGATACAAAGAGATTCTTTCTATGCGAAATTCTCTCAGGAGATCCGAGCAAAAATCCAAAGAGAAAATCAAAATGGACCCTTGCAGAAAATCCAGAAATCAATGGATAGTGTGAAACACGAAGAAAAGAAGAAAAAAAAGGAACGAGAAAGGGAACAAAAAGAAAAGGTGCGAAGTTGTTTTAATAAATATTAATATTCACTTTATTGGCCACATTGTACTGATATTTTCTCACACCATGCCTTCTGGGGGTGTAGAATATGCCAGTTGCACCTCTGCAGCCACCTGTTGGCCATGGGTGGCAACACGTGATGCTTAAGAGTGGAATCCTGGTGGCTGAGCAGTCCATGACATGCAACACTCAACTTTGGCCCTTACTTAAGCTAGATGGGTAGTTGGAAAGGCCCCTCCGATCAATTGGCTGGTCATGTCAAGCTCTAGTACCTATATGATTGTCCCAACCGTATTGTTCTTATGGCAAACCCCCACCCCCTTTTTATCATATGTGTAAGAAGGTGGTGTCTTAGGGTCTTAATGTCCTTGGTATGACATTAAACTACATCTAGCAGTGAAGTCCCAATTCTGGAGCTCTGGCGGAGTGTGGAATACCCCTTTATTGCCATTACTCCCATGCCCACTTTGACCCAGAGTAGTAGTATCTATTAGAGTTATCTATGGGTTAAATAGATTAAAAAATGAGTTTAAAAAAATATTTTTAAATACCCAACAAGAATGAATTTAACAAAAATATCTTCAGTATAAAATAACCCAAGCAACCAACAAAAATGTCTTTAACATAAAATAAAGTGGAAATTCTTGAAGCCATTGTTGTTGTTGAATCACAGTTAATCCAAGTCTGTATTAAGCCTCCAGTCAACAGATAGGTCAGCCGTCTTTCCTTGGCGTTGACAGTCTAGTGAATGATATCCAGACAATGAACAATCTTATATACTTTTTTATCCTGACTGTTCATTGGCTACTTTTTACTAGTTATTGTTGCTGTTTACTGCTTCTACAACTGCTGGTAATGTCTATATATATATAATATATATATATATATATATTATAGTTAAAAGAAAGGAAATGAATCCGACAGTATGCGTATGAAAAGGTGGAATGAAAACATCACACAATGCTGTTAAAGAGAAAACAATTTTAACATAATCATAGCTGATATTGATCAATATTTCGATTTTACAAAAATCATCTTCAGAGCTCATTTACTCTGTGGTGTTTGTGATCAGAGATAAAAGTCAAATCAATTTGACTTTTATCTCCGATCACAACACCACGGATTAAACGGCTCTGAAGATGATTTTTGTAAAATCGAAATATTGATCAATATCAGCTATGATTATGTTATAAATTGTTTTCTCTTTAACAGCATTGTGTGATGTTTTCATTCCACCTTTTCATATGCATATATATATATATATATATATATATATATATATATATATAAACTAGAGAGAAAGTGGAGATTTTGTTTACATTTTATACCACAAGAAACTCCAACAGTAAGAGCAACCAGTCTAGAAAATGAAAAACTCTTATACCAGAATATATTCAACAAATAATAATTGACATGCCATAAAATCCAACCAAGCAATGAAAACATCTTTGGTATAAAATAACCCAACATGGTTTAACATGCCATAAAATCCAACCAACCAACCGGATGTTTTCCACACCACTGTCTACAATGTGTTTCCATTTCATTCTTGCTCTCATCTTTCTTCTATATTGGATGGATTCAATTGACAAATGTTTGTTTCTTCCCTTCATTGGATACACACACACACACACAGAGTATTCTAAGAACGAGTTCATTTTTAGTTGCATTGTAAGAAAACAACTTTTTATTTATTTTTCTATTTCAGGAAAATAATTTTAAAGGGAAACGAAAAAATGCCGATCAAGATAAATTAAGTATTTTGCCACAAATGGATCAGATAAGTGAAAATCTGCGTATCTGTTGTTCGCAGACCCAAGACAATATCGTCACTTCAGATTTTCTCTCAGCTCCTGTTGATATTATGCCACCAATTAACTACACACCAATGACTCAACTTAATTTACAATCCAAGTAAGTATTCATGGGGGAGGGAATTATTATAATCTCTTCTTCTTTTGAAGAAGAAGAAGAAGAAATCATAGAGGTAAGATGGATGCATTAAGCAACAAAGATCAGTGAATCAGGATTTTGTGATCTTTGCTGCCATTTATATATATATATATATATATATATATATAAAGTGTTGTTCTGGTTCCAACGGGAGAAAATTCAATATTTTATAAAAAAGAAGGTCCGCAAAATGTATTATGTTTTCAGAAAAAAATTTTTTATTCTTTTTATCTTACATATGCCACACGTGTTTCTGATCTGTTGTCTTCTTCAGGCATTGAATTATTATTTTGGCAGAATAATTCAATGCCTGAAGAAGACAACAGATCAGAAACACGTGTCGCATATGTAAGATAAAAAGAATTAAAAAAATTTTTCTGAGAACATAATACATTTTGTGGACCTTCTTTTTTATAAAATATATATATATATATATGAGTAAAACAGGGAAATCAATCCAAATGAAAACCATTCAGGCTATTTTTCTGGGAATGTAATAAATATTTATCCATAATAGTTGTTTTTGTTAACAATTAAAAATTTTCTGTTTTTGAGAACAAATCACAGACAAAATCTTCAATATGCTGCATTTCAATGCACAATATGCTCTGACCCCAAATGTTGTGATGTTCTGTGCTGGTTGATTTGAAGGGCACGAGTCACAGACAGGTTCACAAGGATTAAAAACAAAACGACAAACTACAAAGTTTGAAAACAAGACGCGGATATCGATCTATCTCACTAGCTGACTATCGGCTTCCTCTTTACTGCTACCGGCAACCTTCACACCTCAACGGCCTGGGTTCAAGCTGAATTTATGTAAAATTCTCCCCACCACCCATCTGCTGCCCGACCACCCAGATGGCCGGTACTTAAATTCAACACCGACTTTTAGACAACATTATCCATTAAAACTAAAGCAGTTACTTCTCTTTTCGGACTTAGCGTCTCCAATACTTCGACCATTAATTTTTTCAAAATAGATTTCCTCATAAAAATAGCCTTTTTGCTTTAAACACCCAAATACTTAAAGATATTATCACTAAGTGGCTTACTTCATGGTGACCGTACAGGTCTCTTTGTGTCCTCAAAAGGACAACCACCCACCCATTTACCTATGCCTGGGTTTTAACCTATTCTATTTTTATTCATTTATTTATTCTGACCATGTTCTCCTTCCATCATAGTATCACATTAGAATATGCTGTGTCTCCTGATGAGAAGATCCCTGTCCCCCAAAAGGGGTCTCCTAGGTATAACACTAAACTGCATCTGATGGAGAGGCTCAAGTTTTGGAGAATGGTGTCGGGGGAGAGTACCCCATTCATTTTTCTTGTGTAATTTTTGGTGCTTTAAATTGATACTAATTAGTTTGGGAAATTAGTTTAGAAAAAAAAAATGTTTGTTTTATCTAGGTATGAGTGTGTGTGTGTGTGGGGGGGGGTTCATTTTTAACTGTTTTTTTTTTATTTCTTTTCCTTTTTTAATTTTTTTCCCTTTGCTAGATCTGATGAAAAATGTTTTAAACGAAGTCCTCTTGATAAAGTAAAACAATTTTCCAAATTGAACGACACGCCCCGAAAAGGTCAGGAGAAAAATCCAAATTCAGAATCAAAGAAATCCAAATCTAGAGAAACGGACAGAAAAGATTCCTTAATTTTGCCTAAAATGGACAATTCTACAGAAAGTAAGCCACCCCCTCTTTTCCTTTTTAAGAAATTGTTTTGGTTTTAGAACCAAAATACTAGGGTGAGTCAAAAGTTTTGCAATATTTTAGAAACGTGTTAGTTTGTGTAGGCAATCATAATACTGAATATCACTTGTCAGAAAACTGACTTCACGGAATTCAGCAATCACTTCATTGAAGAGTTATTTCCCCAAAAAATCAGCAAGCTGAATTCAAAGAAATAACTTTTATATATGAATAAAATTTTGTATAATTTCAAAAGTACACCGTGTTGGAAATAGTATTTTTTTATTTATGGTAAAAAATATCAAAATAAAATTGATTCAAGAAGAATTTAAAAACTGGAATTCAGAATCGGATGAATTTATGAGAAAAATATATTTTAATATCTTTTTCTCATAAATTCATCCAATTCATTCTTGTGTCTAGCTTCTTCTTTTTTTTTTTTTTTTTCAATCGTTTTGTTAAAGTTGAAGTGGTGCAGCCATACAGTAGGACTGATACAACTAAAGCTTGGAATAATTTTTGCTTTATCTTTATCAGAGAGATCAGGTTTTCTTATGATTGATAATCTGTCTATAGCAGCCCATGCCTTTTCTATAGGCTGCAAATTCACATGTTACTAAAATATTGCAAAACTTTTGACTCATCCAATTATGACTCCTTTTAAACGAAAAAATATAATCTTACACTTTATTGACTTCCAGATGATTTTTTAAATGTAATTCCAATCCAAAATTGTTGCTCATTGCATCTGTTGGATTATATGTTGGTATAATTATCTACTAAGCTTGGCTTAGATGTAGAACAAGGCCAGAAGTATGGGGCGACCAAAGAATTGAACTCACTAACAATGGTTTGTGAATCTAGCTTGCTAACCATTACACCACATAAGGTGCTCAATTATATGTTGGTATAAGACATAAACAGAATCACCACTTTTATATATATAGACCCTACCAACAGCAGTAGGAGCATAAGCAGCAGCTTCTGGTAAAAGTGGCCACTAGACAAGCAGGACAAAAACGATTTAAGATCATTCACTGTCTTGATAAGGGCTACTAGGTTATCAAACAGAGAAAACATGTTGATCTCTCTCTTCACTACAGATGGGGGGATTAATTGTGATTCAACAATTGAATACCATGAAAAGATTCATTGTTTTTTTTCTTTCTCTATTTCTAAAGACATTAAATTAAAATGAAGGATAGCAGATAAGAAAAGTGTTTAATGCTAAAATAGCAGAGCAGTTTATGATATTACTCAAGTTTCATGTGCATTACACAATCATCAGACAGAAGAAAAGTAAAAAGTGGTTAGTCACACATTTGTATATTGTGACGTGTGTGTTACATAATCTATGTGGTTGCATAAGATTATTGTCAATCCCCTGTATTTCTAAAGGGATAGCCCTTTTCATATCACGGGCAGGACTTTCAATGGAATAGTACAGAAAGCCCACAAAATATGTGAAGTCACGTGGGACCTGGTTGGGTCCTCAGTTTTCAGTTGGATGTCAGGCAGTGAAGATGTCCTGCCTTAACTAGAACTCACTACATACGCGCGCTATGTTAGTCAGATGTTTTAGTTAAGTAAGTAAATAAAGCTTAAGAAAATAACACGGTTTTGTGATTAATGAATGTCTTGGTAACAAGACTGATCTAGAAGAAGAAATGAGTTAAGTGCGACCGACCACCAAGACGAAGTCAAGACGATAGAAGAGAGGCTAGAAGAACTTAAGATGTCAAAGACGCCAGAAGAAGAATAGAAGTAAGTAAGTAAAGAAGGATATACAACAGTGTGTTCATTTGATTAGATCTTTTTACATGAGGCTTATATTTGAAATAACGTAACGTGCTTAGGCATTAATGCACATGGAATTCAGATGTGAAAATATATATAAGGATGGCTTTGGCATTAAATAACCCATGAAGGTTGATATTTCATTAAACAAAGAATCAAAATGAAATCATTTCCTATGATGATAACTGTTATGCACAACTCCTCTTATCAACTAGGTATGCCCACCTAATTGATTAATTAATTAATTATTAATTAATTAACTTTCAAAATTAGGTACGTCTTCAATTAAGCGCATATTCTCCCAAAAATTGTTGGCTAAAAAAAGCCATATCATAAATACATCGCTTGTGTATCTACTTCTTATATATATATATATATATATATATATATATTTTTTTCCGTAGTTAGGCTTTAATGTGTCGTTTAACCAAGCTGATGCAGGTAGACCATAAGGAGAGCTCAATGTACCTAATACCAGTGAGTAGAAAGGACAGAGCAAGATTTTAGTAAATGAAGAAAAACTCTAACTTGCTTCATTACAATAATTTATTTCAAGTGATTAATACGGCATCTTAAGGTAATCACAAGAACATGACTTTACATGTTTTTTGTGCTTACCTGAAGAGCCGTATTAATACGGTTGAAATAATTATTGTAATGAAGCAAGTTTAGAGTTTTTTCATTTACTAAATATATATTTATATATATATATATATATATATTATATATATATATATATATAATATATATATATATTGATAATTTCTTTTATTGTCTAAATATAATGGTTGAATATTTTCTCTGAGTAGAACTGAAATCTCTACATCACAAATGTTAAACATAAAAATCTCAATGTTAATCTTGAATGAAAATTTTATCTTGTTTTCTTTTCAGATGGCCGAACCAGAGAAAAAAACTTAGAAAAAGGTTCTAATTCTCATATGATATCATTTGAACCTTCTAAATATCAGGTAGGAGTTTCCAGATCTTTTGCTGAGTAAAAAAAAAAATATAGGCAGAGTTAACTAAAGGGAAAAACTATACAACTTTTATAATCTTTAGGGGTTAATTTTTTTTTTTTTTTCAAAATAAGCTGACTGAGTCAAGTATCAATTCTCTGCCTCCAGTCAAACACACCAGATGCCTGCTTGCTAGGCCTGTTAAGGAATAGCCTTGTGGTTATAATATTCTCAGATTTTCAATCAGCCTTTCTTTTTCCTTTTCTCTCTCTCTCTCACCTCTTTCATCATCGTCTCTGTATCTCCTATCCTTTAGCCTGTTTCCTCTCTCTCTTTCTCTTTCTACCCATCCCCTCTTTCTCTCTCTCTCTTTAAGCTTCTCTCTCTCTCGTTTCAGTCTTTCTTTCTTTCAAAAAATCAATCAATTTTACTAAGTTTAATTTCTCCAATCCAAAGGACTGAGCCTATTCTAGTAGTGACCATCCCAACTGGAATTTAACAGGTTTGAATTCAGACTTTTCCTTCTCCTAGACTGGTTGCCTAACCAAGGTTAAAGAGCTCAGTCTGCCCAACTATTTACCCATAGCTGGAGGAAGGGTAGTTGAATTCATATCTTTCCTCAGCCATTTTTTTTATAAACCTGGAAAACAAAAAACAAACAAATTGATTTGATTTTTATTAAAAAATTTTATTTTTTTGTCAATTGAATTTTTACTCCAAATTTGTCAAAAATCCTTTTTCAAATGACATTAATCTTTTTTTTTTTTTTTTTCTTTCTCTCTGAACATTTTTTTATTATTTTGCTTACAACAAAGTTGTAACTCCCAAGTTTCTTCATTTTAAAAACAGAAGTTTCGGGGGGGGGGGGGGGTTGTTCTAAAATTTCTGTAAAATTTAGATTGTAATCAATGCAGGTGTTTTAAAGAAGAAATTTAACTATATACACATTAGTATTATTAATATTATATATTAACATTATCATTATTTTTTTTATTCATTTATTATCATTATTATTATTTATTTATTTATTTTTTATTTATTTATTATTATTTTTATCATTATTATTAATTTGTATTTTGTTTCAGACATAAATCATTTTAACTGAAATCTTTTTTGATATGACATTTGTGAAATCTAATTCTCTTCAAAAAAAAACTCCGTGTCCCTCTTAAAGCCGAGTCTTAACTGATATTCGGTTCTAAGAAATGTGTTGAAATGTTTGTCAACTTGTTAAGACCGATTGGGGGTGGGGGTGGGGGGACCTATTGATCGTGGAGTCATTCACTAACCCCCCCCCCTCCCACACAGACACATAATTTATCAATACAATTGTGTATAGAGTGAAGTTCAAAAGTTGACATAGAATGGCTATAAATAATTCCTTTATTAAAATGTCTCAGGTCAACCTGATCCTCTGAGAAATATTTTTGAATTGGAGGGGGGGGGCGTTAAAGAACACTGAACTTACCTGTTTATCACATTGATTTGAATATTTTAATTGATTATCTTTTTTCTTATAGTAGGATAACTGAGCATAAGTAGTACTGAAAAGTCCTTGGCCTAACTAATGGAAGAATTAAAGAAACTTTTAAAACAATGTGTCAAGTGTATTGAAATTTAGGATGAATATATGAAACCCGTATATAGGAAAGGTGAATAACAAACACAAACAATCATTTCAATTTATATTTCGTCTCAGTTCAGTATCTGAAGAAGTCTCTGAACTAATAGAAACAAAATATAAAATTGAAATGATTTTTTCTGTTGGTTATTCACCATTTCTTTATATTTGTTACATTTTGTCAGATTTTCTTAATTTATTGTTTTCTTCATATAATATATATATATATATATATATATATATATATATGAAGGATAGAGGATTGGAAAAACTCTGACAGAATGTGGTAGAGATATGAGGAACAACAATGGCAAAAATAATTAACTTTTAAACAATCAAAAGCGGATAGTGAATGCATTTATCTCAACAAAATCTTTAAGGACTTCTCTAAAATATTTTCAAACAAAAATATCCCTGGTCCCCTGATACACATTGGACATCAACACATTTGACCCACACTCCATATTTTTTCAATATTAAGCTTATCCTAGTCAGGCACAAGGTCACAAAAATTGAGCACATGATTGAATTTACTTCACTGTGATAGTATTTTGCTAACAATTGCAGTTACTTGTAGCCATTTACCAGGATAAGTTTAAGGCCAATATAGTAATTAGCAATAATTTATAAGGTAGAAAATATCCCTGTAGGAAATAGACACGGCAACAGAAGTTCAAATCCTGGACAAAGCTGGTTGCATTTTCACATAGCACTAATACCCTTGAGAAACGTATGCATCCAACTATTCTCCCTCCATCTATGGATCAATAGTGAGACTGGTTGCCATTCCAAGGCTAAAAAGCCCAGTCTAGGAGAAGGAAAACTTGGAATTCAAACCTGTTATACTCAGCTCAATGACTTGAGGGTGGGGGGTGAGAAATGGACCCTCTTTTTGTTCTGTTCTAGGTCCTTAAAGTGACCTGGATTGAGAAATAGGCCCAGCCTGAGAAAATGGCTCTTTTTTTCTATTTTAGGTCATTAAGATGATTTGATATCTAACAAAGGTTTATATATTAACTCACTTTAGACCACATTAGATGAATGTTAAATTATCTAAAAAACAAAAAAGAAAGAAAAAAATGTATTCTGTTCAATCATTTAAAAAAAAGTCTCATTCTCTGTTGGAACCTGTTTAATTTTCTTTCTGTTTTTTTCCTTTCCTTTGTTTTTTTCAGGACAGCAGTGGGACAGGCACAAAAGGTATAAATTTACCTTCCGTTATTTAATCCTGACTAAATGAGGTGGAAGCAGATATTTCAAGTGGCCATAGTTCTTCTATTAACTGAAGGAATCGTGTCTTTCCTTCTGTGTTTAGACTCTTCACATTTGAAGGCAGGTGGGGCATGTGTGCCTCCTCCACCCAGTCGAACAATACCCTCACTCCCCCAACAGGTGTCAACTTGCACCAATGATTTCATATCACACACACCAAGGTAATATTCTCTCACAACATGGCCCTTTTTTTTTTTTCCATGTTACTTGCTTGAATTGTTATTTTGATTAAATAAATTCTAAAAATTGAGTAAATTTTATTTACTTATCCCTTAGGTAATTTTTTTTGTTTACTCATGTTTCAACAAAGAAAAAAGAATCTACCATATATACTTGCCGATAGTTCACTGTTTTTTTAACCAAAAATGGGGTGACCATTTGATATAAATGTAAAACAGAACTACTTTAATTTTTTATCATTAAGTTGCAATGATGTGAAATGTGTACAATATATATTTGAAAGCTTTTGAAGTTTTTCATAAAAATCCAATTCCTACTGATTCATTGCTTTAAACTGACCTGATGCTGCTAGATATTCACATAGTTTAACAATTTTGTTGTAACAGATATCATCTTTCCCAATTTTCTTGTACATCATTTAAATGAAAAGAATTTTTAGGATTCAGTCCTGATGAAGTTAAATGATTAAACATTTTTGTCTAAAGTTTTCTATATTGTTTGGACACTGAGTAAACTTTTTTTTTTGAGTTGACTGCTATGCTTTTTTGTTTTTTTACCCAGGCTCATTTATGATTATAGTACTTATTTCTATATGTTTGCATTTATGCATTAAGTGTTTTAGATCTAATATTTGTAAGCAAAGTCTTGAAACAAAAGTGAATATTTAAGTTTTATGTTAGTATAGGTTGTGTAACTAGCTAGATTATAATGTGACCAGGTCAACCGCAAATAACCACTTGGACAACCAAAATTTAGTGGTACAATCTATCTGCAAGTATATACAGTAGTTAAATTTTTTTTCTTCTTCCAAGATTTCATTTTTAAGCTTAGCTCACTGGTCAAATAAGATTTTTTTTAAAGACATTATTATTATTATTATTTATTAGTACAAGAGTTAACCCCAAATTAAGGTTTCCAAAATAATTGTCATTTTGGTCGATGCATTTTTGTATGTGCTGTGGTAGTTCATTGACATCCATGCACGACTCACTGTACACTTCCATTAATTAGCAATGAATTTCAATCAGTTGAATGTCTTGCATTCAAAAATCTGAATAATTGTGCAAACTTCACGGTTGTGTCAATTGGAAGATCCATCAGAAAAGACTGCTAAGCCAAGACTGAATGTCACAGCAAAGTACACAACGGTGTTTCCAATAGCTCCATAAACAATTTGCTTTGGAGACCTTACTTCTGGGATTACTCTCCTATATTTACTGTAAATCCTCAAGTATAATCCGCAATTTTTCCCCCAAATTTAAAGTCAAAATCCCTAGTGCGTACTATATACGAGGTTAAAAATGAAAAATATTTTCTAAGCAATGTCTGAGTCTCTATTTGCTGTCCGGCAATGTTTATTCAGACGCATTTTTTATACAGAGGTACAGCCCCCTAAAAATCCCCTGCGTACTATGCTCAAGGATTTACGGTACTCGAGCAGGATGCAACATTTGGTCATTTTTTTCTTCTTTTATTTAAAAGCTGATTTGAATTAATTCCTTTTCTTATATTGATTGCCTCACCAAAGATAAAGAACCCAGTCTGTCCCTACCATTTTACCAGAGATAGAGAGATAGAGAGAGATGGATAGATAGATAGATAGATAGATTCATGCCTTTTACCACAAAGTGAAAAGTTAATCAATGTTCATCTGATTATGTTCACTTTTTAGTTTTTAATAAATTTTATCTCATAACACCCAAAAAATCTGAGCTATCTAAATAGATAGAATCCATTAAAGAAAATATTTCTAAGAAAAAGTCATATCAGCATTTATAAAAAAGAAACAAATATCATGGTGTGTGCGTTACGATTTTTGTGGCCATCCTTTAGGCTTCAAGCAAGAGCGCTGTCCAGTGGAGATCCTTTGTGTAAAGCAGAGCATGATCCTTAGTGAAGAGTCCTTTGGTTGCTCCTTGGTGCTCCTCAGTGTTGCTGGTCATTCGTCAATGAGTGCAAATGGACGTCTGTCAATATCAGCGATTAAATAGTTAACCAACCACGTATATGGGCTGAGGTTTAAGTTTAAACCACGTGACCTCACTTAATCTATAAATTTAAGTGGTGGATTGCAGCACAGCTTATATACAAAAATAATCCAACAGTGTACTGATGGCATACAGTGTCCACACAAAGCTGATGAATATAAGTTTTAGTGGCATGTCGATGTGTAGGTGTCCATAGGAGAATGTCACGCATTATGTCTTTCTTGGATGAGAGGTACAACTGCTTCCAATCTAAGATTTGTTTCAAAACAGCACAAAGCATTCTTGTGTAGTTCCCGTTACAGCTTGGAAGAAAGCTAATGATATTGTTTAACTTTTTAGGTGAAGCAAAGGGCAAGAGAGGGTCAATCATTAATATTGGGGGGGTTTAGTAATAAAACCTGCAGAGTGGCCTATTTGTCAATATCAGCTGCAAAGGAAATCTACCCCCCCCCCTTTTCACTTGCACTAGATGGTTTTTCTGAGGTAGAGCACCACACCTACAGCAACCCAAAATTAGATAAAGAATAATTTCCAGTTGTTTTACCATCTAAGTTATGTGAAGAAGTTGTATATAAAGATAAATCCATTTAATATTTGTTTGCATTTCACATAGTGCTAATACTTTTGCTTCCAGCATATTGATAATAGGACAAACTGGGCACTTTACCCTTGGTTGAATTCCAAACCTCTTAAATTCCTTGACCTTGTGTCACATTTTGCTTGTGCAGAGGGTTTGGTAAATATATATGGGAAGTTCCTTTATGATTTTAAAGTCTCCATCTGTTTTAAACATTGGAATTTTTCTAATAGGGATGCTCCCATAGAAATTCTTTTTTTGTATAAAAAAAAAAAAAAAAAAAAAGTTGCCTGTGGCTGATTGCAACAATGTGGAGACTGTAATTATATCACAAAATTAAAAAAGTCAAAATGAATAATATTTCAAGTGTTTTTTTTTTTTTTTTTTTACAACCAAATAAATAAATAAAACAGCAGAAAACATTCAAATAACATTTTATTTATTTTGTTAAGGCATTATTTTTTTTCTTTATAAGGAATTTTTGAAGGTAATCACATTGCACACAGGATGAAGGTAGCTGGGTGGGGGGAGAAACTCATACAATTATACTTAAATGCATACACACACACACACACACATTCAAAGAGTTTCACCCCCCAGGCTGTCTCCCTCACAGCTCAGTGGTAGTTGTGGTTACACATTCAATAAAATCCATATCACAATCTCTTAGTTGGGTCAAAATCATTGACACGGAGGTCATGAATATTAGGAGGCATGTACAGAAATTCGTTAACATGTTTTCTGTAACTTCATAATTGGATATAGTGAACAGATTTTTTTTTTTTTTATCTACACATACCTATAAAGAAAAACAAAAAGGGAATTAATTTAATATAAATCTATTTGAAAGAAAATGTTTGACTTAAAAAAATTGTATAACAAAAGTTAGTGAAGTAATTTCAATTTGGAAATTTGTCTGCATGATGTAAAAGAAAAAAATGTTCATGTTAGTGAAATTGCAATAAGGACACCTTGCTAAATTGAAGTGATGAACAACAATTGGCTGCTAGTGTAGCAAGTGGTTCTTACCGAGTGTCGATTACCAGAATAAATGTTTTTTTTTTATTTCCCCATTGTTCTTTTGAAGAATTTTAAGTTAGATGTGAATGGTCATGTTATTTGGTTATCACAAACATTTCTACAAATTCTTCTCTTTAGCTGTCAGTTTTTTTTTTGTCTTCTTTTAATCGGGCACTTAAAATGAAACCTCAGCTACAAATTTGCTGTTGAACCACTAAGCCAAAAGCTACAAATGTTGCTTTAAGAGTTCACACTATTCTCTCTCTCTCTCTCGTGAATGTCCTAAAGGAAAGTGTTGCCCAAATAGGCTTTAGTAAATATTGCAATATCACCGAGAATAAATCACATGAGTTAACTTTCATTTTAAACCCTTTCATTCAAAATTCTCATTTTTGTTAGGATTATTGACTTGTGAACATTAGCAGAATTGAATTATCTCCCTTGGTGAAGATTTTACATATTGCAAATGTTAAGTGGGGAAAAAAAAAAAGAAGTTTTGTCTGTGTGTAAAAGGAATTGAGGTGAATTTTATCATTTTTATATTTTACCAAATTTGCTGTTCCTTTTCTTAAAAGCATTTTTATCAATACATCCAACTAAAGAGGAGAGGAAGAGTCCCCACCCTTTTTTAAAAAATATATAGCAGTAACAAAACTGAAAGGTTTGGTGATGTCTCATCTGAAATCCTGAATTCAAATTTGTAAATTCTTCATAAAAACAAAATAATGCCCAAACCAACAAAAATTACAAAAGGGTAAATGTTCTATTTTTAAAAGAGTGGGAGTGGGGAAGAAAAAAGGTGTGTCTGGAGGTTATCTAATGAAACTCAACCCACAAGACAATACTCTATCTAAAAAAAAAAAGTTGATTTAATCACTTTGCAATAACTTGAAAAAGAATCTTTAATTTTTCAACTTTTGGGAGACAGCAACCCTTTAAAAACTTTGAATTTCCAGGATCCTTGCTTAAATCTCTTAAAACACACATCCACCCCTCCAAATTCTTTTTTTTTTACACATCTGTAGCGAGATTTGTGCAAAAGGAAATGACATGGGTAAATCTCATTTTTAAGATTGAAAATGTTTTTGTTTTTTTGTCTCAACTATAACAGAACAGAGTTGATGATTTAAATTTGTGATTGAGGGAGAGGGTGTGTGGGTCATTTTGAGACACAATTTTAAAGAAAAAAAAATTATCAAAACTGATTAAATGAGAACAAATCAGTGTGGGAAGTTAATATTGAAATAATATTTCCATTTTAGTAGATTTTTTTTTTTTCAGTCATGAGAAGAAAAAAAAATGAATTGTTTAATTACCTTCAGGAAGAAAAGAAATAGTGAGGATTTTGACAAAAAGAAAATGAATATTTCCCACATTTCATTTAAACTAAAAGAAAGGAATTTTCAAAATAGGAAATCTTTTCTACTCAAAGGTCAAAGGTTGTTTCACAGTGAAAAAAATTCAATATTGGAAAAAAATTTTTTTTTTTAAAATTAGATGCTTCCTAAATTTTATAAGTTGAAAACTTATTAAAATTTATTGATACCCGTTATTTTTTTATTATTATTTTGTCAAACACTAAAAAAAATTTTAAAATAAAAAAAAAAAAAAAATTTCAAATCCTTTTAATATTAAATGTCGTTCAGCAACAGAAAAATTAATGAAGAATTTCACAATGACAAGTTAAATATTTAGAAATTGTTTTAAAAAAGAAAATCAAATTATTTTTCAAAATTCTGCAAATGTAAAACAGAACTAAATTTCTTTAAAGCTGGAGCCACATTTATAAATTCAGATTTAAAGAGGACAAAGAGCCCCCCACCCCCGTCAAATCTTTTCTTTTTCTTCTTTAACCATGATACCTGCATCAGAAAAATAAGGTCTAAAGTTTGACTTTGGGTACAGTAACTGCGCTTTAAATCTGGGCTATTTATTATTTCCCATTTCTTAGGGTAGAATGGGTACAGATTATTGGCTTTGGCTTCCCTTCAACCCAAAAATGAGACAAGAGAAAATAATTTTAAAAGGAAAATAAATTGATCAGCATGACCAACAACAAAACTGTTCCCCATTTATGATTTTATAATACACAAAACTAAATCAATTTAACAAAAAAGTTTATACCAGAGTCTAATACCTTTTTTGTCTTAGTTTTACAAATACCCCCAAGGAAACAGTTTTGAATTAATCAATTTTATATAAAATATTGGAAAAGAAAATATGTTGGTCAAATTAAGAAAATCCCTCAGTGTCCATGATGAGTAAGAAATGATTTTTTTTTTAAATATCAAATTTGGAGTAAAATTAAAGATTTAATCTAAGGTTATTTTTATTTATTAGTTAGTTTTTTTTTTTGGGGGGGGGGGCGTCTGGACATTTTGAATTGAGTAGATTATGTAATACAAAAAAACCAAAACACTATAATTATTTTCTTCATCTTTGTTGTTTCCAATAACAATTTAGCTGATAATCTTTAGAATTTAACTTCTCCCCATAAAAAAAAAAATAAAAAAATATGGTATACATTGTTAAAAGGACAAAGATAGTCCTCTCCCCCATCCAAAAAAAAGGGGGGGTGTACATGAAATAACAAATACTTTAACAATGTTCTAATAACAATACTTTGTATGACTATATAAATTCCATTCTGTAAATTTCAGTTCCAACCAAAAAGAAAATCGGTTAGTCATTGTGAATTTATTGTAAAGAAAAAGAAAAAAAAAACAATTTTTTAAGACATTTTTTTATATACTTTCTTAATATTGAAAATAAAATGTTTTTCCCTGTTGACAATTTTTTTAAGATCCAATGATTATTGCAGTTTTTGGTAATGAAGATTTTTGTTTCTCTAAAAAGTATTTAAAGATGAATCTTCATAGCAATTGGAATTTGTTTTTTGGTAAATAATGAAATTTGAAAACTGAACCCAACAAATACTGATAAGAATATTTTTAATTTCTTCCTAAGAAAATGAACAAAGGGCGAAACTTTTAATGTTCCCTCTAAAATGGAGACTATTTCTGTGGATTTAAACGAGATCTTCATTTATGGCAGAGAGAGAAAAATTTTTTTATTTACCTTGATTGGTAGATTTGCTAATTTACAGAATTTTAATTTTTAATGATTTATTTTTGTGTAAAAGGTTTAAGTTCTTAAAAGAACTGGCTGGGTGGGGGTCTTATATATGTTTGTAATTATAAAAAAGAAAAAGAAAAAAAAAGAGCTGTTTTGTGAAATGAATATTCTTTTATTTGTTTCCATTTTTTTTTCTTGTGACAACTGAATGTTTTTGTTTTTTTTGTATTGTGATATTAAGAAAACATTTTGACCATTTCATTCTAAGGCCTTCTTCTTCAAGTCTGGCTGAATTAATTTTTGGGCCAAAAACAGTGACAATATCAGAGAAAGAAAACAAAAAAAGATTCAATTGTCAGAAGAAAAGAATGTTAATTACTTTCATCTTAGAAAAAATTTCCTAATTTTGGTAATTTACACTGAAAGATTTTACAAATAACTTTTTTTTTTGTTTAAATTTTTTACCTGATTGGAAATTTTCCTTTCATGAAGAATAAATTTGCTATTTGAAAATTCAAAACAGCTGAGAGGAAAAAAAAAGCTTTTAAGATTCAATAAAATTTGTTTTAGTTTTTTTTTCAATTATAATTGTTTAGTCAAGCAGAGTTATAAAAAAAAAAAATGGAAGTATTTTCTCCCCAAAAGAAAAAAGGAGAAGCTGCCTCATTGTACACAAAAGCCAAAGAAAAATGTTGGAGTGGGGGGGTGGGGGTGAGGAGCTCTATATTAATGAATAATTTTTTTAAATTCTTATATCCAGAAGTAAAAATCTAAAGTAGATATTTCATATAATTAAATGTTCTAAAGTAGATTGTGAACAGCTGTTGCTGCTTTGATAAACTTATTGGTGTGTCTGATAAATTCATAGTTTGGAAAATTTATTGCAGGTAAATTAATTGCATCTAAAAGAGTTAAAGGGTTTTTAGGGAAATCCTGTATTATAAGAGCAATTAATTGATACATTGAATTTACTTGTGATGAATTTACCATGTAGTAAATTCACCGTACGGTAAGTTTATTGCAGGTAAATTATTTGTGGGTAAATTCAGAATTAAATCATTGATTTTAAGGGTAATCTGAACATTAGCTACATAAATGTTTATTTCACTTTGAGGAAGTCGTCTGTTTGCTCGGCCATTTTCATTTCACCGTAACCAATACAACTGCATGTTTTAACATGAAAATATCAAAAAATGTGTTCTTAATAACAATTAAGTTCATTTCAAATAATGCACAAGCACAATTAAAAACACATTTTATATTTTACATGTTAAAACATTCAGGTGTATTGATTTGATCAAATTCGTAGATTTATGGTGAAATGAAAATGGCCAACCAAAACAGACGGCTTCCTCAAAGTGAAAGAAACAAGGGAGGTTATTTCATTTATGTAGCTAATGTTCAGATTACCATTTTAAGAATTTAATGAAAAGAGTTAGCGTCAGGGAAACCCTATAAGAGCAAGCGAGATTTACTTTTTGGCAGTGTAAAGTATTTGCCATTTTGTTGTTTTTTTTGTGTGTGAAAGAAATTAAAGAAGGGGACAAAATAAAAGACAGAGATCATTATTAGTTTCTTCCTGACAAGAATATGGCCATATATATATATATATATATATATATATATATATATATATATATATATATCAATCAATGTAGAATGTGGTTGGATGCCCACTTGACATTAGTGGTGGATCTTTAAAAAAAAAAAAAAAAAAAAAAAAAAAAAAAAAGAAAGATTTTAATAAACCACATGATTGAAGCAGCTTCCCCCTCAATGTAGCAAAAAAATGCTAAAATAAAAAGAAACCTATTCAACAAAGATGCTGCCAAAACCAAGAGACAATGTTGACAAATGCATCCGCTTCAGCATCCACTTTGTTTATTGGGTGACTGTTTTCAGCATAAGCCAAGAACCTGAAAAACACACAAAATTAAAAAAATATTGATGTAAAATTACTTTTTTGTTAAAAAAAAAAAAAAAAAAAAAAAGGAAAGGCTTTTTTTGAATAATTCTATTTTAAAATAAGTCAATTAAATATATTCACTTACCTATCTCTCTCTCTCTCTGAAATTTGTGTGCTTAATATGTAAATAAAGACACACAGTATATATCTAAGTTAGGGTAGTGTGGACATGAAGTCAACAGCACTTGGTGACAGTTCCTAACCTATGTGATTTTCAAACTAAGTTTGATTTGGTTTGAAAATTGCAGAGACGAGAAACTGTCAGTTACCAAGCACCATTGACTTCATGTCCACACTATCCTAACTTAGATGTACATGCTCTATCAATGATATTGTTATATATATATATATATATATATATATATATATATAAGCTATATTTATAAATAAAGTGCTCAATATTGGTGATAGAGAATATGTAGAATCAGTGGCTCTTGGTTGTTAGTCTGATGATTTCATAAGAGAGAAACTGATAGACACAGTCAATAGTGTTTAGTGACTATGTCATTGAAACCTAGATCTCCCCTTCTCTCAATTATATATATAAAATCTCAAGCCTCATCTCAAATTTTTTCCTTTTTCACAAAAAGAGGTTGACCCAATGTGAACCTCTTCATATTACTGATATTTAAGTTTTTTCTTATAATATTTTTTTTTTTTTTCATTCAAAAGGTAAAGATCTACATAAATATTAGAATTAAAAAATAAGATTAAAAAAACAAAAAACAATAATATTCATCAATTTGAATTTTGATTATTATTCTTTATCTTTTCTGTGCTTTCAATAAAACCTCAAAGGTTCCCAACATTCATCATTATATATATATATATATATATATATATATATATATATATATATATATATATAGATGTGTGTGTGTATGAGAGAGAGGGAACAGATTTAAAATAGACAGGAAAGGATATTTTTTATTGTGATACCACAATTATTGTTTTCTGAAAAAGTTTTTTTTTTTTCCTTCAAAATTTCAACTCACCTGACAGGAACTTGTCGTGCTTTTAGTGCTTTATAAAATTCATGAGCTGATTTCGGTGGAACCCTCAAATCACCAGTACCAACCATAAACATTGTTGGTGTAATCACCTTTAAAAATAAAAAAATAAAAAATTGAAAAGTCTACTATGCACACAAAAATTTTAATGTTTACTTTCTTTTTCAATTCTTATTATTACAGTTAAATGTCTGTTCCACTTCACTTCACCATTGAATTTTTAATAGAAGGGGAAGAGGGACTCTTAAAGTAGTTTTTGACTAACAAGAAGAGAGTCCCTTTGGGTTGAAATCAGGATTTTTTTTTCTCCTACACTGTTAACCTTGCCACGGTTAAAGAGCCCAGTCTGCCCTACTATTTATCCATATCTGGAGGAAGAATTGGATTCATACCTTTCCCCAAGGGTATTAGCACTATGTGAAATGCAAACAGCCTCACCCAGTATTTTAACTTGTCTTGTCATGTCCATTTCCTATGACAATAACCAAGACACCACACTTTAATCAAAAGGTTCTTTCAAATTATTTTATTTTTGGTCACACTTCAGCCAATAACTTGGTTTATGGCACATCAACCACAATGGGTCATTCAATATGACGAACAGAAATCGAGATAGAATGTTTTGTTTGTAGTTCTGAGACAGATGCTCTACCAACTGAGCCTAAACCTGCCCCCCTCCCTTTCCAATATTATTTCAACCCAATCTTCTTCTTACCTGATCAACATATCTTGTTGGAGACATTTTCCAAAAAGCTTCAAGTACACTCATGTCAGCCACTTTTCCATGTGTATAATCCAAACCGCATTCAGTAAATGCCCTGAAAGAAAAGAACAAAAATCAATTAACTGATTAATCGAGAAAGCAACATTTTCATTTTCTCTTTTAATGAAGCAATTTGAAAAAAAAAAAAAAAAAAAAACTACAATGAAAATAGATTTCAATTAGATTGATTGATTTTAATGGCATGTCAACTTGTCTAGGGTTATTTTTGTGCCAGGAGGTTTTTTTTGGGGGGGGGGGGAACAAAGTTAGAATTTCAAGTATTCCTATCTAATAAAAATAATGTGTACACAGTTGTATGATTTAAAGTATTCCTATTGAATAACAATAATTTACACAATTGTATGGTTTCAAGTAATAATTTAAAAAAAATTTTTTTTTTTTTTCAATGGCATTTTGTATTATTTCCATTTTTCAGACTGTTTTGGCCAATCTGCTTTCCAGCCTTCTTCAGGTGTTTCTTGTCAAACTCTGGAGTCTTTAGAGAACTTTAAACCAATCCTTTTACTTAATCCATTGATAGATTGTTCTCATTCTGTTACACCATCAATAAAAGATATAGGCGTTGAGTTGATACAGTTTTAAGTGACAATCATCTGGAGGTTGCAGGTTCAATCCTGACAACAGTTTTAAAAAAAACCTAAATAATACAAATTATCAAGCCTCACCTCAAAAATTTGAACAAATACAGTCTTATTTTGTGCCGAGAGGTTAGGAAATGACGTTCATAGTTACATTTTTTGTTTTGTTTCTTAAGAGATTTTTCTTCTTTTTTTGTACAAAGAAAGAAAAACTTAAACTATTATCATGTTATGAGGATAGAATTCAAAAAAACTTTTTGAATTTTTAAAAGTTTCTGGTTGAAATGAAAATTATAACAGAATGACGGTTTGTTAAGTTTTTCTTTCTTTGAAAGTTAAATATTGCTCTGTATATAATCTAATTTATTGATTATTATACATTGAGCTCTCTTTAGGGATTTATAAAAATCCTTGTATGAATTAAATGTTTGCACGTACAAGAGCAAAATGCGGACATTTTCAAATTTGCGACCGTAATCAGTAATATTTCTCGAGTATTTCTGAACCAATCTTAAAAAGATTTATATGGATGGAAAGAGAATAGAGTAATCTTTCTAAATATGTAACTTTTATCTGTTTTCATCAATTGAATTATTTTTTACAGCAAGTTAAAACTGTATTTTCCGTCAAACAGCTGAAAACAATATGACCTTTTTTTAGGATAAATTTTACACGCTGTTTTGTTTTTCAAAATCAAAGTGGCTAATCTTTATCAATATTCTTGAAATTTTACACTCAATTAGTACAAATGGGGCCCTTTTTTTTTGTTTCTAGGACCCGTGGAAGCGAAAATACAATAGTACAAACTTGAACACTATTTGTTCAAAAAGTATATCAGAAGCAAAAAAAAAAAAAAAAAAGCACTATGTCCATAATATGAGAGAGTTTCAGAATTATTTTCTTATATAATGTGTGAAATGTAAAGATTGCTATACCGTCAGGGATTTGCTTCGAAAGTTTGGATTTTGAAAAAAGCTTAGTCGGTAGAGCATTCACCAAAGAACTGCAAGGTTCTGGGTTTGGTACTGGTCCTCACCAACCCAGCACATGATTAGTACAGTTTGGCTAATCTGATCTGTGTGGTAAAGTGTCTGGGAGACAATAATAGGTGTGACACTCCACCTCAGCAAAACAATCTCCTTGGTCTACTGAAAAGGGGATAGACTCCCTTGCTATTTGGCTAATACTGACAATAGGCCACTCCACCGATTTTACTTTTTATCGACAGCAAATTCTCTAAATTTCTTAGAATTCTATGACTGAAATTTTTAAATATTATTTTAATCTAAAAAGCAAAAGAGAAAGATATCTTTTTACTCACCAATCTGGAATATCAGAAGAGCCAAAAATTGCTGGAAAAATAAGGGAAAAAAATAATTACAATTTGGTAGTGCCAACATGAAAGTTTAGAAATAAGACAAAAAAAAAATTAGCATGCAAGAGTTTTAGAGAAAGAGAGAGAGAGAGAGAGAGAAAAGAAGTATTTCACACTTCCTGGGAAAGAGGCTCAGCAGGCCAGGAAGGAGGTAAGGGTCTGAAATTTCAACCAGTTACAATACTAGACTGCAATAAAGTTAATGGGTTTGGTTCGGTTTCTGTATTTTCTGGAGTTTTTTTAATAAGAAAAATAGCAGTTTCGTATAAAAACATAAAATAGAATGTAATGAATTATGTGCTGTAATATGTTTTAATGTTTTTTTTTTGATAAATAATATATTTCTTTGTCACAATAAATTTGGAAACTTAAATGTTTTTAGTGAACTTATTAACATAAGCATATTTGAAGCTCGTACCTCAAATTTTAGTTAACAACACAAAGCAAATAAAATCAACTGAGTGACAATTTGTAACTTGGAAAACTTATAAGTTAGATCACTCATAAGTCAAAGTACCAATATATATATATATATATATATATATATATACTTACTTATCAGGTTAGTGACAGGGTTCCTGCAAACAGCAACTTTGTAAAAGTCCTACAAAGAAAAAGAAAGAAAAAACAATAAATAAAATGCTGGATACTAACCAATTCTTTATATGGAAATTTTTTTCACTTTGATTATTAATTTGCCAAAAGATACCATTAAATTTAAAAATCATTTAGAACAATGGTTCACAACCCCCCTTTTTTGTTGTTACCTATGGACCCCCTTTGATTCTTATTTTACTCTGGTGGACCCCCCCCCCAATAGTCCTTCAATGTTTAATAGTGCTATTGTATTTTTATAATATCTTTTGCTTGCCTGGACCCCCCAAAAATGTTATATGGTTCAGGGTGGGGGGCATATGGCCCCTGGTTGAGAACCATTGATTTAGAATGATAGAACAAACTGATCATTGATCATTTTAACTCTTCAATTTTTCTTGCTCAGTATTTATTTAAGCTGGTTGGTTGTTAGGTTTTACGGCATGTCAACTCTTGTTGGGTTATTTATGCCGAAAACATTCTATAAAAAACTGGTAGAAATAATTTTCATTAATTTAATGTATATCAATAAATTAGAAGAAATAACTTCATGTTGTCATTATGTAAGATTTTAGGTGAATAAACCAGTGCGTTATGGTGTGAGGGAAAAATAGAAGTACCACCAATATAACAATCTTATGAAATACAAATGATTTTTAAACAGATCTATTTGATACATAGATGGGGGACACTAACAGGTACTACCACTTTGGGTCAGAGTGGACCTGAGAGTAATGGCAATGAAGGGGTACTCCATACTCTGCAGATCACCAGAATTAGAGCTTCACAATCAGATGCAGTTTAGTGTCATACCCAAGATACCTCTTTCTTTTTTGGGGGGACGGAAATATGGGGGGGGGGATACAATCAGGGGAGGAGCATTTTAAAAGAAATATGAAGCTATTAAAAATGAAAGATCAACCATGTGTGTGTACATTTATTTAGGTCAAATTGTTTTCTTTTTGTGCCAAAAAAGATGAATGATACACTTACCGGATATTGTCCAATGAGATGCAATGTAAGAAAACCTCCATGTGAACCTCCACAAATAGCAATTTGGTTTTCATCAATGCAACCTTGTTTTAATACAGATTCAGCAGCAAACTAGAAAACAAAAAAATTCACAAAATCAACATTTAGAAAGAAAAAATTTTTTTATCATAACAAACCAATAATAAAAAAAATGAATTAAAAAATAATATAAAATCAACACTTTAAAAGGAGACTAGCAAAAATATGCACCCCTCCCCCTCCCACAAGTATTTAGGTTTTAATGGAATAAAATATATCAAATTAAAAAGACTAACGAAACTAAATAAGAATGAATATAAAAAATATTACACTTATTTTAATGTTATTTCAATTGATTTCTATATAAAATTATATATAGGCAATTGCTTTTAATAAGTTTGAAAATAACATGATAGTATTAGAAATCAGTAACTGCAAATAATTATTTATTAAACCCAGTTTTGTTAAAATCATTATGCAAATTATTCCACCATATATTATGTAAATCTTTATTTCTTTGAGATAAATAACATATTTCAAGATTTTAAATGCATTAATAATATGGGCAGTTTTGCAGCAAATCTAACTCAGCTAGACTTTAATCGAGACATTGTTAATAATAAATAAGATGCTCATTAAGATTGAATAAATACAATTTCCTAATCATTTGAGAATATAAGTTAAATAAACTAAGGAAATCATGTGGGTGGTGGTGACAAAGTTTCAGTTACAGACAGACACCCAATCTCCATTATAATAAGATTTAGTGGAATGAAAAAGAGGAGGGATGAATCCAAGTGGTGCAATCATACAATAGTACTAACATGGCTACAGCTTAGAAGAATACTTGTTTTATATTATCAACAAAATCATATTTCCATATGGTCTCATTAACTTGTCAATAAGAGTCAATCCTTTACCTATGCAGATGTTAAACTTTTAGTTGAATGATGAAAAAACCTTTAGTATAAAATCTGATGGTATGTTGACATTGCTTTTAGTAAATTAGATATTGTTATGTAGGTCTATTAATTTCAAGGGCTTTAGGCCATTTAATGAGGAAATAATACCATCTTGATTTTATCAGAGTTTAAATAGAAGCAAATTCCTCTTGCTGTCGACTCCAGCCGTACGCAGCAGAGATTTGGATTGAGCAGGTAAGAGTTCTAACAATACATGAAAATATTTGGGGAGTTAAGACTTTCAATTTTATTGGAAGATTTTAACAGTTCTTCTGATGAATTTGTTATTTGAAATAAAAATAACTAAATTAAGTTTAAATAAAAAAAAAAATAGGTTGATTTTTTCTATGAAAAATTATTGCACACTTAAATAAAAATTTTTTTTTTTAAAAGTGAATTTGCTTGGAAATATATCTTCTACAAACATCTATATAAAACTTAAAAAAAAAAAAATTCCTACTGTCTGCCTTTAGCATTTCTTATGTTGTTGATTGGTTGAAATAAATAAACCCACTGACCTGCATGTCTTGCACATCTTGTTGGCCGATTCGACCCAGAAGAGATTTGATACAATTCTGACCAAATCCAATTGAACCTCGATAGTTAACTGGAAAAGATAGGGTTAATAAAGATTCATCATCAACAGAAATTGTTAACTAATTTCATTTTATTAGAGAGAGAGAGAGCATGTCCAGAGCAGAGGTGGAGAAAAAGGGCACTATGGGTGGGGCAGAGGGAGGAAGAAAGAGATAGAAAGTAATATGGGGATGGGGAGAGTAGAGGTAGAGAAAAAGTTGTAGAATGGGTGGGAGAGTAAAGGTGAGAGAGCAAACATATCCTGAATGGGTGAGGAAAAGGGGCGGTATGGTAGGAGGAGGAAGAGAAGTGTGAGAGAGAGAGAGAGAGAGAGAGAGAAACCCAGAACAGGGGGGGCAAAGAGAAAAGTGTATTCTGGGTGGGAATGTAAAGAGAGAGAGAGAGAGGGGGAGAGAGAGAGAGAACATGTCCTGAATGGGTGAGGTGTAGAAGTGGAGTATGGAGGTGGATTTAGAGGGAGAGAGAACACTGTGGGGAGGGGGGAGGAGAAGCAGTAAAGAAAGAGAAAGAAAGAGAGAGAGAGAGAGAGAGAGAGAGAGCATTGTCAAGGTGTTGTGAACCAATAAGACAGGGTTTATTGATACGAGGGTCATCTGTTTTGTAGGTGACAGTGTTGACAAGTTGTGTTGATGTGTCAATTGATATGGCACATTTATTTGTTGGCATAAACATAAACACTGGCCAAGATGTCTGCTCCCTCTGATCAGCAAAGATAGACTCAAAATAAAAGGTTTTATATAGTGACCATTTACAGTTTTTCTTTTAATCGAATGATCAACGGACATTATTGTTTGATCATTTTTTTCTAAACACCGTCTGGTGGCCAAATGCTGCTAGGGGTGGCAGTACCGCCTTAAGCCACCAAAACTGTTACTACAGTAAAAACTGGTCAGTAGCTTATGAGGACAGGATATTGCATTTACAGCCTTTCTTTTTAATGGAATGATGGGATAGCTTTAAACAAACATGTCTGCACCCTGGCACCAGAAAGATTCCATCAGATATAGTAAAAATAAAAGTCTTAATTATAGGGACCATTTATAACTTTTCTTTTTAATGGAATGATGGGATAACTTTGATGGTTATACTTTGGAGAAAATTTGAATGGTTTATGCTTATTTTGTTTTTTGTGTGTAAATCCTGTGAAAGCTCAGATCAAAGAATTTGAGGTGTAAGTGAATTTAAAGGGTTGACAGATTTTTGCTATCATCAAAATGAAAATATTAGCTAAACATGAAAAAAAAAAAGAATCTTACCCAAAAGAACAGCAAATCCACAAGCGCACATTGCCGATGGATACAAAAGAAAATCTCCTATAAATGATGAATGAGGACCACCTAAAAATAAATTTAAAAAAAAAAACAAAAATTTTAAATACAAAGCAATTTTCTTTTGTTGGTTGGTTGGATTTTTTTCGGTATGTCAAGCGTTGGGTTATCTTATGGCCAAGACGTTTTTGTTTTATTCATTCTTGTTAGGTATTCAAATTCTGGTTAATTCCTATAAGTCTAACATGATCAAAGGGGAACCACTCTTGACTGATAAATTATTTATTGATCTACTAGGAAAAAAGAAGACGGGGTTAGGATTAGAGTTAAGAGTTAGGGTTAGTTTAATGGGAAAATAAATAAATAATTTATCAGTCAAGAGTTGTTCCCCTTTGATCATGTTAGACTTCTAGGAAATAACCTCGAAAGTCTTTTTTTTCAAAACTCATTTTTGGATCTATATAACCAATAGATGAGACCCTAATAGGTACTACAACTCTTGATGGACTTGGGGGGAGTAATGGCAATAAACGGGGGTACTCCATACTCTCCAGAATTGGAACCTCACCATTAGATCCAATTTAATATTATACCCATGACACTAGCGTGACAGGCTACAGACTTATTGATTCACCTTTGTAAAAGATAATGCAACAAATTATCATTTTATTTGGTATATCTTCACAGACTGGAAATTTTATGCTGAACCAGAAAATCCTTTTGTTGCTTCTTAACTAGTATCTTGTTACATCAAAAAATTTACCCTGTTTCAAATTCTTGTCAGTCACCAGCAATAAATATTTGATGAAATCATTTTCTAATAATAATAATAAGAAAAAAGTATTTACCCAACCCTTTCACCAAGGGTAGGATTTGACACAAGGCCACGAGTAAGAGCATTTAGCAAAGATTGAACTTTTACACATTCATCAGACATATATATATATATATATATATATAACTTTAGTTTTTATATAAACTTTTAGCTTTATATTCTGGTAGTATAGAAGATAAACTAGAAAATGCTAAGTAAAAATGTTTTTGATATAAGTAGAGTGTAATTAGAACTAGCGAGTGAACCTAGCTAGATAGATCTGTGTAGTGTTATGATCAGTTTTATCACCCCCTCCCCCCAAACTCCAAACTTCCGGCTATATACAGAGTCATGTGCACACTTGATGTAACTCATTTCGAAATAAATAAAAAATTTTGAAGTGGGTGCACGAGTGTGCTCACTTCAAATAAGAAGTAGAGTGTAATTAGAAAATAATTTAAATATTAATTTGCCTGATGCAAGTGGTTTTTTAATTTAAGGTAGGGTAACTCACCATGGGGCCACACGACAAGAGGTAACTTGGAGTCTGCACAGTCGGACGGTTTCAAAAAGATGCTTTCAAATTCCAGATCAGCTGAAAATGAAAATCATTTAATCAAGATAATCATCAAACAAAAAACATAGAAATTATTGATGGGTTGGTGAAGCTCAATGACTATTATACATGTGAGGAAGGTTGAAGAACACACCAGACAAAACATTGTGATAAAAACAACAAAGATAACGATACTCATTCAAAATACTTAAGTGTTCCTGTTGTATACTGGAACATAGAATATTATCAGTATACTAGTACATATAAGTAGTTCATAGTAGAGTGCTAAGAATTGGTTCTTGTAAAGGTCTTCAGAAGTTCTGCTGATTGCTCTAAACAGCAGTACACAAATAATCATGGACCAGTTCATTTATTCCCAGAAAAGGTAGGATAGGTTAGTCCATTTATTGTTAAACATTTCCATCTACTAAATATGATAAACAAAAATATTTCTATATTCAGAAGAAGAAAAAAATGAATAAAGATGAAAGTAAGAAAAATTGTTGGAGATAATTTAGCATTTGATTCTTTTAGTAAATCATCATCATTATTAGGTCACATGTTGGCAGAACTGATATCTATATTTTTTCCCCTGGGAGGTCATCTGTACAGTATCCAGAATCTGCACAGAGCTGGTTGATGTAGGTTTTTGCTAATTGGCCTACACGGGTGTGTCCATGTGTAGGTGTCCACAGGAAAATGTCGCTTAGGAGTTTGTCCTTACTTCTCCAGCAGTGTCTGCAGCATGTCTTGTTTGTTTATTGATTTTAACGGCATATCAACCCGTCTGGGGTTATGTCATGCCTTACAGTTAGGAAGTAATATATATTGTGTATTTATATTTATACTTTTTTAGTAATTGGTTTTAACAATGTGTTAGCACCATTGGGGATCATGTTGTATAGTATTGATTAAGTTCATGTCTATATTCTACGGTATAATTTATTTCCTTGATATAATTTTATTTCCCTCAAAAAGGACAGAATGTCCTCCATGTTGACATTTACAAATAGATCTTTCGTATTGTATGCATTAAAATAACAGTTGCAGTCTTGTCTTGTTCAGCTCATCTTGGATGGTTTGTGTGATAGGGGGGCAAGTGGCTGTACAACTGCTTTCTTTTGTGGGGGGTGCTGCTTCAAAGATTTGTTCAAGACAGAAAACAGCACCCTTGTGTAGCTCCCATCTAGTTTTTTCTCTGACCCCTTTATTCCAAGTGGTGCAGCTGTACAGTAGCACTGATATGGCTACAGTTTGGAAGAATTTTTGTTTCATCAATGAGATTAGATTTCCAGATGATTAATAATCTGTCTATAGAAGTCCAGGCCTATCCTATGCGTATATTAACATCGCTTTCTCTAGATTATATATATATATATATAAGAAAAAGAAAATTATGAGACCAGTTTACATACCTAGGTAGTAATATCTCATCTACAGAAAGCAATACCTAAATGACCATATAGACTTGTTTTTGTTTTGTTTAGTACATTCCACACTTTTTTGGTTAAGTATTGTCTGGAATTCTTAGATACTTTGTACATTTTTTCTATTATTATCTTTTTTCTTTATTGTTTTTAATATATTTTGTGTGTAATATTTTTGTCATCCAACTGGAAAAGCTGAAGAATGTGTCAAACAACAAAGATGAAGATAACAGTTTAAAATGGAATAATTAATTGAAGAAATTCATCAGACATTATTAATAGGATTAAAAAAAACTTCCAAATATGGAAATGAAAGTTAAAAAGCAATAGCGTCTTTAAGGTAGGAGAGAGAGAGAGAGAGAGAATCAAGCAGAGAGAGAGGGTCAGAGAGAAAGAAAACGTTAAAGAGAGAGAGAGAGAGAGAGTGGGTAGAGAAAGAGAAAGTAAAGGTCAAACAGAAAGGATCACAGAAAGGGTCAGTGGGAGAGGGGGTCAAACAGAGAGAGAGATGGGGGGAACCAAAGAGAAAGAAAGGTCAAACTGAGAGAAGAGAGAGAGAGAGAGAAGAGAGAGAGAGAGAGAGAGAGAGAAGAGAGAGAAGAGAGAGAGAGAGAGAGAGAAGAGAGAGAGAGAGAGAGAGAGAGAGAGAGAGAGAGAGAGAGAGAGAGAGAGAGAGAGAGAGAGAGAGAGAGAGAGAGAGAGAGAGAGAGAGAGAGAGAGAGAGAGAGAGAGAGAGAGAGAGAGAGAGAGAGAGAGAGAGAGAGAGAGAGAGAGAGAGAGAGAGAGAGAGAAAGAGAGAGAGAGAGAGAGAGAGAAAGAGAGAGAGAGAGAGAGAAAGAGAGAGAGAGAGAGAAGAGAGAAGAGAGAGAGAGAGAGAGAGAGAGAGAGAGAAGAGAGAGAGAGAGAGAGAGAGAGAGAGAGAGAGAGAGAGAGAGAGAGAGAGAGAAAGAAGAGAGAGAGAAGAGAAAGAGAATATTATTCTTACGATATTCTTCATTAATCAATCCATCAATTGGTTTGTGTTTTAAAAGTTCCACCATAATTCCTTCTAATTTTAAATCAATATCAGCATCAAGTTTTGTCCATTTCATATCCGTCTCTTGACCTTCAGGTGGAAGGGTACCAATCATCTGAAAGACAAAACAGAAAACAAAACATTCAGTTGAAATGAAAAACTTCACCCTAACAACAAGATTTTAAATGATATTAAAAAAATAAAAAAAATAAAAAAATGAACAAACAAAATTATAAAATTAGGTATAAATTTTGTGACAGTTTCTCCGCAATGAAATTGGAACATTAATTAGTGTTTATAAACAATGTACTTCTCTTTGTTTGGTTTGGTTTATGGCATATCAAATTCAATGGGTCATTTAATGCTGACTAAGTTTTGAAATAGAATCATTCTTAGTGGATACTTAATTTTTTTTATAAACTCATGTTTTTCTATTTAACCCATAAATGGAACCCTAACAGGTGTTACCACTCCGGGTCAGAGTAGACTTGGGAGTAATGGTAATGAAGGGGTACTCCACATTCCTCAGAGTTCCAGAACTGGAACCTCACCATCAGATAGAGTTTAACATCATTCCCAGGACATGACAACCCTCAGCCACCACCTCCTAGCACCCATAGGATAAAAAAAGGTTGGGGCTTGACATAAGGGCAATAGGGTTAAGGCAATCATATAGGTACTAGGGCTTTGACATGACCAGCCAATTGATCGGAGGGGGAATCTCCAACTACCCGTCTAGTCTAAGGGTCTAGGTGGAGTGCTGCATGTCATGGACTGCTCATCCACCAGGATTCCATCCTTAAGCATCACGGTAGAGGTGCAGTCAGTGTATTCTAAAGCCCCAGCTGACTGAGCTGTGATTTGATTGTAAAAACAAACATTTATTTAGATATTAAATACAATCAGATGAAAAACAAGAGTTGCAATTTATCAAGATGAAAAGAGGCAGAAAAAAAAGGGGGGGGGGGCTAATATCAAAGGTTGATATTTTAATCCAGAGATTTTACAATGCATTCGTGTGTGTGAGGGGGGGGGGAATTGTCAGTTACTCACCGTGTGAGCAGTTTAAGGGATTCACTCCCCCCCCCCCAGCAATGTTCAAATTTTCTCAAAACAATGATAGAAGAAACCATCAAGGAAAAGTTTTTTTTCGTTTCTCTGTTTTAATGGAATATCAACTGTCAAAGCCATCCTTGTAGCAGAACATTAATGGTACTATTTAACCCATAGCTGAGGGGGAGGGGGTTCATACCTTTCCCAAGAGTATTAGTTTGAAAGTGAATGTAATAGCACGACTGGAGTTTGGGCTCACTTACTACAATGTCACAGTGCAGCATTTTAGCCAATATGGCTACGAGGGACACCCCCCCATCCATCATAGAATTTGGGGAAATTTAGAGACCCAGGAGATGAGATAATGTTTTGTCAAGTGTACAAGACACAAAGAATGTACACATTCAGTCATTATGAATGGGTTAGTCACACAATATACAAACTCACACAATGGAGTCTCAATGAAGACTGAGTAACCTCCATAGGAGAGTGTCTGTTCAGTGTTTATCCGATTGGTTGCAAAGATAACAAAACTGGGTTTTTTTGTAATATTCAAAATGGCTGAATACATTTTTGACATATTATGGGATGGCTTCACTAACCACAGGAAACAAAAGTGACAAAGTTTTTCAGAATTGTAGAACAATTTACACATCAGTAAATGACTATGGTACTTGGGAAAATTTTCCAAAATACCATAGAAACAATTTCTTTCTATTTTAGAAATTGTATATTTAAGATTATTTGCAAAATTCCTGAACGATTTCTTGTTCTGCATTAAATAAACAATCACACGGAAATTACTTGTTTATCCGTTTTACACTCGAGTCAAAATGTCAGGTTTTTGGCAATGACATCTACTCACCAAGTAATGAGGTTTGTTAGGGGTGGAAAACTGAGCAACAATGTGATCACCGTGGACATCCAAAATACTTGTAGCTCCAAGACCTCTTTCGGCTGGAAAAAAGAAAAGAAAAAAAAAAGATATCAAAAGTCATTTTCAGATATGAGCAAAGACAAATATATTCTCTACAGAAAGCAATGTCAATGTACGCATCATAAGGAAATCTGATCTCACTGATAAGATGAAGCAAGAATTCTTTTAAACTGTAGCTGTGTAAGTGCTACTGTATGGCTGCACCACTTGAACCGGTTATGCATGATATATATATATATATATATATATATATATATATATATATATTTACCAACCCCTCCGCACGAGCAGGATGCGACACGAGGTCAATTTCTTAAGCGGAGTTCAACAGGTTTGAATTCAGAGTTTTCCTTCTCCTAGATCGGTTGCCTAACCAAGGTTAAAGAGCCCTGTCTTCCCTACTATTTACCCATAGCTGGAGGGAGAGTAGGATTCATACCTTTCCCAAGGGTATTAGCGCTAAGTGAAATAATTGCCACGTCCAGGATTTGAACTCGGGTATGCATGCTATATATAAGTCCTTAGAATATTTCATTACAGAAAGATGGGTGAATTGAGTAATGAGAACATTGGTTGTCATAGTAACACAATACATACTCTGTGCCACGAGCAAACGCCATATTACCATAACAACAAAAATGAGTGATTAAAGAACGCCTACAAATAAAATACATGGAAATATATTATTTTATTTTATAAAAGGTAAAGAAATCTGATTGGTTTTCAACACATGTTCATGCATCAGGCACGGTTGAAGTATTACACATGTACACAAATATATAGAAGTTAGGATAGCATGCTTAACAGGTCCAAGTGGTGCAGCCATACAGTAGCACTAATACAGATACAGCTTAAAAGAATTCTTGCTTTATCTTATCAGTGAGATCATGTCAGGAGGATGGTTTACTTAAAAAAAAAAAAAAAAAAAGAAAGAAATCTACCATTTTCTAAATAGATTGTACATCTAAAGGAATCTATAGAATGACTGAAATGCTGTGGTTGGATGAAAAGTGGTGAAAAAGAGAGGAAAGAAGCCGCCACAGAAAAAAGAGCCAGAAGGAAGGAGAGACAACAGCAACTCCAGCAAGCATCACTGTTCATTTGCAGTCACTGCAACAAAGATTGCCATTCTAAAATTGGCCTGTTCAGCCACTTGTGTAGATGTAGTTAATAAATAAATTAAAAATAAATAAATTAAAAAAAAATAATAAAGGACACTACGCCATTGTATTTAATAGATGTGAGGATGCCATCTAACAATTAGGATAGACCTTGTCTAATGATTACATAAGCAAGAAACTGACAGTCACCAAGCACCACTGACCGTGTCTACATTATCCTAACATAGATCTACATATACTCTATCACTGATACTGAGAATTATTTATTTATAAATATATTAAACTACATTATTAATATATATAATCTTTCTCAGTGAAACCCAGGTAGAGAATTTTCTGGTATTAATTGGTTTTCTAAAACAGCTCTACATATGTATCAAGCACTTTTATATATTCATTATTATTCCAACTCATTCAATTTCTTTCTTCTTTTTATCCTCTCAACAGACAAAATAGTGACTCAATATTTTTTGTCTTTTCTCTTAGAGTCATATTCTCTTCAAATGACTCAAAAATCAATCCAAGAGAATTTAACCAAAAAATGATTTTCAATCAACAAATGGACATGTCACTTTATGAGTGCATTTTCCACCCCTACTTTTGGGGTTTGGCAAATATTTTAAAAACTTAAAAACTTTCTATAAACAATTTTTTTCACAAGAACTTTCTCTCCTGATGATGACCTAAGGTCGAAAATAGTTGAGGATAACTAAAAAAGAAATGGCATAAAAAGAAATATTCCTGTTTGTCTTATCACTTTTTGTTCATTCATATATATATATATATATATATATATATATATATATATATATATATAAGATGTAATGGGCAAAATCCCCAGCATATAAAGGAAGTCAATATAACTGCAGGTTGTTTCTAGAAGAAGAATTATGTATTCTGCAAAATGCTGATAAAAATTTGCTGAACAAAAGAAGTGAACTAGTTTCTAAATGGAGACATATCAACAAATTTCTCTTGTGTTATCAACCATAATTAATTCAATATTTTACAACCCTCTATTTTCAATAAATAAAAAAATAAATAAAATTTCATTTTTTATATTTCTATTTATTTCTTAATATCATCTAATATGTTTTAATTTTTTCTTTTATTCATTTTTTTCTTTCTATGTAAACATTTTTCTTATTTGCTGTTTCTATAAATATTAAGAAAAAGCAGATTCCTATTTAGTCTCCTTAGAAGCTGCTTCCATCAGTAGAGGAATAATGAGAGATAAATTATTTAATAATCAAATAAAACAGATGAAATTAATGAAAAGAATTGCTATTATAACCAGAAAAATTGAGAACAATGTAATTGTATGTTGTTAAAAATGACTAAACGCTAGGAGTGGGGCTTAATTACTCCACCCCCAAGTTTATTTAAAGGCAAAGAAAAAAAAAAGCTGAATTATTTTTGTCTGTCCAAAATGGATGGTCGATGAATGGTGATATAAATGGATTGAAAAAGATTAGATGAAAAGGAGGCGGCAGTTTATAAGGAGAGACTAAATATGAATCCAATTTTCTTTTGCTATTTTTAAGTTTTGTACAGCTGCCAAATTTGCGCAAAGAGAGAGATATTTAAATCTCTTGCTGACTTAAAAACCAGCAGCCAATATCCTCCATTCAGGCCCCCATCATTAATTAGGCTTTTACAAATTGATATCAGGCAATGGACATGGACTCAAATGAAAGATGGCCACCTTATATAATTATATATATATATATATATATATATATATATATATATATATATATATATATATATATATATATATAATAAGTTATCCACAGACACTGTGTTTCGGCGTTTCACACCTCTTCAGTGTGCCAAGACACAACAACTACCTCTGACCAGGAGAGAAATCCGACTGACTTTTCGTCCACCAGTTTTGTTAACCTCTCGGTCATTTGATAGCTGCCGTAAAGAGGTGGTGTTTAAACTATTAAATACATACATTTGTTTATATATTTTACAATCACCAGAGAGATCCAGTCTGTAAACAGACAATCATTGCTTTATACATATGCTGGCAGTGAAAGTTAATTTAAGTCACCCCTAGAGAGCTCTACATATATATACATACATATATATACATACATATATATACATACATACATATATATACATACACACACACACACACACACACACACACACACACACACAATCATAAAAACAGAAACATATGTATGTATTTACCAACTCCTCCGAACGAGCAGGATGTGACATAAGGTCAATTTTTAAGCAGAATTAACCAAGTTTGAATTCAGAGTTTTCCTTCTCCTAGACCAGTTGCCATACCATGGTTGAAGAGTCTAGTCCGCCCTACTATTCATCCATAGTTGGAGGGAGAACAGTTGGATTCATACCTTTCCCAAGGGTATTGGTGCTATATGAAATGCAACCAGGCATGTCCAGGATTTGAATTTGTATCTCCGTGTCCATTTCCTTTAACAGCAACCATTATGTCACAGACACCTCCATAAACATATTTATATGGATACACACATACACACTCACACACATTTTATTGCCGATTTTGCAAGAGTTATTCACAGGCTTTCTGTATAAAGCATTTAAACTATTCAAATAATCACAAAATAAAAATTCCTGCCAAAAATACTTACGGCCCTTTAATTTTGTTACATGGTTCGTTTCCGTATTTATAACAACAGCCGTCTTTAAAAGAAAAAAGAAAAAATGTAAAACAATAACAGAATTTCAAATGAAAAATTAATTTGATAAAAATCAAATTTTAATTTGATTCTATTTCTAAAATTAAAAAATTAAAAATCCCTTTGAAATTTAAAACAGATTGTTTTAAATCTTGTTTTACAAGAAAGAAAAAAAACAAAAAACAGATTGTTTAAAAGAATTAAAAAAAAAAAACAAAAAAAAAAAAAATATTTATAAAGAAAAAATGTAAATACTCCCAAAGATTGAAACTAAAACTTAATTTGTAAAATTGAGTATTTAGGGTTTTTAAAAATTTTTTTTTTTTTTAAGAAATAAGTTTAGGAAGCATTAGTTAAAGAGTATCTAGTTACCTAGTTACCTAGGGGTTGAAAGTTCAATCCCTGCTAATTGTTCATTGAAAAAGAAACAAGTAACTATAGCATTATAAGAAAATGAATGTAAAACAATTTACTAGGGTGAATCAAAAGTTTTGCAATATTTTCTAGAATAAACTGCAGAAACTTAAGGGAATCAAACTGATGCCACAGCCAGAAAATAGTCTGGAGCTATCACCCTCGGATTATTACTGGTTCTGATCCATGGCTTATTTCTTACAATCATGACATTTCAACAACCAAGAGGAGGTGGAAGATTCTGTGAATGAGAATTCTTTGCCTTAAAAGATATCAGTGTATTATCAAAAAGAAATTGCTAAAAGTTGGATTCAAATGGTGCAACACAATGGCTGTTCTACTTTGAATGATTGGCTGTATTTGTTACAACTTGAAGAATAAAGCAAATAAAAAAGAAATGTCAGCAGAGTAATCTATTGTCAGTATCAGCCAAACAGTGAGGGAGTCTATCCACTTTTTGCTAGTGCTAGACCACAGAGATTGTTTTTTTGCTGAGGTGGAGCACCATACCTACTGTCAATTCCCAGACGTTTTACCACACAGATTAGATTACCCAACCTGTGCTACTAATATGCTGAGTTGGTGAGGACCAGTATTGAACCCAGAACTTTGCAATTCTTAAGCAGATGCTCTGCCAACTGAGCTAAACCATAACCTTTAAAGCAAATAAGTTACCAAAATATTGCAAAACTTATGAATCGCCCTACGATTACAAAATGGTAAAGTTGTTAAAGACTTTTTAAAATGAGAATTTTTAGTCATTTAATTTGGTGGAATTCTTGATTGAATCTTGAGGGTCCAAATAAATTTTTGTAAACACACTTACTAATTGAGATCTCCACACGCTGCTAAATACAAGTCGTTTATTATCACTGGCCCAACATCTTTCAGGAAGATTGAGTGTAAAAACTCCAGGAAATTCATCTCCTTAAAAGAAAAAAAAAAAAAAAAAAAAAAAAAAAAAAAAAAAAAAAAAAATATAAAAAAAAAACAGCCAAAGCAAATTGTGCTGTTATTTTAGACAATGAAGAATTGGATGTCAACTCTTTTCAGATAAACAATTAATTTACACTCATATGATAAAAAAAGGGTTGGGTGTTTGCCATTAGAGCATTTAAAGAATAGAGTCGGGACAATCATATAGGTGCTAGGGCTTGACATGACCAGCTGATTGATCGGTTCGAGCCTTTCTGACCACCTGTCAAGCCAAGTAAAGGCTGAAGTGGAATGATGCATGTCAAAAGACCACTTAATACCCAGATCATTAGGGTAGGTCGATTTTTGAACTGAGCTCGTGCGTTCATAATGATAGTTGGGGTTTGACATGATAAATAACGACAAACTATTTTTTCCCCAAATCGTTTTTTGAGAAAATTAGTTTAAAGGTTGAAAATTTGAGCAATGGAATGTTGGAGATAAATTAAAGCGATGGAATGAGGGAGATAAGTGAAAGATTCATCGCCGTCAAAAGATTCTGTAATGTTGGGATGAGGGAGATAAGTGAAAGATTCATCGCCGTCAAAAGATTCTGTAATGTTGGGGAAAGAGAAATGTTTAAATGTCATTTAATAATTGTTATTTTTCAATTGAAACATCTTAATTTATCTCAATAATTCAAATAAAAATAAATAAGGATTATAGATAATTAAAAAATATTCACTTGTAGACATGAAATGGACATTGAATATATTGTTATTCTGGTAGACGACAACGATAAAAAAAAAAATGCCTCCTTTTTTCTCTCTCGTATCTAATTCAGGATTTGTTATAAAACAACATAAAACCAAGAATTTTCTTCATTTTAATGATAAAATAAAACAAATATAGTTTGTTTATGAATATTGTCCCAGGAATTTTCTTTGAGGAATATTTCTTCAGTTAACACCACTTTAAAATGCTGGTTTATTTACCGTATAAAATTCGTTTATAATAGCAAAAATATTTTGTAATTTTATGCAAGAGTTTAATTATTAAAAAAAAAAAAACAAAAAAAAAAAAAAAGTAAAAAGCTTGTTTAATCTACATCATTTTTTGCGGAAGGTTTTTCAAGGAATGAATGTCTACTGAATGGAACAGAATTGAAATTTTAAAATTACCCCCGCCCACTCACAAAGTGTGGAAAGAGCTGTTAAATTCACAATGGAAGCTTCACAGATTGTCTATGGACAGGAAGCAAGGCGCAAGCACATTATAACCAAATCATAGTGCCACCAAATAAGACTTATATTTTCATCAAAAGAAAAATACACTGAACAATTTAATTCTATTGTTACATAATCTTATTTAGTGCAGGAAGTTTTAGTGCAATGTTCAATGAACAATGCAAATTTAAAACTGAATATATTTTCCATTCATTGTATCTAATGAAAAATATCAATTTTATCTGAATTTATTATTGAATTAATGAAATCTTAAAGTCAGTTTGTCATTAAAACCCTGCGGAAACGAGGTATTTGTATATTTTTGCTGACGATCTTTAAAATGAAATCTTCAAATGAGTTTTAAAGTTAGGAATCTAATTTTTGTTGTCAGTTCTTATAACTCCAAAAACCAGCTTTCGCCATCAAAGTTATATTGAATTTCCCCCCAAAAAGTGAAAAATTAACCTGCCCTACCAGATCATGGGCTGCTCAGCCACCATGATCCTGTCCTCAGACATGATGGGTTGCCACCCACAACCAACAGGTAACTTCATGGACAGTGGGTCTCATCCCTCTGCAGAGGTGCAATTGGTGGATTCTACAGCCTCAGCCGACAGGTGGATTTTTATTTTCATAAAAATCCATTGATTTTATGAATTAATTCAAATTGACAGTAAAATTTAATGATGGATCGATTTTAAAAGCATATCAACCCATATGGGGTTATTTTATGCCTAGAGGTTAGTGAATTGCATATATATTGTACATTCATATTTATATTTTTTGTATAGTTGCTACTTAATTTTTTTTTGTTGTTTTTTATGCACAAGATTCTTTTGAATATAATTTTTAAATCTATTTGACCCATAGATGTGACCCTAACATGTACTACTACTCCAGACCAGAGTGGACCTGGAGTAATGGCAATGAACGGATATTGCACACTCTCCAGCATCATCAGATGCAGTTTAGTGTCATACCAAGGAAACCCTTATTTGTGTGTGTGTGTGTGTGTGTCTTACCCCTCTGAATGAGAGGATACAGTCAGTTTATTCTAAGCCTTGCTGACAGGGTGAAGTAAAATTTAAAAGAGCATATAAAAAAAAAATTGGGAGAAAAACTAGAATTTCCCGACAATTCTCCCACCATTCCCATACATTCTTATAAACTTGAGATCCCCCCCACCTACTAATTCCTACTGCTACTGTTTGTTTTAAAAAAGAGACAATGGAAACACCTCACCAGTTCCACACCTGATGATGGCACAAATTCGTGCAGAAAGCACTGGTGAGAAAAAAAACTTTGGTGGATTCATACATCAATTCCACCTGGATATTAAAAAGATGGCCAGACAGTTAGAAAGGATCCGACAAGAATTGTCCGTTAAGTTTAACAAAACACACACACACACACACACACATACATAAGTAAATAATAATGAAGTCAACACTTACCGTGGACAGATTCTACAATTTCTAATACAACTTTGGTTGTTTTTTCTATCCAGTCAATCTGAAAGAATGAAATGAAATGGTGGATGAGGCAGACAAATTAATCACAAAAATATTGAGAACTTAAAAACTATAAACCAAAATGTATCATGTAGATTTTTTGGGACTGTTCTCTTCAATCTTTATTGTTATATACACACAACATTTCGGCCAATGTTCCCTCCGGCCTTCTTCAGGTATTTCTTGTTGAACTTGGGTACCTTCTAGTTGGACACATGGATAAAAAGGGTTGAGTTAATACAGTTCTAAGTAACAATCATCTGTAGATTGCAGGTTCAATTCTGACAAGTTAAAATAATAGAATTCTTAACATAGCTTAACACTTGTACCCAGTCATGATTAACTGAATGAGAACAAACTGTCCCAATGGATTAAATAAAGGGTTCGGCTTGAGGTTCTATGAAGGCTCCTGAATTTGACAAGAAACATCTGAAAAAAGCCGGAAGGCACATTGGTCGAGATGTTGTGTATATAAAGATGAGGACAACAGTCTGAAAAATGTAAATAATAAAAAATATAAAATAACAACATGAAATTGTTTGATAGCATTTTTGTTTCACACACCAATAGAAAGATAGCAGAAGTGTCTGTGCATGTTCAATTGTCATGGGAAGAACAAAAAACAAGGAAGAGTTTAAGTAATTCTTTGAATTGAACGATAAATATTTATTAAGAATTTAATAACAGAATTTATTTTGATGTTATAAAACAATTGCACAAAAATTATTAATTTCAACAGTTTGAACAAAATACTATTTTGTTTAAACTTTCTGTTAGAATTAATAATTAGTGCTTTTTTTTTTTTCTTTTGAAAAATCAAAAAAAAATGACTAGTGTCAAAACTGCTATTCTTTCTATCACAACTGTTTGTTATAGTCTCAACACTGAGTATCTAAGGAAATTGTTACTCACTACTAATAATCGACTGCATTGATAATGAGGCCCACCAATCTGGTTATCCAGGTAGACAACTTTGGTCCCATCAGGACTGAATACTGGAGAACGGACAGCTCGGTTTTCACCTCCAAAACCTTGAAAAGAAAAAAAAAAAGTTTACATAGATAACAATACTCACCAATTGGTTTGTTAAAATTGTTTTTGTGAAAACTAATAAATCATATTTTCAAATTGTGGGGACAAGAGGTGGCCAGTGGGTGGGGGTGAAGAGGGATGGGGTACTTTTTTCTCCCTTTTAAAGATTCTTTATTTTTGTTTCTTTTTAATGGCATATCAACCTTTAAGGATTATTTAATGCTAAAGCCATCCTTGTAGAAGAACAATAGTGGTACTATTTAATCCATAGCCAGGGACATAAGGGTCATAACTTTTCCAAGAGTATTGGTTCCAAAAATGTCAAGGTGTTTTGGTTTTTCAATTTGGTTAGTAGTTTTTGTTTTACGCATATCAACCCTTTTCGGGTTATTTAATGCCGAATCAAGTCATTTTCATAAAGGACACGGGTTACTTACAATACTTGCTGTAACTTAAGTGGTCAATCAATTATGTATTGAATAGGCTCATCACTGCTTAACTTTGGTGATCTAGTGAGAAGCGTGCTTGTCAGTGTGACTTGATCAGGGAAAAGGAGAGGCAGGGAAGAGGCTGGTTATTTTGTTTTATGGCATATCAACCTCTTTTGGGTCATTTAATGCCGAATCAAATCATTTTCATAAACAAAAGGATTTGGGCAGCTCACAATACCCGCTGTTGTTTTAGTGGTCACCCAATTAAGTATTGAATAGACTCATTACTGCTTAACTTTGGTGATCTAACAGGAACTGGTGTTTTTAGTGTGAATTGACTGTAAGCAAAATTAGACATGGAACTGACCAATTAGAATGTAAGAAATCAGATTCACAAGGTTGGTATAAAATTCATGTTTGTTTGGTATAGACAATCATAAAGAAAATAGTCAAAATAAACAATTGAAATTAATTGGACTCACATTTTACATCTTCACCAGTTGTTTGGGCAAAATATAATTGACTCCTGGAAAAATAGAAATAAAACTATTAAAATCATCATAAAAAAAAAATCACACTATTAAGATTATCATTAAAAATCACACCATTAAAATTATCATTAAAAATCATACCATTAAAATTTCACTAGGGCAGGTTTAGCTCAGTGGGTAGACCATTCAACTAGCAACCACAAGGTTCTGAGTTCGATACAGGCCCTTACAAACTCAGTGCATGAGTTGTACAGCTTGGATCTGATGGTAGGTGTGGCATTCCACCTCAGTTGCAAAAAAACAATCTCCCTGGTCTTGCACTAACAGGTACTACCACTCCAGGTCAGAGTGGATTTGGAAGTAATGAAGGTCTATTCCACACTCCCTAGAGCTCCACAATTGGAACCTCATCACTTGATGCAGTTTAGCATCATACCCAGGATACTCAGTCACTGCCTTCTAGCGCACATATGATAAAAGGGTTAGGGGTTTACTATAAGAGCAATATGGTCCATCATATAGGTGCTAGAGCAACCACTCATCTAGCCAAGTAAGAATCAAAATGGAGTGTTGCATCTCATGAACTGCTCAGACACCAGATTCCGTCCTTAAGCATCACAGTTTGCGACCTATGGCCAACAAGTGACACCCTATTGGAGGGAGGGTTCTTACCTCTTTGCAGTGGTGCATTTGCATATTTTATGGCCCCAGATGACAGGGCAACTCTAGAGATTAATTGCACAAAAAGACTAAGCATGACTGGGTGGGAAAAGTGATACACTGGGAATTGTGCAAGAGATTAAAATTTGACAATGCTGATAAATGGTATATGCACAAACCAAAATCTATCTTAGAGAATGAGATGCATAAATTTTCTGGAACTTTTAGATACAAACGGTTCACCCAGAGTGAAAATAAAAGAAATTGAAAAGATAGACAAATACCAGGATCTTCTCAAAGAGCTGAAAAATTCTGTGGAACATAAGGGTGACACTGATATAAGTTGTAGTTGGTGCCCTTGAAATGGTATTTAACTCTTAACATCCTGTTCAGAATTTTCCAAGTCCAGAGCCCCATTCCTATAAGGATTTATCAAAAACATGGCCTTTTCATTTAAAGTTACCCGAGATATTTCCCTTAAATCAAAGACTTCTAAATATGTTTAATATTACATTTAAACAAAGCTATTGTTTGGGTGAGATTAGGAAATGTGACTTCTGGTCGGGTGGAATGAGGCGGTATAGGACGTTTTAAGAAACTAGACAAGAGACTGAAGGAACTGGAGATCAGAGGAAGAATCAAGACTATCCAAAACCAGAAAATTGCTAAGATCAGCTAGAATACTTAGAATAGTCCAGGGGAGACTTCTGTGAAAAAACACCAGTTAGAACTGATGGATTTTGCTGTCCCGGCAAATCAGAATGAAAATGAAAGAAAATGAAAAGATAGACAAATACTTGGACCTGGCCAGAGAACCGAGAAAAAAACCAAAAAAACTGTGGAACATGAAGTTAAAGGTTGTACCAATTGGAAATCAGAGGAAGAATCAAGATCATCCAAACAACAGCATTGTTAAGATCGGCTAGAATACCAAGAAGATCTGAGGAGACTTGCTGTCACTCAACCACCAGTTAAAACTGATGCAAAAAAACTTGCATAGAATGAAAATAAAAACAGAAGAAACTTCAAGCATCCTCTGCTCTTAAGATGAGACGGTTGATTTTGGTAATACAAATTCAAGAGGCCGTTACAAGAACAAAAACTCCTTGAAATTTTTGTTAATATCTAAGGTTTTTGATCAAAAGGAAGGAAGTTGAAGATATCTAGAAAAAAAAAAAAAAGAGAAAAAAAAAAAAAAAAGAGATTTGTGAATTTATTCCTTTGTACTCAGGAAGTTAGGTACAAGCCAAAAATCTAATTGAATAACAAACAATTCATGCATGTAAAATATTATTAAATATAAAAACTACAGTAGCAACTTTAAACAGCTGCCCTGTCAGCTGGGGGCAGTAAAATATGCTGACTGTACCTCAGCAGTAAGACCTCCACTTCAAATGGAGCCACCTGTTGGCTGTGGGTGGTGACCCGTGGTGACTTTAATCTGGGTACTAAGTGGTCTATGATATGCAACACTTCACTTTGGCTCATTACTTGGGCTAGACAGGCGATCAGAGAGGCCCCATCCAATCAATCAGATGGTTATCAAGCCCTAGCACCTATATGATAGTCTTGACTGTATTCTTCAAATTGCTCTTATTGTAAACACCCATTATCATATAGTTGCTAAAAGTTGCTGAGGTAAAGAGCCCAGTCTGCCCTACTATTTACCTATAAGTGGATGTATACTTTTCCCAAGGGTATTAGTGGTGTGTGAATTGTAAACAGCCTCATCCAGGATTTGAACTTGTCTTGTCCATTTCGTATGATGGTAACCATTACACCATGTTCCTTTATATATATATATATATACTTATTATGTAAACTTATTTTGATTTTTTGGACTGTTGTCCTCATCTTTATTGTAAAATATACATACACAATATTTCAGCCAACGTACCCTCCAGTCTTCTTCAGCTGTTCCTTGTAAATCTTTGGGGTAGACTGCTCTCACACAGCAACAAGAGTTAAGCCTTTGTCTATCCGAGCATAGAAATGATTCAACTTGTAAAATCATTTTGAATAATTTGAGTGTAGTGCAAGCAATCCTTGTCTAAGATTTGAACCCATCTCGCTGTGTCCATTTCTTATGATGATAACCATTACACAACAGGCACCTCTCCCACCCACTGAAGGAAGTTGGCAGAGAATATATATGTTTTTCTGTGTGGGTAAAGATGAACATAAAGGTTCATATTTCAAAAGGAAGGTTTTTGCCATTAGATCTGCTATTACAAAATGATTGTACACTCCCCCCCCCCCACTGGGTGTAAAATGAGCAGATCATTTCAATCTGGGGGAGAATCAGTTTTTAGTCTCTCTAAGTTGTTAGGCACCTTTTACTTCTTTTGCCCTAAGCAGGAAATGGAGTTTTAGGATATCTTACCCACTGTGTTATCAAAACTTTCTCTTGATGATAAATTAGTTCTTGCATCATGTCCCATGGTCTGGTTGGTTGAATTTTATAGCATATCAACCCTTGGGTTATTTTATCCCGAAGACGTTTTTGTTTTATTCATTCTTGTTAGGCATTCATTTTTTTTTTTTAAACATGTTTTTAAACTGATTTTTTAATCTATTTAACTCATAGATGAGACCCTAACAGGTATGGTAATCTGAACATTAGCTACATAAATGAGAGTAACCTCCCCTTGTTTATTTCACTTTGAGGAAGCCATATATTTTGGTCGTCCATTTTCATTTCACCGTAATCAATCCAACTGCATGTTTTAACACGAAAATATCATAAAATGTGTTCTTAATAAGAATTGAGTTAATTTCAAATAATGCACAAGCACAATTAAGAACACATCTTATGATATTTTCGTGTTAAAACATGCAGTTGTATTGATTTGAACAAATTCATATTTTTAGTGTAGATTTATGGTAAAATTTTTAGTGTAGATTTATGGTAAAATGAAAATGGCCGACCAAAATAGATGGCTTCTTCAAAGTGAAATAAACAAGGGGAGGTTACTCTCATTTATGTAGCTAATGTTCAGATTACCACAAGTACTACCACTCTGGATCAGTGTGGACCTGGGAATAATGGCGATATGAAGGGGCACTCCATACTCCCCAAAACATCAGAATTGGAACCTCACCACTAGATGCAGTTTAACATCATACTCAGGACACTAAGACCCTCAGCCACCACCCTCTAGTACATATACAATAAAAAGGGTGTTGAGGTATAGCATAATTGCAATATGATCGGGGGACAATTATATAGTTGCTAGGGCTTGACATGACCAGCCGATTGATTGGAGGGGCCTCTCCAACAGCTTAACCCAAGTAACCCAAATAATCCAAATTATCAAGCCTCATCTCAAAAATTCAGAGAAATAGTAAAAAAAAAGTTTTAAAAAATTTACTTTGAATAGCCAACAAGAATGAATAGCCAACCAACCAACCAACCAACCAGGAGACCTTATTTATCAATCAAACCTCATGATGACATGAAACAAAATGAAAAATGAATACTTACTTTCGAATAGGACAATATGTCAGGCCTAACCTCCAGGGTTCATGACACCATCCAACCATCAATAAACCAGTTTCATCTGGAGCCCATCGTATCTAGTCAAATGAAAAGAAAAGAAAAAAAAAAATGGGAGATACACACTGGAGAAGTTGTGGAGACAAAAGTCAAATTTCTAAAGTTATAAAAATGTTGAAAATGATCAAAAATAAAATTGAAAAGTAAACAATCTATAAATCATCATTATCATCATCAAGTCATGCTGACAGGATGGATTCTCATGAGTCTCTCTTGCCAACAGTCAAAATAATGTTTCAGACGATGTATCCTGTGGACTTCTTCAAATGGTTCTTGTTGAACTCACATTGTAATTGGGAACCTACACTGAATTTCAAACCAAACCCTTTATTTAATCCATTGGAGTAGATTGTTCTCATTCCATTAACCATGACCAGGTATAAGCATTAAGCTATGTTATTCTTGCCTGTAGTCAGGATTGAACCTACAACCTACAGACGATTGCCACTAGTTGGACACATGATGCAATTGATATAAGAATTGAGTTAATACAGTTCTAAGTGACAATCATCAGGAGGTGGCAGGTTCAATCCTGACTACAGGCAAATAATTTAAATTTGATTATTTTTATAAATGGTATTTTGACTAAATTAATCTATTTTATTTTTTCACTTGTTGATAAATGTAATAATATCTTAATAGTAATTTATATTATTTTATATAATTTTAACACTAAACACACCTGAGAGAATAGATATATGAAAGCAATAAAAAGATCATTTTTTTACCTGTCCAAGAGATATATCATCAGAAATACAATCCATGATACTAATTTCGGGGACATTTCCTTCCAGATCCAAAATAACGACAATTGGTCGATGTTTACCAACCAACAATTCTCCCCAATCTTCATGAAGCACATGTTGGTCGCCCTAAAGAAGGAAAAGAAAAACAGTTTTGAGTCATATGGGATCATTTCGGAAACAAATTCTTTTTTAATCTTTAAATGCAAAAATAAAATAGAAAAAAAAAATTTATACCAATATAAATTTTTTCTTTTAGTTATGTACTTTATTTAAAAAAAAAAAAAATTAAAAAAAAATAAAAGAAAATATATATTAAATTTTTACTTGAAGGCACTTACAACGCATGTATCGCATAAAATTCGATACTTTTTCTTATAGAAAATGAACTTGACAAGTGTAATCCCAGTAAAGGATGGCTCGATGTGTAGAATACCGTACAGACTGTTTCGACTTTATTAAGTCTCATCAGCGGTATATACTAACGATTTCCCTCCGACAGAAATCGAAACCGGGACTTCAGCAGACACAGTGAAACACTAGTGAAACACTTTTATCGCCTCGGCCACAGTACACAGCTGACCATCCCAGCGAAATTAAGCTTGTCAAGCGATACTACACGCCTCTACCATAATAGGTAAATCCAAAAATCTTAAAAGAAAATATTTACAGTCTGTTAACATCATTGCTTTGTTTTAAAGATTATATTGTCAAAATGCTTGACTTCTCAAGCTATACATTCTTGAAGCCTCACTTCTGCAGTGGCTTGCCTAGGTCATGGCCTTGTGTATTGCTGAAATTTCATGACAAAAAAAAAAAAAAAAAAAAAAAAAAAAAAGAAAAAGAAAAGAAAAGGTATTTGAGGAGGTGGTCAGTTGCCTAGATTTAAAGGCTTCAGTCTTGTGGTATGTCCAAAAGATAAAATTTATATCAGAATTTAAACAGATGCCCATTCCATACCATAATGCCAACAGAAATGGCATGGCTGCTGCTCAGACATACCTCCTACCCAATCCCCACTAATAATTCTGCTAGACTGTATAAATAGGGGTAGGAGAAGTAAGAAATTATCAGCACTTTTGCCATCATGTCATTTTGTTTGCTGTCTTTACAGTGTAAACATGGCTGCTCCACTAGCAGTACACACCAAGGAAGTGACCTGATTTCTTGGGTCAGAAAGAGTGTCAGTGGTTGAAATTCATCAAAGGCTTTTAGCATAATACAGAGATACTGCTTAGAAGAAGTGTTTATGAGTGGATAGAGAAGTTTAAAAGTGTCCGGACAAGCGTGACCCACGAACCTACACCACTAATGAGAAGATTCAGCAAGCTCAAGAGATGGTAATGGCGAACTGGCAAGTTATCATCAATAAAGCAATTCTTTGCAGATTAGTCATGGTTCTGCTTATCAAATCATCCATGATGAGCTCAGCTTCCATAAAACAAAAGTGTGGATAATTTTTGAATTGCCTTTATAGATAGGTAATAAAATTTATGAAAATAACAGATGTGCGTCCACAAGTAAATATTCACAAGAGAGTCACTTATGAGTTCATCCTTACTTGTCTAGTTTTGTTTGTTAAGTGGCCATATTGCTTGGGGGGAGGTGCTTCCAGGATTTGTTCAAGATCCTTGTGTAGTTTCCACTAGCCTTTTCTCTAAGTGTTTTGTAAAAATCCAAGTGGTGCAGCCATACAGTAGTACTGACACAGCTACAGCTTGAGAATACCTTTTTTATTTTATCAGAGAGATCAGAGATTTCCATATGGTCATTAACATGTCAATAGCAGTCCATGCCCTTGGTGTGTATAGACATAGATTTCTGTAGATGAGCTATTGCTACCTAGGTATGTGAACTGGTCTACTAATTTCAAAGGCTTGCCATCCAGTGTGGAGATGTCTCCATCTTGTTTAAACACACATGAACTCCATTTTATCAGAGTTCACGTAAAAGGCCAATGCCTCTTGCTGCCAACTCTTGGCCATGTAGCAGTGATTTGGCTTGAGCAAGAGGAGAAAAGAGCTTAAAAAAACCCTGACATTTTGAGTGATAGTATACCAAGGGATAAGCGTTCATCTAAATACATTTACACCCTCTGAAGACAGGCAAACAAGGGAGTAATAAAATGTATATAAGTAAGAAATATCTTTTTTGCCTTTAAATAAATCAGGAAGTAATTGTATTTAATCTTAATTAAATGACTTCCATTAAGATTGGTGCAAAATGCATTTAACTGAAATCTTATCTACTAATTAATTAGGTAAGAACATTTATGGAAGTAGATCAACTAATTAGGGGTTTCTTTAAAATTTCACCTTGTCATGCATAATGGTTGGGGGGGAGGGGGGATTTGTTGGGTAAACAAATGACACACTAACAAGAGACTTTTTGGGGGTGGGGGGGTCTGGTTTATTGGTAGAGTCAAATTTATTTTCCAACTCATACAGAAGGAAAATCGACTATTGTGGTTTTGTTTTATAGAATATTAAACCTTTTCACAACATTTAATGCCAAATAAAGTCATTTTTGATAAAGGATTTGGGTTGCTTACAGTACCTGCTGTTGCTTAAGTGGTCACCCAATTAAGTATTGAACAGGCTCATTGCTGCTTAACTTTGGTGAAATGATCGATCGATTGAAATGGCATGTCAAGAAATTTAGGGTTATTTTAGAGGTTAGGGAATCACCTTCATTGAACATTTATATTTACATTTTTTTTTCTGTAGTTATTTCTTAAGAGTTTTTTTGTTTTTTGTTTGTTTTGTTGCACACTCCTATCGAGTACAAATAATTTTGAAACAGATCTATTCGGCCCATAGATAAAACCCTAACATGTACTACCACTCTGAGTCAGAGTGGACCTGGGAGTCATGCCAGTGAAGGGGTACTCTATACTCCCCAGAGGTTCAGAACTGGAACCTCGTAATCGGATACAGTCTAGTGTCATACCCAGAACACCCCTGGGGGGGGGGTCTTACAGGCCTAGAAGGAAAATTGACAATCAAAGCAAGTAGTGTTAAGTTAATATGTTTAAAACAGAAACATTAAAATATATGCGTGAATGAAAGAAAAGGTTAAAATAAGAAAAGAAAAAAGAAACCAACCCTTACCCTGGCTTTTGTCTCGCTTGGTTTGTTTTCATCATCAGGTGATTTACTGCTTCCTTTTGAGTCAAAGAAGGAAGTTCCCTTTGGAAGCTTTTTCTCTGCAATGAACGCTAAACGTTTTTCTGTGGCTGACCATTCCAAACTTCCAAACTGACCTGTGGAGGAAAAACAAAAACATTTCAATTACCTTTACTTATATTTTTAGTCAGACAATAACGTTATATTTACTAAAACATTTTGACAGTACATTCATTCAAGAATAAACTTGTGTTCCGAGTCACATGTCGTGTGTGTGTGTGTGGGGGCATCTTGAGAAACCTTTTTATTAATAATTAGAAGTCCTACCTGGCATTGCCCGGATGGAGGGAATAACACCATACGTAATATGAATATAATAACATCATATGTAAGTAAAGTTGGTATCAGCTGGACAGTGGGAGAGTCTATCCCTTTTTCATTAGCACTAGGCCAGAGAGATTGTTTTTGCATTTGAGGTGGACTGCCGCACCTACCATCAGCTCCCAACTTTACCTTGCTGTGCTTCTCATGAGCTGAGTTGGCGAGGACCAGTATCAAACATGGAACCTTGTGGTTCCTACACAGATGCTCTGCTGACTGAGCTATAAATGAATATAACAAACAGCATATGAAATATACATAAATATAATTTAAATACTGTTATCTTACAGTATAGTAAGAAATGTATTTTATAATATACTAGCAGCGGCTACCCAGCGTTGCCTGGGTAGAGGGCAATTTTTTAAAGTTAGTCCCGCAGATCCATTATTACTGAATCGCGAGTTGAATCCTCGTGGAATGCCCCATTTAAATCCCTATGTAAAAAAAATAGACCTTAGCATTGATCCAGCTACTCTGAAAAGAAATGTTAATGTCTACTATCTAAAATATTAAATGAAAAAAAATTCCAAGCTGTTATCATTTAAATTATCTTCACGAATATAAATCAAATCCCTATTATTTTTGCTCAAAAACCAAGCCCTGGTGATATTTAATGTGTATATATATTTGTCATTAATTGTTTTATTATCAAAGTTTCCTCTGGACATACATATACACACAACTGCCCTTTATATATGTATAGATTTCATCTAAATTATTTTTTTTCCCTTAGAAGTAGATTCTTCTTATTAAAATCTACTGAAATAGTTTTGTCTCCTGACTAAATGAATAAAATGTAAATGAAGGATAGAAATATTTTCCCATGGAGATAAAAAAAAAAATAAAAAATAAAAAAATGAAGCGAGAGATAACAGACTTAAAAAATATATTTTTCTAAGTTATTTTTCTAAAATAAAACCAGTTTTCCAAATCAAAAAGTGATTTTAGTTTTTATGCATTTTTTTCATTTTATATTTCAGGGCAGATTTTCCTCAAGAAAGGACGTCACTTGAAAATCTTTTTAATAATTCAAATTCTCCGTGAACTTATCTTTTTAAGAAATAAATATTTATCCATACAGAAATGTTTTTGGCTTGTTTGTTTAATGACAGATTAACCTTTGCAGGTTATTTAATGCCAAAGCCAAATTTAATTCCGTGAGGCAATTACAATAATATACAAGTGGGGTGAAATCACGTTGCGTATCTAATGTGTCACCACACTCCCCCTTGCCATTCCATATATCATCAAGAAAATATTTTAATGAAATACTAAATGTTTAGTGAGAGGAAGGAATTTCCATGGATATCCACAATGGTATTCTAAATGGTTGATTAATATAACTTGTGAGATTTGGGTTAGTTTGACTTAGCATCAAATTAGGTTGCTATATTACTTCAAGCGGTCAACCCCCACCCCACCCCTCCGGTTATCCAACACCTTTTTTTTTTTTTTTTTTTTTCCAAACATGATTAGACCAAAGAAATATTTCTACTATAATTTTTTTTTTACTCAGAATAAAAAAACATCCAATCCCCCCCACACACACACTGTAAAGAGTAAATGAACTCAACAAAACAAAACAAAAAAACCTTGTGATGTTCCAAATGATTTGCCATGATTTCCACCTGTTACTAACTAAATGCAAATGTCAATCATGGATTGCTCAACAACAAGAAGAAAAAAACTGCATATATAATTAGAAAACAGTTTAATAAAATTTTAAAAAAAATCTAAATCTACTAAACATTTCTCAAAATATCAATACCAGGGGTCATAAATTAAAAATGTTGTAAAGCAAATGCAAGACAAAATTATTTTAGTAACAGAGTGGTGAATACATGGAATAAACTACCATCATCAATAGTGAATACCCCATCTCTAAACTTCTTTAAGGCAATGTTAGATAATCTGTGGAAAGAGTATAAATATTCTCTGGAATTAAGATGAATGTTTATAAAGTAACCACTGACAGGTCTCAGATGTAATATACTAGCTGAAAAGATTATTATTATTATTGTTAAATAGTCTTATTCCTTTTTCAAGTTATGCAACTTATCATTTGTTGTGAGATTTATTCTTTTCCACACGTTTCATTTTTGTTTATATATCATTAAGAATAGATTATATAAATTTGTTTCAGTCACCTTCATCTTTTATTCTTATATAAAGTATTACTTTAAGGGGTGCGAGAACATTAAAAGTTTTTAGGGGTCTAGGACATAAAAAAGGTTGGGACCCATTGTTCTAGACAAATAAACGAATAAAAAACATAAGGGTTCATCACTTATGAATATTAGAAAACATTTTAAATTATTTAAAAAATAAATAAATAAAAATTAAATATCTAATTATATTTGTCTGAATTTTTGATAGGAGGTTTGATGTATATTACTTTGATTTTTCAGCCTGTTATCCTCATTTTTATTGTGGTATGTAAAATCATGTTTCAACCGTTGTATCCCGTGGCGGCCTTCTATCTGAAGCATAGCAATGACCCAATCTGATCAACAAACAATTCAAAATGATTTCCCAGGTTGGGTCACTGTTATGCTCGGGGGATAAACAGGGGAACACCTGAAAAAAGCCAGAAGATACAGTGGCCAAAATGCCATGTTTTTACATACTGCAATAAAGATGTGGATAACTGTTTGTAAAATCAAAATAATACTCTAATTATCTAAATGTTAGATACTTTTATTCCTCTATTATTATCTATATATTGATATGCTTGTTCCTAAATCTTCTGTCCATTATCATCCTGCAACAATCTCTGATTAAAAATGATACTGTCCAAATTGTTCAAGACGCAATACAAAAATCTGAATACAGATTATCTGGTGTTGCTTAATTGCAGATTTCTTATTTGTCCTATTTTATTTCACCCAATTTTAAAAATGAATCATTCCAAATGGTCTTGCATCGCTTAAATGCCCAACATAAAATTAAAATGAATTGAAAAAAAAGAAAGTTATGTGGGTTTTATTTATAATATCAAAATTGGGAATTACAGAAGATATTTTGATAATATTGGTACGATGTATATGTAATGAAATTGCAAATCATCGTTTCTGGCTTAAATAACTCCTTTTGTTTTGTTTCATTGAAATTTCACAGTCCCACTAGTTATAATGTTATCTGCTTCTTGTAAGTCTTGTAAAGCTTTTAGCTTTGTTGTTGGTTATGCTGGGATCTCTTTAAGGTTCTTCATCTCAAGTTATATATCTCTCTCTGCATCCATCTTTGTTAATTCTTCTTAAAAATCAGTAACATGGACACTTAGATTATTACATCTTTATTATTTTTCCTGAAACCCAATATTTTAACATGTGTGGGGAGAAGAAATGCACTGACGCCAAGGCTATCATTGCCAAATCCCCTGACTTTCCCATGGACTAGGCCATCACGTGACTTCCTCAACCAATGAGAGAATCCAGTCACAGGTCAATTTGGGTTTAATGCCTGTTTGTCATACTGTATGAATTACTGTATTTTTCCATGGTTTAACGCTAACCATTAAATTTGAATTCTTTTACACTACATTTTAATTAGCTCAGTCGGTAGAGCCTTTGGCTACGAACCACAAGGTTCCTGGTTCGATACCGGCCCTCGCCAACTTAGCATATGAGTAGCACAGGGATCTGTGCGGTAAAGTAAGGAGCTGATGGTAGGTGTGGCGCTCCACCTCAGATGCTAAAATAATCTTCTTGGTCTAGCACTAGTGAAAAGGGGATAGACTCCCTCGCTGATTGGCAGATACCGACTTTAGGCCACCCCGACGACTTTACTTTTACTACAAAATGAATAGGCCCATTCCTTATGTAACACTTTCACTCATAAAATGAAAAAATAAAAATAAAAAAAGATTTTTAAAAATCGATAATGATCAATAAATTTGATTGATTGAAATCCTTTGATCCAAATAAAAACAATACAATTGACTTGTTTTAATTGTTTTCTTTTTCCATTTTAAAGGTAACACTGAATTTTGTTTTTTATGGATACATCTTAATTATTTACCCTGAAACCCAACATTTTTAAGTTGAGTTAAACTCATTCATCTTAATAATGTAACATTTAAATTATATACACTATCATCATCATCATCATCATCATGTTGCCTAGTGGTCATCAGCAGAGAACCAGGTGTCAATCAAAGTGTTTAAATACTTCTTACTTTCTTCTCATTATTATCTGCTTCTTTTAAGTCTTCTAAGGCTTAATCGTTGGTCATGCTGGGATCTCCTCAAGGCTTCTTATTGTCTGTAGTCGTCTTTGTTAAATAGAAACATCAATATCACCCTGGATCAATGGATCACCAACATGTTAATGGATCTTCTAGTAATTTAATAGAAATGATCCCACTGAAAGGGAGTTTCTTAATTAAAACTGAGTATTTTTTCTGAAAAGAAAATGCAATATTTTTTGCTGTTTATTTCATACAGTATACAGCTATTGTATTTCCCAACTTCTAGTCATAAAATAACCCTAGACAGGTTTAACATGCCATTAAAATCAACCGGTCAGTTATTTATATTTATATATATATATATATATATATATATATGTCATCCACATACACCGTGTTTTGACGTTTCAGGTCTCTTCAGTGTGGCTAGATACAGCAACTAACTCTGACCAGGAGCAAAACCTGAGTTTTCGTCCGCCCGATTCATTAACCTCTCGGCCATTTGACAGCTGCCATAAAGGGGTGGTGTTTAAACTATTAAATATATACATTTGTTTATATATTTTTTATGATCACCAGAGAGATCCAGCCTGTAAACAGACAGATGATCATTATATATATATATATATATATATATATATATATATATATATATATATAACTGACCAATTGATTTTAAAGATATACAGATTTCATTAAAAAAAATGTTTTTGAGATTTTTATTTTGGTTTTGTATGAATGAAAGAATAACATTTCTAAGTAAGCAACCATTTTTTGATATTCCATATATATTCCATAAATATACTTACCATCTGGTTCATAAATTTTTCCATGAACTTCTTTGGCAAAAGCATCAATATTCCAAATTTTATGAGTTTTATCCCAAATCTGAAATTGTTAAAAGAAAACAAATACTTTAAATATAATGAAAAAGGATTGACTATTCCAGTTGTACTTCTATGTATGTGTGTATGTATGTGTGTGTGTATGTGTATGTATGTGTGTGTATGTATGTGTGTGTATGTATGTGTGTGTATGTATGTGTGTGTATGTATGTATGTGTGTGTGTGTGTGTGTATGTGTGTGTGTATGTATTTGTATAGAAAGTGTTCAAGAATTCTAAACATCAAGTGGAATTCCAACACACCTAACACAGAAGTCCTTACAAGGGCAGGATGCACAAGCATTGAAACTCTTATAACGACCTAAATTCAATGGGCAGTTCATGTGCGTGATGTTAGAATGCCAAATCAACTCCTTTACAGTCAGCTGCATGATGGCAAAAGGTCACAGCATAATCCTTGGAAGAGGTATAAGGATTGCTTAAAAAAACAACCCTATAAAAATAAAAATAGATCCTGACAACTGGGAAAAGCTGCCATTGAAGAGAACTGACTGGAGAATTCATGTGGATGATGGCTGTACAAGTTTTGAGAGTGAAAGAATTGAGCATGAACACCTCAAGCGTCAACTTCAAAAGGGATACACCTGTCATATTGGAGAGAACATGGAGGGTTGGAAATGTCAAACATGTGGTCAGATTCTGCTTTCTAAGGCTGGATATGTCTATCATAGGAAATCTCATCAGGGACAATTCAAGCAAACTCCAGGAAGAATGTGTCTTGTACAATAAGTAACAAAGTCTGTAAGTCAGCTTCTGATCTTAAGAGACATTTGGTGGTGCATAAGCATAAAATTTTATCATCTGATCCACTGGGAAGGACGTCCTTCCTATGTCATATTTGCATCAAACTTTGTGGATCTGCAGCGGGTTTGATGAGTCATTTGAGGGCTCATGAAAGGAAAGGTTCTGGTGGTGGGGTTATAGGATTGTGAGGGACGGCAGTGATCTGTAAAGATTATGCTCTTGCTATGTGTGTGTATGAGAGAGTGTATGAGTGAGTGGTGTGTGTGTGTGTATGAGTGTGTGTGTGAGGGACGGCAGTGATCTGTAAAGATTATGCTATTGCTATGTGTGAGTGAGTGAGTGTGTGTGTGTGTGTGTGTGGTGTGTGTATGTGTGTGTGTGTGTGTATGAGTGTGTGTGTGTGTGTGCGTGTATGAGTGTATGAGTGTGTGTAATGATTAAATATTATGGTTGTATTTGTGAGAGAAAGAAATGATTAACTATCATGGTTGTACTTTTATGTTTGTGTATGAGAAATGATTAACTATTGCAGTTGCACTTTATTGTGTGTGTGTGTGTGTGTGTGTGTGTGTGTGTGATTATCAATATTGTTTTTCTATAGCATTTCCCTGTGGAGCAGAGGGTGGCACCATCTACGGTTTAAGATTTTTTTTACAGTGCAGTTGCTAGCCTTATGCCCATCCCTTTACTACTTTACTTGAACTTTTGTTTGTGTATAGCTGCATTGAAAAAATGCGATACATCAAAACAGGACTGCATGGGGATGACTATATATAAGTTAGGGGGACTGAAGATATAATAGTGCTTGGTAACTGTCAGTTTCTCACCTATACAATTTTGAAATCAAACTTGGTTTGAAAATTGCATAGGTGAGAAACTGACGGTTACCAAGCACCGTTGACAATGTCTTTACTACCCTAAAATTAAATATGCTCAATCAATGATATTGTGCACTCTTTATTTATATATGGGCAATTCCATGTCAAATCATCCAAGGTGGAGCACCACACATAGCATCAGCTGTCTATTTTACTGCACAGATCAGATTACTCATGCGCTGAGTTGGCGAGGGTGGGCATCAAACCTGGAACCTTGTAGCTCCGAGACATATGCTCTACCCTATAAATGCATCTGGGTATCTAAATAAAAGGCCAACAGCTATTGAGAGGCCAACAGATGGTATATTTGTTTTAGTTACTCTATTACATGTAGATAAGACGGATCAAAAAGAAAAAGAAAAAAGAAACCACTTTTGAATATAATCGTTTGTTTACATTAGACTTTGTGTTTGATAGTAATTCCAAGAATTCAATTACAAGTAGCAGGGAGTTGATGCAACAAGATGAAGGAGGAAAAAGAGAAGGAGAAGATGAAGGAGAAGAAGAAAGAGAAGAAAGAAGGAGGAGAAAGAGAAGGAGAAGATGAAGGAGAAGAAAGAAGGAGAAGATGAAGGAGATGAAGTTATTCTGTTGCCAAACAAAAATATGACCTGATGCTTTTTTTCAGGTGTGAGAAGTAAATAAGATAACCATAGAAAACATTCCTCATTTTGTAGATAGGGGAAATACAAAGAGATATAAGCCGAAAAAGACAGATTTTTCTCTCCTTTTATTTCTCAACCCGGAGGTTGGAGGGTCACCCACTTCTGCTTCCGGTCAAAACCCGGAACTTCTGTTTTTATTTTCAAATCTAGTTCCGGGGTCATTCGGTGGTCAATTGCTGGCACCCTGTTGAGTGTTTACCCTTCTAAACTTAAACCTTTGTTCATATTTCTTTTTCTTCTCTTTCTCCAGAAATCCGAACACCATTTTCCTTTCAATCCCCAAATTCCCCATAGACCACAATAATTATGCTACAATCTCCATTATAAGAAGATATGTTAGATTTTAAACAAATACTTTTTTTTGTTCAGAGAGAAATAAGTAACACTTTTTGCCATTGAAGGATTTTTCATTACAGTTACAGAGTTTGGTTTGGTTTGTTTTACAGCATATCAATCTCAGTGGGTCATTTAATGCGGATAAAGTTTTAAAATAAAGTCATTCTTAATGGATACTCAATCTTTTTTATAAATACATTTTTCTATTTAACCCATAGATGGAACCCTAACAGGTACTACCACTCCGGGTCAGAGTGGACCAGGGAGCAATGGTGATGAAGGGGTGCTCCACAACCTCAAAAACTGGAACCTCACCATCAGATAGAGTTTGACGTCATTCCCAGAACATGTAGACCCACTGCCTTATAGCACCCATATGATAAAAAGGGGTTGGGGCTTGCCATAAGGGCAATAATATAGGTGCTAGGGCTTGACGTGACCGGCCGATTGATCGGAGGGGGCCTCTCCGACCGCCCGTCTAGCCCAAGAAACGGCCAAAGTGGAGTATTGCAAGTCATGGATTGCTCATCCATCTGGGTTCTATCCTTAAGCATCACGAGTCACCACCCACGGCCAACAGGTGGCCCCATTGGAGGAGTCTTACTCCTCTGCAGAGGTGCAGTCAGTGTATTCTAACACCCCAGCTGACAGGGCTGGTACAGTTGGGTAGTTGCAGGGTAGTTGTCTTTTGCTCTATGTTGATTGGTTGGTTTATGGCATATCAACACTTTTTGGGTCATTAAATACTGAATGAAGTCATTTTCAATAAACAAAGGACTCATGTTGTTTAAGTGGTCAACCAATTAAGTATTGAACACGATCATCACTGCTATGGTTTAAAATTCATATAAATTGAAGGGAAAACATTTTCAGCGGAGGTTTGTGCCCTATAGATTTTGAGACAAGATTTCTCTCTCTCTCTCTCTCTCACCTCAATATAATCCTTCTCTTCTCCTTTTTGGTTGGTCACTCTACGGATAATGCATCTGAACTGTCCTGAGGGAGACTCCTTGTTCCACAACCTGAGGAATAAAAGGAATTCAAATATAAATAAACAAAATATATAATAATGTGTTTCAAAGACAATGTTGACACATTCAATATATATATATATATATATATATATATATATAACAAAAAAAACAAAACAAGTAGAGACGCTGTGGTGTAATGGTTATTGTTGTAGGAAATGGACAGGATAATCTGAGTTCACATCTTGGATGAGACTGTTTGCATTTCACATAGCACTAATAACATTAAGAAAAGTATGAATCAAACTATTCTCCCTCCAGCTATGGGTAAATAGTAGGGTGGACTGGGCTCTTTAACCTTCATTAGAAAAATGGTCTAGAAGAAAGAAAACTTAATTCAAACCTGTTAAACTGATTAAGATATTGACCTTGCGTCACATCCTGCTTGTGAGGAGGTGTTGTGTGTGTATATATATATATATATATATATATATATATGAAGATAGGAGGGTTGGAGTAAAATCCGACAGTATGAGGTAAGGTAAAAGGAAAAGTGGACAAAAAATGACTCAAACAAGTAGAAGTAAGAGAGAAATATTTCATTCTTCTTTTGCGAAGTTGCTCATCAATCTAACTTTATTCAAAACAAAGTACGTACATTTGTATTTATAGAAGAGAAAGTGAGTTTGTGGTGAAATTAAGGGGTAGGGAAGTTAGTTATTCTCTGTTCAATCAAATCCTCTCTATCATATAAAGTGGAGGGGGAAGATCAGAGGATAGTAATTTGTATGGGAAGATGAGATGAGGAGGTTGCTAGGTGCTTGTTGGGAAAGGGAGGTGGTAGGGAGAAGTGGGTTAAAATTTTTGGTTAGGAGAGAGTTTTGATTTATTGCATGGAGATGATATGGAGGATGGTGGTATTAGGTGTCACAAAATTAGGCCGTCAGTTTTATGGTGGGTTTGGATAGGAATTTTGATTCATGGTATTACCACACACAAACACACAATATATAAGTTTATGTAGCGTAGACATAAAGTCAATGGCGCTTGGTAACTGACAGTTTCTTGCCTATAGTTTGAAAATCACATCAGCAAGAAACTTAATAACCAAGCACCTTTGATTCATGTCCACGCTACCCTAACTTAGATATACATATTTACCAACCCCTCCACATGAATAGGATGTGACACAAGGTCAATTTCTTAGGCAGAGTTTAACAGGTTTAAATTCAGAGTTTTTTTTTTCTTTCTCTTAGACTGGTTACCTAACCAAGGCTAAAGAGTGTAGTCTGCCCCTACAATTTACCCATAGCTGGAGGGAGAATAGTTGGATCCATACCTTCTTTCCCAAGGGTATTAGCACTATTACTTGCTAACTTAGATATACATGCTTTATCAATGATATTGAGCACTTTTTACTTAAAAATATAGCACTATATATATATATATATATATATATATATATATACACACACACACAATCCTGGATGCAGCTGTTTGTGTTTCACTTTGTGCTAATGTCTTTGGGAAAGGCATGAATCTTTTATTTTCTCCTTCTCAACTATGGGTAAATAGATGGGCAGAACGTCTTCTTTAGTCTTGGCAACCAATCTAAGATAAAGAATACACTGAATTCAAACCAGCTTTACTCCACTTAAAAATTGACCTTATGTCATATCCTGCCTGTGGTGGTTTTATTTTACAGTATATCAACCCTTTTCGGTTAGTCTAATGCCAAATCAAGTTATTTTTTATATTTGGCTTATTACAGTACCTGCTGTTGCTGAAATGGTCACCTATCTAAGTATTGAAAAGGTTCATTACAGCTTAACTTCAGTGATCTAGCAGGAATCAGTGCCTTCAAAGTGAATTGAGTGTAAGCAACCAATGGCGGATGGGTTGGGTAAATACATGATAATAATGGAGGTGCCTGTGGTGTAATGGTTATCATCATAGGAAATTGACATGGCAACATTCAAATACTAGACGATTGAGCTAACACCATTTGGAAATGAATCAATCAAACTATTCTTCAGCTATGGGTAAATATTAGGGCAGACTGGACTCTTTTTAACCTTGGTATGGCAACCCTTCTAGGAGATGGAAAACTCAACTTAATAAATTGACCTTGTGTCACATCCCACTCATGTGGAGGGGTTGGTAAATATGTATGTATAATAAAAGTAAAGTTGTCAGGGTGGCCTAAAGTCGGTATCAGTCAGACACCGAGGGAGTCTATCCCTTTTTCACTGGCGCTAGACAAAGAAGATTGTTTTTAGTGTGAGGTGGAGTGCCACACTAAACATCAGCTCCTCACTTTACCGCACAGTTCCCTGCGCTACTCATACACTCAGTTGGCGAGGGCTGGTATTGAACCCGGAACCTTGAGGTTCAAAAGACAATAAACAAGGTTTATTTTAATAATTTTCTCCTGTCTTTGCTTAAGATTAGAAATGTTTCATTCAACATTGAAGAAAACATTTGTAATCTTTTAGGAAAACAAAATTAAAAACCTATAAAAAACAAACCTTTTCTGTGGTCTTCAATAAAACTGACATACAAGAGATTACTAACAAAATATAATTCACACACACACAATGTATTTGATGACATAAAATGCACTTAATTCCCCCATGATGAGAGGAAATAAGGCCAATATGTAACCTTGACGATGGCAGACTAAAATTGTTGGCTAATATTCCCTACTGAGATGGAAGGACGTCTTACGTTCCCACATACCAGTAAATATGGCACATTTAGAAAAAAGTAAAGAAAAATCATAGCAAAATTCTAATCATTATTTTAATAAAAAATACATAAATCAAACACATTTTAACTGTCTGAATTTTTAAAATGAATTTTGATCATTTGTATTATTTAGATTTTTCAGACTGTTGTCCTCATCTTTATTGGACACATGGTGCAACAGATATAAGTGTTGAGTTAATACAGTTCTAAGTGACAATCATCTGGAGGTTACAGGTTCAATCCTAACCATGGGTGATAATAATATAGAATTATTAACATAGCATAACATTTGTACTCTGTCATGATTAACAGAAGAAGAACAATTTATACCGATGGATCAAATAAAATGTTCCGTTTAAATTTCCAAGAAGATTCCAGAGTTCAACAAGAAACACTTGAAGATGGTTGGAGGGCACATTGGATGAAACTTTATATAACAATAAAGATGAAGACAACAGTTCGAAAAAAATCTAAATAATATAAACATTTTATTCTTTTGATACTGTAATAATTTTCATTTTGTTTTTGTTTTGTTTTTGTTTATAGAATAGTTTAGTATTAAAAATCAAATATTTATTCATCGGTTTAGCTTAGTCGGTAGAGCATCCACCAAGGAACCACAAGGTTCCAGGTTCAATACCAGCCCTTGCCAACTCAGCACATGAGTAGCACAGGTTGGATCTGTTTGGTAAAAGTGTGGGGCTCCACTTCTGATGCAAAAAACAATCTCCCTGGTTTAATGCTAATGAAAAAGGGGGACTCCCTTTGTTTTTCTGCTGATACCAACAACAGGACACACTGCTGTCTTTATTACTTTATATTTTGGTTGATTGGTTGGATTTTATGGCATATCAACCCTTGTTGGTTTATTTCATGCCAAAGACATTTTGTTTTATTCATTCTTGTTGGGTATTCAATATTTTTTAAGCTCATTTTTTTAAAAATCTAACCCATTGACGAGACCCTAACAGAGTGGATCTGGGAGTAATGGTGATAAAGGGATACTCCAGAGCTCCAGAATTGGAACTTCACTAGATGTAGTTTAACATGACATTATTTCCCTATATATTGTTGATGAAATTCTTATCCCTAATCATCTGCCTAGGAAGGTTTTGGGTTAAATACTGGCCCCTGCCAATTGGTGCTTCATCTCAAATGCAAAAACAATATCCCTGGTCTAGTACTAGTGAAAAGGGGTTAGACTCCCTCGCTGTGCAGCTAATACCAACAATATGTCACTCTGCTGACATTACTTATATAGCTAATGAAATGCTTAATACAAATTCTGTCCTTAGAAAAGCATTTCAGTTTGAAGGGGGGGGGGGTGATTTAAATTTCATTATTGTGCAGTTTTTTCTTTACTGCACCAAAAGAATTGGCAAAAGAATTCTCAAATTCAATATTAATTTTTAATTAATTAATGATCATCCCATCGGAATTTTTTTTTTTTTTTTTTTTTTGGCATGGGTTCAGTTAATGTTCCAATAAAATTTCAAGGTATTACCAATGACCTTTAAATGATCATTACTAAAAATCATATTTTATCACACACTTATATATATACACACACACACACACACACACAGAAGTGTTAAGGTTTACTTTGGTTTAACAGTATATCAACTCTCAGGTTTGTTTTATGCCAAAATTTGATTCATTGTAAAAGTGAAGAAGGAAGAGGAGAGAGAAAAAGATAAGGAGAGAGAAAAAGATAAGGAGAGAGAAAAACAACTATTACATTCTGTTGTCAAGCAGAGAGCTATTTCTATTGTAAACACATTTTTTAAATAAATGTTTGGAGAGTTCCACTGGCAAGGGTGGTAATCAGATTTCAAATTGTTTTCTCTTTAATTTTATTTTATTCTTTTAGTTCAAAATACGACGGCCTATCAAACCTATCAACGTTAAAATTTATTGTATGAATATAGAGATACTTTAACTTAGAAAGTTTAATTCATTACGTTTGCAACTCAAATATCCACATAAAATAAATAAACGGAAATACCTTTTGTCCATTCCAACCCCCCACCACCACTACCCAAAACTCTAATTTTGTTTCAAAAAGAACTTTATTGTATAAAAATTAATGAATTATGAACTGTAATGTTTTAAAGTTAACTATTTTTATAAATAAAATTTTTCTTTACATAATAAGTTTGGAAACATGTTTTTTTTTTTTTTTTAGTGGACTTAACATCTGAAACTTGCTCGTACCTCAAATTTTAACTCCCAACACAAAAGTAAAAATAAAAAAATAAAATAAATAGATAAATTGACCGAGTGACAGCTCATAATTTGGAAAACTTATAAGCTAGGCCACTCATACTTCCTATATTGGTATGTATAGAGTGTTTAAAAAGAAATCCCACACTGCAACTAAACTACTTATATATATATTTTTTAACAATTAAAGGAAGGTTAAGTGATAGAATAAAATTCTGGTTAGATAATAATGTATGGGCAATGGGCAGTGTGCCAGTGTGTGTGTTTGGTATTCTGCCAGTTCAGTTGGACTAATAATGGGCGATAATCCAAAATAGGAAGACTGCCATATTTCCGTGTTTGTATTTGCCTAGAATTTAGAAAAAGTCTAAACTTGCTTGCCTTTTTCTGCCATTTATATATTGCATGAATATTGTGGATTTTACAAATACAAGACTAATCAAAAGACCATAGGAGTCTCTGTGGCATAGTTGCTAATGGGGCTGAACTGAAACATAACTAATACCCCTCATACACCCCCTAGCTATAGCTTAAATAGTAGTAGTAGTAGTAGTACAACTACAGTAGTAGTACTACTACTACTACTGTAGTTATAAAAGGATGGCTTCAGCATTAAATAACCCATGAAGGTTGATATGCCATTAAACAAAGAAACTAAACCTTTAAATTATTAGTATTATATAGAAACACCCGAAACCATGTAAATGTCAGTGGAGTGGCCTATTGTCAGTATCAGCCAGACAATGAGGGAGTCTATCTCTTTTTCACTAGCGATAGACCAAGGAGATTGTTTTGGCATCTTAGGTGGAGCACCAAACCAACCGTCAGCTCCCCACTTTACCGCACAGGCCCAAGCTGTGCTACTGCTGTGCTGAATTGGTGAGGGATGGTATTGAACCTGGAAACTTGTGGTTCCTAAGCAGATGCTTTTATCAACAGATTAAAATGAATACAGGATAACATATTCTAAAAAGTGCAATTCAAAAAATGATTCCGATGGAAAGTTGAAAATATAGTTATCTCACTCTCTCACATTCACCAGGGGGAGACCTCATGGTTTAGTAGCTAACATGCTGGGCTGCGACATCACAGTAAGGAAGTTCAAACTCTAGTCGCACTATTATGTTCACTTTTGGACTAATACCCTTGGGAAAGGTATGAAGATTCATCCCTCCAGCTATGGGTTAAATAGTACTACTACTGTAGTTATAAAAGGATGGCTTTTGCATTAAATAACCCATGATGGTTAATATGCCATTAAAAGAAAGAAACCAAACCAAAAGAGCATAATAGTGCTCACATGTCGATCACTGGAAATGAAATTTATTGCAGGAACGAGTTCACTGCTATTTTGACAAACTATCACCATTAAAAGGTTTAAACCAGCTTTGGGAAGTCCGGCTAAATATTGTTTAGTTTTCTTCTAGTACCTGAATTATGAGAGCAGATTCAGTGGCTTTGAGGTCTAGTTTAAAATAGTGCTAGAATCTCAATACTTGTATAAATGAAATTTATTGCATCAATTGCTTCATAGCTATTTTGAGATTTGATTGAGTTTTATCAGTTTTAAAATGATAAAAAGTGACAAAAAGGACAAAATACTTACTCTTTGGCTAATTCTGAAGGTGGAGTTCGATGAATAAGTGAATAATTCCCATCAACATATGTGAAGAGGTGGTTCCGGCAAAACTTTACTTGTTCCCTTCTTTCCAGATCCCGTTGTGTGAATTCTGAGTGGATCACAATTTGTGGGGAGTCAGTTGATAAACTGATCTTAGCACTGGACACAACTGGGAATTTGGTGTAGTCCTTGTAGATAGAAATGGCTTCCTCAACCTAAAAAGGGGAAGAGAAAAAAAAGTTCTTTAAATTGGGATTTTTTAAAAATAAATAGAAAAAAAAAATAGAAAAAAAAAGGATAAACTCAAATCAATTATAAAACATCAATTCCAATAATTATTTGGATTTTTGTTTCATTCACATTTCAGCCAGTCCATTCTCCAACCTTCTTCAATATCTTCCTAAATGCTAACATGAAATATTCAGACAAGTCTCTCCATCTTGATTGCTTTGATCTCTAATTTATTTGTATTCTCTAAAGATCTAAGATGAGGAGGAGGTATGGTCTTTATTATTAGGATTAGCAGTAAAAAGAAATAGTAGGTGGAGTGGCCTATTATAGGTATCAGCCGCAAAGCGAGGGAGTTTATTTTTTCACTAGCGCTAGACCAGGGAGATTGGTTTTGTGTGTGAGGTGGAACATCACACCTACCATCAGTTCTGTTTTACCACACATATTTACTTTTTCGTGTGCTAATGAAGTGAGATTTTGAAAAAAAAAAAAAAAAAAATTAACACAAGTTAACATTCCTAATTGTGAATTGTGTTAGAATCTCCAATTATTGAGAGAATTTCAAAGAGTTTTTCCTTTTAAAATCTTTGACTTTACTTTCCAATCAGAATTGGTTGATAAAATATCAAAACCACCCACCCCAAGTTTAACTGCTTTGAAGATATCCAACATGATCTGAGCTTCCTTATTAAAAGGAGAAAGTTAAAGATCCTTCCATAAAAAGTAAAAAATAAATACAATCCCACAATTGTTCATATTCTTTCAGGGTGGTGGGTGGGGAGTAAAGGGGATTTTTTATTTATTGGTATTGAGTGCAAGAGAATGAAAGAAACACATCTAGAAAACAAAGTTGTTAAAAAAAAGATGTTTTTTTAGATAAAAAATTTAAGATAAAAATTTTTAAAAAATGAAAGAAAAAAAGGAAAAAAAGAGAAAAAAATAAGCAGTTGGTTTTTCAGAAGTATTGTGTGTGTGTGTGTGTGTGTGTGTATGTGTGTGTGTGTGTGTGTGTGGATGAAAAAATAAAATCTATAAGCAATAGCCATTAAATAAAAAAATAAAAAAATTATACCCCCCTCCTCCTCCGCCGCCAAAAAAAAAAACAAAAACAAAACATTGATTGATTTTGAAGGTATGTCAACCTGTCTAGGGTTATTTTATAGGTAGAGGTTAGGGAATCACATTCATTGTACATTTATATTTACAGCTTTTGTGTAGTTGTTTAAGAGGTTTCTTTTTCTCGACACGGTCTTATTGAATAGAAATGATTATCAAACAGAACTATATGACCCTTAGATGGGACCCTAACACGTACTACCACTTTGGGTCAGAGTGGACCTGGGAGTAATGATAAAGAAAGAAAATGTATGCATGGTTAGTTGGATGTTTAGAAAAAGTTGTGTGCAGAGAGGAACAATAAATAGAAGTGGAGACCAGGGAAAAAAAATCTAGAAAAAGAAAAAGAGGAAAGATAGGAGATATGAGATGAAATAATTGTTAGGTTAGTTGGATTTTACTGCATATCAACCCTTGTTGGGTTATTTTATGCTAAAGACATTGTCTTATTCATTTGTGACGGGTATTCAACAATTTTTAACTCAATCTTTTTTAAAACTGTTTTTAATTCATTTTTTTTTTAACCAAATTCTTTTTAATCAAGGTTTTGTTGGGTTTTTTTTAAAGTAAAATTCTTGACTAAATTCCTTTTAATCAAATTTCTTTTAAAACCAAATTTTATTTTTTATTTTTTTTAAATCAAATTCTTAACTAAATTCCTTTTAATCAAATTTCTTTTTAAAGCATTTTTTAAAATCAAATTCTTTTCCATGGGTATTAATAAGTTGGTATGAAAATTTCAATGAACTTCTTGTGTTTTAACAAGTTGGTAGAAATAATCAATTCTAGTTGGGTATTCCTAACAGGTACTACCACTTTGGGTAAGAGTGGTCCTGGGAGTAATGGCAATGAAGGAGTATTCCATACTCCCCAGAGCTCCAGAATTGGGACCTCACCACTAAATGATGTTCAATGTCATACCCAGGAATGAAACTTTCTTCTTTGGATTTTACGGCATGTCAACCCTTGTTGGGTTATTTTAGGCCAAAGACATTTTGTTCTATTTGTTCTGGATGGGTTTTGAAAATTCTTTTTTTGACCTCAATTTTTTTTTTTTTTAAACACATTTTTGTTAACTCATTTTCTTCTATTTAACCCATAGGTGAGACCCTAACAGATACTACCACTCCGGGTCAGAGTGGACCAGGGTATAATGGTGATAAGGGGGTACTCCATACTCCCCAGAATTGGAAATTAACCATTCGATGCAGTTTAATGTCATACCCAGGACCCTCAGCCACTGCCATCTAGCATATGATAGAAAGGGTGGGGGAAATCATATAGGTGCTAGGACTTGATGTGACCAGCCAATTGAACGATGGCACCCTGTCTGACCACCTGTCTATCTTAAGTAAAAGGCCAAAGTGAAGTGTTGCAAGTCATGAACTGCTTAGCCACTAGGATTCTATCCTTAAGCATCGTGGGTCACTACCCATGGCCAACAGGTAATCCCATTCTTACTACTCCTCTACAGAGGTCATATTAACCCCAGCTGACAAGACAGATAATTGTTAGCAAAGTCAGTGATGTTAATTGTAGGTTAAGATAGATAAATGTTGGTTGGTTGTTTTTTGTTTTAAAGCTTATCAACTCTTTTTTGGATCATTCAATGCCAAATCAAATCATTTTGATAAATGATATAAACTTCACATATATATGCGCTTAGATATGGCACATAGGCCTCTCGTTGCTTACAATACCTGGGGTGGGGGTGGGGGGTTAAGTGGTCAGCCAAGTGTTGAACAGCCTTATTGCTGTTTAACTTGGATGACCTAGCAGGAACCGAGGTATGCTTTCAGTGTGACGAGAGAGAGAGAGAGAGAGAGAGAGAGAGAGAGAGAGAGAATACAATTAACGGTTTTATCATGACTTATCTAATTGGTCCAAAAAGTGGTTTTGGTAATAGTTATGTAATTATTAGACAATTTACCTGCCCATTTAGTGAATTAATTCAGATGTGAAATCTTATTATTTTAAATTCATTTACCACAAACCAAGAAAAGAAAAAAAACTTTTATTACGCGTGTCCAAAAATCCCTCTTTCCTGAAAACTGAATAATACTTTTTAAATGTCAGAAATTTGCAGGCACCTAATACATTCTTTATAAATTAAAAAAAGATTTTGAACATTGTATTTGGTTTCTTTTTATAATAAATTTCAAACAAAAGAATTATACATCCAAGAAGTGATTTATCAAACTTATCTTAGTTTGGCACAAGAAGTATGGAGCGCCAAAGGAGAATTCAAACTCATTAAAAATGATTATACAACTGAGAAGGGAGATGATATCAGCTAAAATATAGTGAAGATAAGAAGATTCACTTCTTTTATGGCATTTTTCAGTTTCATAAGATAAATTTGTACTAGGTAAGGTTTTAGGGAAGACTGGCAGTTAAATAAAGCAAACCAAACAAAGGAAAAAAAAAAAAAATTGACAGTTCAGGTTCAATCTCTACTGTCATACCACCAGCTTCCATTTTTGACATTGTGGGATAATATAACAAGAGGAAGCATTACTTTTTTTTATGACACCTGTCAGTTTCATAGATGATTACACCGAGTAAGGATTTTATTTACTATTAAGGTAGAAAAACTAAATAGTTATGTATAATTTTGGCATCAAATAGATGTAGTATCAAAGATCAGGTTTTCACATTACTAAACCAAAAAGAAAACTAATGTATCATGACATAAGGTGAGTGTTTTTATCAGGATTCTTTTTACAACAACATAATCATTAAAATTTCTTCTGACTCCCTAGATATCCAAATTCAAACTAGCAGGATTTACTCTCTCCCCCCCCCCCAAACATAGACATTTAAAAATAAAATAGAAATTCTGGCAAACACAGTATTGCCAAACTTATCAAGGTAATACCAACAACTGGTAAGAATGCTTATTTCTTGACACCATGCCATCTACATGGGTCACTGTAACCACTACTTTTTATAGCCTAAGAAAATTGTAAGCCAGTACAGTTTTATATATAAGTTGTTTGTTTACAAACTACACCAAGGGTTTTTGAAGGCAGACCCCCATAAACATATTTGAAGATAAAACATATATATTCTGAAACTAGGCACCTCATGTGGTGTAATGGTTAGCTAGCTAGATTAGCAGACCATTGTTAGTGAGTTTGATTCCCACTAAGCACCCCACACTTCTGGCCTTGTGCGACATCTAAGCTAAGCTTAGTAAATAACTATATATTCTAAAACTCCATTACCCAGGGTACTTGAATAAGTATATTTCATTTTGATTAAAAGGGAAGTTTGGAATTTTTTGTGTATTGGAATCTCTGGAGTGTTTTCTGTTAATTAAATAGAAATCAACAAAAAAAATAGATAAAGCCAGTTATTTATAAAGACAGAGATATTGGACTTAAATACTTTAGGTATTTGTGAAGGGATCTAGAAAATGGGGAAACTCAACAAAAAAATGCCTAAAAATTCTAAATCTAAATTTCTAACATGAATTAGAGAGAGAGAGAGAGAGAGAGAGAGAGAGAGAGAGAGAGAGAGAGAGAGAGAGAGAGAGAGAGAGAGAGAGAGAGAGAGAGAGTTTACACTGCACATCTAAGATTTTGTTTATATAGGAAGAAATTTCATATCACTACTTTTTGACAAGGGACAAGCAATTAAGGTCAATTAAGACTCTTAATTAACTTTAATTGCTAGTCTCTCTTATTTCCTTCAATAGTCAAAAAGTAGGGTGGTGGTGGTAGTAGTAGTAGTTATAGTAATATGAAATTTCTTCAAATACAAACAAAATCTCCGAGATGTTCAGTGTAAATATACCCCCCCCCCACCAACAAAATTGGATATAAGTATATTTTTTTTAATACCTTTTAGAAAATCCCTGTACTTAGACCATAGTTTATATCTTAAAGTCTTAACCAACAAAGAACCTGAAATTGATTAGCATTCCAGTTCACACCCATTCATAAACTTTAATGACATACATCCACTCAGAAAGTGGAAACGCTCATGGTATAACAGTTTTCGTTGTAATAATGGACTCTAGAGTCAGAGTTCAAATCTTGTGTTAATACCCTTGGGAAAGGTATGAATCCAACTATTCCTCCACATCTTAGGATAAATAGCAGGACAGACTTATGTAGTTTCCATCTAGCTTTTTCTCTAAATATTTTGTTACAGTTCAAACGGTGCAGCCATACAAGCATTGTGACAAGGCTTGGAAAAAATTCTCATTTTAGCAGAATTTGTCCATTTCTCTATTGTATTTTGATAAGTTTTTTTCAACTGGAGTCCGTTCAATTAACAACAGTAATCCCTTTTGTTCAGCAAACTGCTCTCACAGTAACCGCGTTCCTATGACCTTCGCGTTCTTCTTTACCCAAAACACAGTAGTCTGCCAAATTCCACCTTTCCCGCAGTCACTTGCTTTGTTCCTGTCATACATTACTGTCCTCGTCACTAAGATTCGAATGCAACTGCGCCGTGTGTTAAAGCAGGCCTTAAATAATCTCACTAAGATCCCACATCCGGATCAATCGCAGTCTAGTGATTTACATGCGCGCCAATGAGGTAGTCCGACATCAAGTCATGACTCACGATCAGGAGGATGTGAGTTCAATCTCCCCAATCGCTCATTACACTCCCTCTCTGATCTCATTTTATACGCCAGAAATAGTTGTGTACGCTTTGAACTATTACTTGCGGGATTTCTCTCACCACACTTTTCTACTTTTTATTCTTTTTAGAACTTCGAGTTCATCTATTATAAAGTATCATAGCTTAATGTCTAGTTGCTTATTAACAATTGGGGGGGGGGGGCATTATTATTGACATGTCCCAGGAAGGGATATATTTAGTAGAAGTAGCAGAGTGGTGGGGCCATGGTAACAGAGTGGTACAATCGAGCAGGTAAGTAATAGTACTGGTGCGACGTCGTAGTAGTAGGCATTGTACATCTACATTGCTCTGTATTTATGGCTGACACCAGCCAATCATATTACTGTGAGGGGGGACCCAGGTGTATGCATATTCATTACATCAATTATCTGTAATTTTAGGAGAGTTTCCCAGCAGTTTCTTGAAATTTATTTTCACACTTTATAGAAGAATTTATGATAAATGAATTCGCCATCCTCATTGATACAACACAAGTGCCTTATAGAAACCCAAAATGCTGGCATCCGTTACGCCATGTGCGGACATGAAACACCTGAATAATAAAGGTGAGGGCAACAGTCTGAAAAATCTAAATAATACTAATTTCAAGATGTAGTCAAATTTCTTTGTCTTTCATATTTTGGTAAATAAATTCCCCATAGTCATTGACAAAATCTAAATACCTTATAGACAAAAATAGAAAGCTGGCATTAAACATATTCATCTTCTTTATCCAACCATCAGAATTAAATTCAGCAAAAAAAAGACTAAGAAAACTGACACCAAAACTTACCCACTAATACAGGTAATATGTGATATCAAGTTTTGTGAATTACAAAATTCAGTTAGAATGTTTTTTGTTTTGTTTTAAACTCTCTAACGATGAATATGCAAGTGGTGTAATAGGTATTAACATCAAAAACAGAATTGGAATTCCAAGTTCAAATTTCTGATTAATCTTTTTTTCTTGTGTTAACTTTGAATTAATATCCTTGGGAAAAGAGATTTATACTTTTCCCATCATAAGTAAAACTATAGGAGCAGACTCGGCTCTCTTTGGCAGGGCAACCAATCCAGAAGGGCTCTATAGACTTGTAGGGCAACCAATCCAAGGCAACCAATCCAGAAGGGCTCTCTAGCTTGGTAGGGCAACCAATCCAGAAGGCTCTAGGGTAGGGCAATCAATCCAGAAGGGCTCTATAGCTTGGTAGGCAACCAATCAGAAGGGTTCTATAGCCTTGGGGCAATCAATCCAGAAGGCTCTATAGCCTCGGCAGGGCAAATCAATCCAGAAGGGCTCTCTAGCCCGGCAGGGCAATCAATCCAGAAGGCTCTATAGCCTTGGCAGGGCAACCAATCCAGAAGACAATAGAATTCAAACTACCTATAACCAATACATCATTGTCCAGTATGGCATGATAAGACCCATTACACTTTTGTTGGTTTTTTAAACATTGAACTAATACTCATCAAAATACAAGGGTAATCCCAAAAGTAAGGTCTCCAAAGCACTGGGACAAAAGAAAACTGTTTGTGTAATTTTGGCAACACTGTTGTTTGCTGTGATTGTGTCCGCCCACAGCTCAACTGCCACGCTCAGTCTTGGCTTAGCAGTCATTTTTGTTGGAAGTCCTGATTGATGCTACCACCAATTGTGAATTGAGTTTTTGAATGCAAAAGGCATTAAACCAATTGAAGTAGATTGATTGAGTCACCACCACTCACAGCCAACACGTGGCCTCATTGGGGGGAGGTGCAGTCAGTACATTCTACAGCCCCAGCTGACAGGATACAGCAATTATGAGGGTAATTCAAAGGTAAGGCCTCCAAAATATTATTTGAAAAAGGCCAAAGAATGCATTTAGCCAAAATGTTATTAAAAAAAGAAAAAGAAAAAAAAAAAAAAAAAAAAGAGAAAAGATTTTGGTTTGGATAATTCCTGGAAATTGGAACGAGAAAGGGGGGGGTCAGTTTAGCTCAATCAGTAGAGCATCTACCTAGGAATCTGAAGGTTCTGGGTTTGATACCAGTCCTTGCCAATTCAGTACTTCTTGGGTAATCTGATCTGTGCTGTAAAGCATCTGGGAGCTGAAGGTAGGTGTGGTGCTTCCACAGCAAGAACAATCTCCCTGGTCTAGTGCTCACTGTTTAGCAGAGACCAATAATAGGCTATTCCACAGACTTTACTACTTACTACATGAAGATACTAGTCCTATGGTCCTCAACACCCACCCACCCTTTTTTTTTGACACCCATGGATCCCTTTGATTCCTATTTTACTCTGGTGGACCCTCCCCCTAGCCATTTGATGTTTAAAAGTTGTTATAACTCGTGTATCTAAGTTAACAGAGAAAATAGGAAGAAAACCCAAAAAGTAAAGAAAAAAAATGTTTATTAGACGAGTGAAATAAGTAATCAGTAATTAACACATTACATTCACAACACCATCAAGTCTCACTTGTTCTCTCGTCCGAGGTTTCACTATTTATAGAAAACAGATGATTCCAATGTCCTCTTTTAGGTACTATATGACAAAAATCCAATTGTATTTTTATAATTAAATACTTGACCAGACCCCAAAAAATATATGATGGGTGCGGGGGATATGGCCCCTGGTTGAGAACCAGTGCTCTAGTCTACACACATTCTGGGCAATAAAAAGGATATTATGATAAGAAAAAAAGATGAAGATAAAAGCCCAAATGTGTAAAATAAACAATATCCTAACTTTTCATCATTACTGATGTTGGTTGATGGTAGTATAGAGGCAACCTAACAGACTTCAGATAATATTTCCTTTTTTTGCGAATAGTCAGCCCAAACTCACAGCAGGTGCATAGTAAAACTAGTTTATCATCTGCTGTAAACCCCCTTCATAGTGCGCAAGGTCAAGCTGCATCATTAACAAACATTTCTTTAATGAAAACTCGGCAAACTTTGATCTTGGCTCTCAAGCAGACTAAGTTGAACAGCTTTTCATGTCAATTCTGGTGTGGAATTGGACACCTTCTGCAGTGTCCCAAAGCAATGCGCAGTAGCAAAAAAAAATCCCAAATTTCAGGGAATCTTATTGGTCTCATTTTCTAGGACAGATTCTGGTTTATTATGTGATTAATTGTTTCATCTCAGTCACTTGCTAATTTTCTTCAATTTTTGTTTATTATTATTATTATTATTTCACCCCACTTGAATTTTTCACATCCTCCTTAGCTGATGGTTCACTGGAAGCTGAGTGACAGCAAGTCTCTTCAGAGTATTTTAGCTGATCTTAATGCTGTTGTTTGGATAGTCTCGATTCTTCGTCTGATTTTCAGTTCACCCAGACTCTTTTCTAAACCCTTGGGGACCATTCCAAGGGCACCAATTACAATTAGGATATTCACATTCATGTTCTACAGTTTTTTTTTTTTAGTTCTTTGGCAAGATATTATTCATCTTTTGTTTTCTTTTCAGGGTGGCAAAATCCAGGAGATGACAAGTTCTTTTTTTTCTTGTTAATTAACACTAGATCTGGTCCCTAGCCGAGATTAGGTGATCCATCTGTATCTCAACATCACAGAGAATTTTATGCGTCTCATTCTCTATAGACAGATTCTGGTTTGTGCATATACCGTTTAGTAGCATAGTGAAAAAAGCTAAACCAAGTTAGTGCAAGGACTTATCTATGTTTTACGCCACACTGAATGGTGAAGAGTAACTGAAATAACTCTCCTCACCTGCTGAGGAAATCAATGAAAGTAATATACAATGCATCTGCTTGGTCTTAACATTTCTGCTGAAGCTGACATAGAAACAGAGTAAGCTGTTTATATTATATATATATATATATATATATATATATATATATACACAATGATGAAGTTCTGAAGATATGATGGAAAATGACACCCAGAGAACAGTCTTATTTCCATGTATTGCTCAAACCATTTAAGAGTTTATTTTGATTTTTCAACTGTCTATCCGTGCATAGCAATGACCCAACCTGGGAAATCATTTGGAATAGTTTGACTATTAATCAAACAAGGCATCTAAAATTGTTTGAAAATCTCATTCAAATAATAAAATTGTTTTTGCACACTTATCAATCTGACAAGTGTCATGATCATTAGAAAAAAAAATGATATTGTTTATTGGCATTTTCTGCACAACTAGAAGCATAAAATCCAATAGTATCAGTTATTTTCCAATATTTTAAAGATAATTTACTTTAAAAACAGTTTAAGCCACCTTTTCAAATATTTACATAGCATAATAAAGATGAGGACAACAGTCCGAAAAATCAAAATAATACACATCAAGCCTCCTTCAAAAATTCAGACATAATAACATTTAAGAATTATAGATGAGTAGAAAAGATTACAAGATTGGTTTCATTTGAATTGAATAAGAGAAAAAACAATTCAGATGTAGAAACGGGGGGGGGGTAATGAATTAATAAAACTTAAAATCAAAAATAAGACTATAAAATAAATAAAACTAATAATAAAAAAATAAACAAAAAATAATAAAACAAATAATAAAATACAAAAATAAAATATCCCACAATTCCACTTTTGCTGAAAGATAAATTTTTGGTTTCTTTGTTTAATTTCAAAATGTCAGAAAAAAATGTCTGGATGAATTTAAAAAATAAAAAAAAATATTTATGCTGATTTTTTGATAAAAAAGAATTTCAACTAACACTTCTGATTGTGTTGCATAAACATTTAAGTGAGAAAGAAAAGTTGAAAGAATAAAACAGAAATAAAATAAAATAAAAATTTTTTTAGATTAAAATTTTTTTAAAAGATAGAAGAAATAAAATAACCAACAAATAAAATCCACTTTAGTTGGCAATTTTTTTTTTTTCTTTTAAGATGGGGAGAAAAAAAAAAAAAATTGTGACAAGCAAATGACTCATTGTTTAAAAAAAAAAGATGAATGAAATAAATAAATAAATAAATAAAATGGTGGATTGAAAAAAAAGAAAAAAAAAAAAAGAAAAGAAAAAGAAAAAAAAGGGGAATCTAATTCCTAAGCCATTTTACATAACTGCACAATCCTCATCTGCTAATATAAAAAAAAAAAATGCTCATCCAACCTGGAAGTCTTTGTAACATTCTTGTTCTACATCCATTTATATTCCTGTATGTATTTACCCAACCCCTCTGCCACAACAGGATATGACCCAAGGTCAATTTTAAACAGAGTAAAGCTGGTTTTATTTTAAGATTCTTCTTCTACACTGCTTGCATCACCAAGGCTAAAGAACCCAGTCTGCCCTAATATTTACCCATAGCTGAAGATGAACAAAGAGATAGATTCAAGCCTTTCCTAATGGGCATTAACACAAAATGAAATTCAAACAGCTTCATCCAGGATTTGAACTCTAGTCCCCTGGTCTATTTCCTAATCCATTTATTTTCCTGTTGTCATCTATTCTGAAAATTTGGTTTATAATCTGAAGAAACCAACAAGTCAGAAGTTTTCTAAGAATAGATGAGGATGGTTTGGTTTATTTGTTTAATGGAATATCAACCTTCATGGGTTATTTAATGCCAAAGCCATCCTTGTAGAAGAACAGTAAGAATGGAATTCACCAATTTTATAGTAAAACTCCTTAATAGCTTTAATCACTTCTGACTAAAAAGAGTTGTCATTTACTCAGTTTAACTTAGTTTAGCACAAGACCAGAAATATGATGCACCCAGTGAGAATCGAACTCATTAACAATGGTTCACTAGTCTAGCAGGATAACCATTACATCAAATAAGGTGCCCTATTGGCCTGAAAGATTTACTATTCAAAATATCAGATGCCTTATGACTTGTGAATATATTTTGTCATGGCCTAGAAACAGAGTACGAACTGGAGTCATAAGGCAGTCATGGCCTAGAAACAGAGTACGAGACTGGAGGTCATAAGGGCCTAGAAAGAGTAGAGACTGCATAGTCATGGCCTAGAAACAGAGTACGAGACTGGAGGTCATAAGGCAGTCATGGCCTAGAAACAGAGTACGAGACTGGAGGTCATAAGGCAGTCATGGCCTAGAAACAGAGTACGAGACTGGAGGTCATAAGGCAGTCATGGCCTAGAAACAGAGTACGAGACTGGAGGTCATAAGGCAGTCATAGGCAAATTGAGGCCTGAGGGGCTTTCTGAATGAACCACATTTAGACTTCAATAATTCATAGATCTTTTTACGGAGAAAAAAAAAATCAACATTTCCCTATTTCCAATGCAGATGCTTATGGTTTTCTCTAGTAAAAATCGTTGTGGTATGTTCAGTGTAAAATTCCCTTGAATTATTTAGTGGTGTGGCCTGCCTCATGATAAGCCAGGTTTCATGTGGCCCACTTTTCAAAAAAGGTTTCCTCCACCACCAACCCCAGGAGTTAAACACATCCCACAAAAAGTTTCTTGGAATTTAAAGAAAGAAAGAAAAAATAAATTACTTGAAACCTTATAATTTTGTATAAATTATTTGTATTAAGAAAAGTTACTTGAAGCTAAAATTGCTTGCAAATGATTATCATTAGTTACTTGAAACAAATCTAATTGCTTGAAAAAGAAAAAGACGAACTGACTTTGGCATTAAATAACCCAACAAAGCTTACCATACTATAAAACGAGCCCATCATATGAACCAACCAACCAATTTAACATTTAGATGCTCCCAAATGGGATTATATTGCAAAAATATTTCTATCAATTTCATATCCTATACACATATTTTCACAATTTTTTAAATTTATAATTATATATTTAATTTTAGATAAATTCAGATTCAAATGTCATCACATCATTCTCATCTGACACATTTTGGCTGCTAAAAGATAATTAGATGTCTAAAACAATTATTGCTCCCCGATTCATTTATTACATTTTTAAAAAAAAAGTTTTTGCTCATTTTTGGACACTCAATCTTTTTTATTTTAACATGAGGCTCATTCAATAAATAAAGGGAATTTTTTTTTAAAAAAGCAAAATATTTTTTCCATAAATATAAACTCTGTATTGTTTGGGATTTCTTTTTTAATGAGGCCAGGGCTGTGGAGTTGGAATACAAAACCTTTGACTCAGACTCCTCTATTTTTGGCACCTCTAACTCATTTTCATGGAATTAAATGATTATGGCCTACAAATCTCCTACAGCCAATGATCTTTTTTTTTTAATCTATTTATAAGGAGTGTGCACTGTATAACATTACAGTCTAAACTAGGGCCATATAAAGTGTAAATTCAACTGGAGTTGGAATTGGTATAGTTTTACCAACTCCAGTGACTCCTTAAATGCTTCCAACTGATTCCACAGCCTTAATTGAAGCTATTAAATATTGTGGCAAATCAAACAAAGTGTTCCAGGCTTGAACAGAGGTCTCGTCAAATTTTTAGTGATTGAGAAATGCAAACCATGTTAAATTTATAGAAAAATGTTTGATGTTCATGGTGTGAAACAGATTATTGTAAAAAAAAAATGTTATAAATGGGCTAAATATAGGTTTACCAAAATGAGTAAAAAAATAAATTGTGACGAGACTGAAAGCAGCCCTATGAACAACGGATTTTATGTTTGGCCTGTGTGAAGCGGCTACGGATTCTCGAACTCGATTCCTCCTCGTAGCTGAAGCCGTTTTCGCTGAATGGCAAGTGAAATCTGACGACTGCTATTTGAATGAGAGTGGCGTGTTCAGTTGGGAAAGGAATTGCATTTCATTTGTTGGAGAGACTTGCAAAGTTGATATTACCTTGAATTTTTGGACCCTTTCAAAAGAAAATGTTTCGGGCGCAGTAGTCAGTAATGAAGGTCATGCTGACAGTCTTCTGGAGCATGAAAGGAATTATCACTATTGATTTCCTTGGGGGAGGGGGGAGGGGTGAAACTAAACCATGCTTCCTATTGCAAACTCTTTACGTAAAATTCACCTTATTTATTGAATGACCCTTGCATTTCCTTACTATTCCTACTTGTATCCTTATTTTTATCGATCAATATATTTCAGCTATTCAACTTTCCATCTTCATTTTCAGGTGTATCTCATACCTGTTAATATTCAATTTTATCATCATCAGGTCACATTGACAACATGAATTCCTATAAATGAATGAAACTTACTCTCAAAGTGATAGTTAACGTAAACCTCATACAGTGGTATCTTGACTTACAAGTACCTCAATTTCCTCGTATATCAATTCAATTCCATCCCCCCCGACGCAAAGGTCATAAATCCGTTCCAAAGAGCCTGCCCCCCCCCCAAAAAAAAAACACATATATTTGTTATATTTTTTATAAATTAGAAAAATAGCATTATATTGTATAAAAAGATGATGAAATAGAATGTAATTAATTCTGTACTGGAATATGTTTTATTATTTATCTTTTTTTATAAAGGATTTTTTTTTTTTGGCATAGTAAATTTGGAAACTTAAGTGTTGTTAGTGAATTTATCAAGATAAGCGTATCTGAAGTTCATTTGCACCTCAAATTTGAGCTCTCAATTCAAAGCAAAAAGTACACCGAGTGTCAGTTTGTAAGTTGGGGCACTCGTAATGTACCCTGCATATCTAATCAGTTTAAGTGTTATTCTTATCAGCTGATAAATCTATTTATTCTTATAACTTAGCAACTCATAAAAGTGGCATTATTTTGTTTTGTCAATGAGACAACAAAATCAAAAGAGATTGCCATTTCGACTTTTGAAGAAGAGAGAGTCAGTCATTGCCAATCTAAAAAGAGTCATGAGGATTATTTTCTTTTCTTTTTCTTCTTGTTCCTTTTGTTTTTTTTAGCTAAATCATCTTCATCAAGAGAGGCAATTTCTTTTGTGTTTTTCTCTTCTGATAAAGCAATCCAGAAAATGGTAGAGAGAGAGAGAGAAAGAGAGAAGAGAAGAGAGAGAGAGAGAGAAAGAGAGGAGAGAGAAAGAGAAGAGAAAGAGAGAAAGAGAGAGAGAGAGAGAAGAAAAGAAGAGAGAAGAGAGAGAAAGAAAGAAAAGAGAGAGAGAAAGAAAGAGAGAGAAAGAGAAAGAGAAGAGAGAAGAGAAGAAAGAGAGAGAGAGAGAGAAGAGAGAGAGAGATAAAGAGAGAGAGAGAGAATAAAGAGAGAGAGAGAGAGAAGAAGAGAAAGAAAGAGAAAAGAAAGAAGAGAAAGAAAGAGAGAGAGAAAGAAAGAGAAAAGAGAAAGAAAGAGAAAAAGAGAAAAAAAGAAAAAGAAAGAGAAAAAAGAAAAAAAGAGAAAGAAAAGAGAGAAAAAGAAAAAGTGAAGTGAAAAGGAAAAGAGGAAGAAAGAAGTACAGCAAATCTGATGACCTATTAATGATTGATTTTAATCAATATGTTAATGGTTATTTTATGCTGAAGGGTTATTGATTGATTTTAACGGTATGTCAACCTGTCTAGGGTTATTTTATGTTTAGAGGTTAGTAATCATATTCCTTGTACATTCATATTTACATTTTTTAGTGTAATAATTTCTTAAGAGTTCTATTGAATATGAATCATTTTTAAACAGATCTTATTTAATCCATAGACAATTGGTTGGTTGTTTAGAGCGTATTCTAGACAAGATAGGTTTTTATTAAAAATTTTGTATATTACTAATATCATTCAATCTAATCAAGGAAAATAGTTACACAGACACACAAAAAAAAAAGAAAAACAAAAAAAAAAAAGAAAAAAAGGCAAGAAGCAGACGATATACAATAGAAACTATTATGGTAGCAGACTATGCAGATGATCTAACAATTCTCACAAATATACTAGTCCAATCTGAATCTCTGCTGTATAGCCTGGAAGCAGGTAGCACAAGGTATTGGCCTCTATGTGAACTCGGATAAATCAGTTTTCCTGTATTTTCAACAAGATGGACCAATCTCCATATTAAATGGCAAACCTTTGAAATTAATAGAGCAGTTCACATATCATTTTGATAATTAAATTGGCTAAAAAAAAAAAAAAAAACAATCACTACAGAAATGCAAGTTGCATTTTCTTATCAAAATCTGTTGCACATAAATTAAGTGAATAGAAAAAAAATGTAAACTAAGGTTGTTTGCCTAAAGATTGGATCACCTCAGCATACATACAGCTGTTATATATATATATATATCAGGGCCTGGTTAGCTCAGTTGATAGAGCGTTCGGCTAGAAACCACAAGGTTCATGGTTCAATACCGGCTCTGGCCAACTCAGCATAGGAGTAGCACGGGGATCTGTGCGGTAAAGTAAGGAGCTGATGGTAGGTGTGGCGTCCACCTCAGATGCAAAAAAAAAAAAAAAAAAAAAACAACCTCCTTGGTCGCTAGTGAAAAGGGGATAGATTCCCTCGCTGATTGGCTGATACTGACTTTAGGCCACCCTGACTAATATATATATTTGGGAGAATATGTGCTTAATTGAAGTCAAACCTAATTTTTTGAAAGTTAATTCATTAATAATTAATTAGGCGGGATTTAATTATTAATGAATTAACTTTCAAAAAATTAGGTTCGACTTCAATTAAGCACATATTCTCCCAAATATTGTCGGCTGAAAATAGCCATATGTTTGTTTACGTTCTCATATATATATATATATATATATATATATATATATAGTCCAGTTAGTGGTCAGGATGATACAATATATATCATCCTGACCCCTATCTGGTCTACTGAGTCTTCAGTATGCAGTTTCCCTTCCATAAAACCGTTGCATTGGACAGAATTTAATATTTAGAAATTTTATCATTGAAGAAAAAAACATTAAACTTGTTGATTGGCCAACCAAAAATCATCCTGCAATTATTGGTGTTTAGTAGAAACTCATGAAGAAAAAAAAAAGAAGCAGAATTTGGACAAAATGAAAACACTGAATGAAATCAAGTAAAGAAAATCCAATAAAAATTCCATCGTATGGCTGAATAAATCTGTCTACCTTACAAGGAGGGGGGGGGGGGAGGAGGAGGAGGAGAAAGGACAAGCTGTTACTAAATGTAGGTGAAACAGGTCTCATAGAATTTAGTTAGCAAAATGATATTTGGGTTCAGAATTGATAAAACGAAAAATGACTACTAGTTTTGTTAGTTTCCATTAAACTGGGAGATTGCAGTGAATTTGATGACAAGTTGACAGTGACAGAGATTAACTGGAGAGAGAGAAAAAAAGGTATTAGTGAAAAAAGGAGACAGGTGAAACTTTTAATTAGGACACTCTCTTTAAGGATATTGACTTGGTCAGCTTATCTACAAAGTGTAATGCATGTGTGTGTGTGTGTGTGTGTATATAAAAGAGATTGTGGGTGTGCAGAATGAATAATAAATGATATGTCTAAACAGCTTATAAAATATAAGAGGGAGAGGGGGGGGAGTTCAGAGATGTAGAAAAACAAGAGATATAGAATATAGGTAGTGGAGAGAAAGAGAAAGATGGTATGGAGAGAGTGAGAGAGAATAGTGGGAGAGAGAGAGAGAAAAAAAGATGAGCATTAGAAAGAGGGGTGGTAGACAGAGAGAGAGAGAGAGAGAGAGAGAGAGTGGTGTGGCTTTTCTGTTCTCAGGAAGAGAATTTATTCTTTCATGAAAAACTTTCAGGATCTTGCAATATTTTTACTCAGACACAAAATTAATTTTTTTTTCTTCTCCTTCCTAAGTACAAGTGCTACCTTGATTTATAAAGTGTCCCAATTTACAAGTTTTCTGAGGGGAGGGAGGAGTGGAAGGGATGAATGGCATTTCAATTTATTTCTATGGGAAAATTGATTTGGTATACAATGAAATGGAGTTACAAGAAGAACAAATTAAACTTATAAGTCAAAATACCACTATGTGAACCTACTTCTCACCCCCCCCCAAGTTAAACCCTAAACCATTCCTCAGAGCCATGTCCCTAGAAAAAATTTAAAAAATAGAAAAAAAAGAAATTGTCTGATTTTAATGAAATTTTCAGCACTTTATTCATTAAGGGTGAGCTACATGTCATCATAAAATCTCAAAAGGTAGGAAAATAGGTTTGACTTTATGGCATAGAAGCAGACATTTTCATTGTCTAAAAAAATGTTTAAAAAAATAAAATAAAAATAAATAAATAAAATATGGTATTGGGGAGGGGAAGCTGGAATCGATTAATGACATTTCAGTTTATTTCAATAGGGAAGATTGATTTGATATACAAGGAAATTGAGTTACGAATGGAAAAAATTAAACGCAAAAGTCAAGTTACCATTGTTTTAAGATGGGATTACAAGGACATTCCAATATCTACTAATCTTTACTTAATCTCACTATACAGGCCTCAGATTAATTACACTATTTGTTGTTACTAATCACCAATTTAAATACTGAAGTACAGTTTGGTTTAGTTTATTTTAAGGCATATCAACTGCGGTGGGTCATTTAATGCCAACTAAGTTTTGGATTCATAGCGATAGTTTGGTATAAATGTATATATGTATAGATTCTAACTATTGTTCAATTGTTCATATTTTTGAGTACAATTTCACTTCTTTTAGGAAATGTAAAATCCTGGATGGTTTTATTTTTTGAAAAGTTTTTTTCAAATTATTTGCTTGATAGTATTTTGTTTAGATCAAAGTCTACACACTCTAGCAGTCTATGTTTTACTGTAAATCTCTCTTGGCATGTAGTGCATATTGGGGATTCTGTGCCCTCTCTAGTAAATGATGATGGGTGATGTAGGTGTGGCCTATGTGAAAAGTCTACACACTCTAGCAATATATGCTTCATTGTAATTCTCTTTGAGGTTGCTTAACTTCAGCGATCTACTTGGAATGTTGCTTTCAGTGTAACTAAGTTTTTTAAAAATACATTTAAGCCCTGTCAGTTGGGACAGTAGAATACGTTGACTGCACCTCTGCAGAGGGGTAAAATCTCCCCAATGGAGCAACCTGTTGACTGTGGATGGCAACATGTAATACTTAAGGATGGAATCCACTTTGGCTCATACGTGGGCTGGACTGGCATTTGGAGAGGCCTGCTCTGATAAATTGGCTGGTCACATTAAGCCCTAGCACCTATATGATTGTCCCGACTCTATTGCCCTTATGGAAAACCCCCAACTCTTTTTATCATATATGTGTTAAAAGGCAGTGGCTGAGGGTTTTATTGTCTTGGGTATAATGTTAAACTGCCTCTAGTGGTGAGGTTCCAATTCTGGAGCTCTGGAGAGTGTGGAGTACCCCTTCATTGCTATTATTCCTAGGTCCACTCTGACCCAGAGTGGTAGTACCTGTTAGGGTTGTTAAGTATCTAGCCGTCATCCTTGGCCAGTTGTAAAAGAACTTAAAGTAAATAAGTAAGTAAGTCAATAAGTCCTGTGGTATTGTTTCCTTTAGGTCCGACGTCCAAGAAGATCCAAGTATCAATGAGCTAAGATTAGAATTGGCCAGTATAAATACACCAACAGCAGCACTGCCAGTGATTGGATAAGAAGGCTGGTCACATGGTAGTCGACGAATCTATAAGTAGAAGTGACCTTTTGCCTCAGCCTTATATCAAAAAATTCCAACAAGGGTTCCATCTATGGGTTAAATAGATCAAAAAATGTGATTTTAAAAATGTGATTTAAAAAAAAATTGAGTTAAAAATTTTTTTAAAAATCCCAAAAGTTTGACATGCAGTAAAATCCAACCAACCACCAATAAATCTAACAAAAGTCCATGGGTGGGGGGGGATAACTAGTGAGGATCAAACTCACTACTCAATAGTAATTGATTTGCATGACTAAATTGTTATTACATCACAATAAAGTGTCCAAACGTCACATGTTAATCAATTTTTCCTTCTATCTTTTTTGTTATGTTAAATGTAGATCAGATAAAACAAAATTATCCTATTTTGTAAATAAGGACTTCAAACAATGTTTTAATCTTTCTCATTTATAGGTAAGAAGGACGTACTCAATATGAAGACAGCTACACTCTGGTGAGCATAGTTGGATGGTTATCGTCATAGAAAATGGAGTAAATAGTAGGGCAGAGTGGGATCCTTTTTAACCTTCTAGGAGAAGGAAAACTCTCAATTCAAATCTGTTAAACTTTGTTAAAGAAATTTACCATGTGTCACATCCTGATTATGCAGAAGGGTATATATATATATATATATATACACTCTGGTGATAAAGTTAAAACAATTTTCTAAATGAAATATCTGAAAACTTCAAGCAACAATATCTTTCTCTCTTCCCCACAGACATGTTTGATAACAATACCCAAACTGTCTCTGTCTATCTTCTTGGACAGATTGGTTGGTTGGTTGGATTTTTTATGGCATGTCAACCCTTAAATTATTTTATGCTGAAGGCATTTTTGTTTTATTCATTCTTATTGGGTATTCAATTTATTTTTAAACTCAACTTTTATTTTTTTATCTGTTAGTGTCCCATCTATGGGTTGAATAGAAAAACAAGAGTTTATAAACAAAATTGTATTATGCATTAAAAATGAATTTATTTCACAACTTTGTCAGCATTAAATGACCCACCAAGGTTGATATGCCACAAAACAAACCAAACCAACTTTTTTTAAACGTATTTTTAAACACAAAGAAACAATAGTGAACTTCTAAGACACAGAATGGGGGAGGATGACACAATTGAAAATTGCTCTAGGTGCTGCTTTTGCACCCCCCCTCATTCTGTTCTCAGACTCCCAGCTCTACTCCTCATCCATTCCTTCAACTCTCAGCACTTTTCACCTAGCATCTAACTCCAACTAATTCAAACAGCTATCCAGCTAAAAACTGCTCTCTTGACCACAGCTAACTCATTCTGGCCCTGCAGATATGGAAGGTGCCTACCCGTCACAAATACAAAGCTGATTATAAAAATATTCAGCCAGACTGTATGTCACCAAGACACACTCAAAAGGATGATAATAAAATTCTGTTTCAAGTGTGGCCAAAGCAAACCCCCCCTCCTCCACCCTACCCGGCCAATTTGACTTATTTAACTTTATCAGCTTTATCCACTTAAGATTTTCATTTACTGGTCACATTCTCACTTCACCCAGTTCATCTACCAATACCGTTTCAAATTGTATCAATAACAAGGTTTACAACTATCACTTTTGTAAAAATAAAATACTTTAAACTATATAACCATACAAAGAATTATTAAATAGGAATTGTAACTTTAAACCATATAATTGTATCAATTATTAGTACTAGTAAAATAAAAAGACACCCTCCAGGCGATTTAAAAATAATTTTTCGAAATATATTGCCTGAGGGGATGGGAGCTGAAAATTCAATGTCATAGAGTGTGTACCATAAGTATGTAAAATCGTCAAATTTATTAAAGGAGTAAAAAGAAAGAAAGAAAGAAAGACAATTTGAAATGGAAACAGTTCCGATAACTTTAAATATTATATTAGAATAAAACAATCTATATATAAATATATAACGCCGGGCATCTATTTATTAATGAGGATTGTCTAGCGTTGCATGCTCACATTTTGAGTATATTTATTCTATGTTATGACGTTGGATTATGTGTTGGGTAATGTGATGTAAGCAGTGACATAATTTTTGTTACAGACAAAAACCGGAAGCGAATCTTCATTATTAATAGATTAGATACTTAATATCATAAACTGAGTGCAAAGACTCTTAACTACATAAATGTAAATATAAATGTACATATATGTGTTGTTTTCTTTTCCATTTTGACAAAGAGAAATTAATCTTCTTTTTAACTTTGCTTTGTGTCTGTCAGAAATGAAATAGATCATATTTACATATCTACAAAAGAACATACACTCATACACATTATAGAATTTAATAATGGAGATATATATATATATATATATATATATACATAAATGTATATATATACATAAATGTATAATGTAAATATAAATGTACACTGTGATTCCCTAACATTTAGGCATAAAATAACCCTAGACAGGTTGAATTCATTTGTAATCTGGTCGTCATGGCACTAATGATGTAATGTTAATAGGGAGTTCCATCAAAAATGACTGTCATGCCAAGACTGAACACGACAGTGAGGTGCGCGTAGACGCATGCACAACAAAAACAACAGTGTTGCCAATAGCCATATGAACAGTTTCTCTGCATCACCTGTGCTTTGGATACCTTACTTTTGGGATTACCCTTGTATATATTGTTACGTGCACGCACTCGTTGGGTACGACAAGAATACTGGTGTAATAATAATGATAAATAAAAAAATGTAAAAAAGCAAGAGATCCCGAGTGTAAAAACAATATAAATAAATAAAAACACAAGGGAAAGGGAATTCTTCTTCTCATACTTCAATATGGATACAAGAGAGAGAGTGGTACAGAACTAGTCTGTCAAACAACGAAAGACAACAAAATAAGACCTCAGTGATAGCAACAAGTTTATTTACAAAAATACAGACAATAAAAGAATAGACAAAAGCAAACAACAACAAAACAAAAAAAATAGTGAATAGGGAACGGGGAGAATTTGAATAAGTATCTATTTTATCATTTATGTGCAAACGATCGATTCAACATTCAACACTTAAACCAATCTTAAAGAGACATATACAAAATAAGGGAGAGATTCAACTCACTGTGATATCATTGGTGGTATGAAAGAAAGAATGTCTTTTCATTTCTCTTTTTTAAAATCTTTTTTATTATATGTACCAGACATTCGTCAGAGTCTTTAAGAGGATTCAAACAAATATAAAGTTTGTTATATTTTCAACAGCGTAAGGGTTTTCCCAATTGTTTTTTTTTCTTTTCTTTAATCAGACGCTCAACATTCAACGATAGGACAATTTTCTCTTTAGCTAAAAGTTGAAAATATGTAATTGTTGACAGTACTGTATTCTCAGAATGTCCAAAATCCATTCTGTCACTTCGTCTTGAGTGACGGCAAAATATGGGAGATCAAAGCCAACATGTCCGCTCTCAACAATAGAATTTCCCCAACTGTGCGGATTCTCATCTCGTGGCGAGAATCTAAGGTCAGTCGTCATAGCAACAAGCTAAACCGCTGTCTCTTTTAGGAGCGAGAAACCCAGGGGTCGCCAGTACTCTTACAACTCCGGTCATAAACTGTTGATATTAGGTCAATACAGCTACATATTTCCGTTTGCCGTTTCCGCTATTGGAATGGGGAAGGTTAAAACCATCGTTCAACAGTGAGGTAGTATTAATCACGATGAGACAATTTTCTCTTCCTAGTCTATAACAGATTGGGAAAAAGAATTTATTTTCTTTTAAACAGAGTGAATGATCTTTTCACTCGGCCACACATTATATCTAGAATTTTGCAAAGGTCTATATCTACTAGTTGACATACTCGTATTGTGTCACAATATATAGAAAAGAAATTCTTCAAGAAATTATTAATACTCCAAGAATTCATGTGTGAATAGTAGAAATAAATATTAACTTATATGGTTGTTTTGTTTGTTTTTTTCCCTTTCTTTGCTAAAGAGAACCCCCCCCCCCCAAGTGAATTGTATAGATCTGGCAAAGAAAACCAAGATTGGCAAGACTAGTAAGAATGGCCAAAAGCCAAAAAACTCTACAGAAAATGGCACAGATTTTGTCAGAGGGAAAATGAGGAAGAAATTAGGTGAAAGTAAAAAGTAAAGTTGGCAGAATGGCCTATTGTCGGTATCAGCTGGACAGTGAGGGAGCCTCTCCCCTTTTCAATAGCACTATACCTGGGAGATAATTTTTGTGTTTGAGGTGGAATGTCACACCTACCATCAGCTCTCCACTTTACCCCACAGATCCAATCTGTTCTACTGAGTTGGTTTTTAAGCGGATATTCTACTGACTGAGCTAAAAAAACACATACCTATTTTAGACAGACAACAACAATAGAAATAAACAAACAAATAATTTTCAATTCACATTCAAAGAGAAACAAACTAATAAACAATTAATTGATATTTTTTCAAATCAAAAGAAAAAGATAAGAGACAACCATATTGATTTTTGTTTTTCTTTTCAAGTTATCTGTAGTCATTTTATTGATATATGAAGGTTGGGGATGGCGGAAAAGTTCAAATGATAAACGTATCTACTGTTAACAATTTTTTTTTTATAGTAATGATATCGAATCATTGCAACACTGATGGAAAAAGTGTGTAGACCACAATGTGGACCATGTTGAAAAATAAACCTCATTTGGTCCAAATTCATGGGAATATCTTGGTCAGCCTATGAACTTTTTAGCTGATCCTTGTAGATATGTATGATCTAAATTTTGTGAATGAAAATTCTGGACAATTTAGATTGGAAAAAGAATGTTTGGATTAGAATTATTTGCACCGCCTCCACTCCAAGAATTATAATTGTAATATTTGATTTTTTTTGTTTTCTTCATTCTATTTTCTCCAAACATATCGAGAGTTCACATGACCAAATTATTCTAGTTTGGTCTCATCTGACCTCTCCATACATAGAGAGTTCATGTGACCAAATCATTCTAGTTTGGTCTCATCTGACCCTAAAACAATTCTAGATGTCCTTTGCCATTAAATGAGGATTCTTTAAGATATCTATTTTCATTTCAATTCTCCCAGTAATTAACCCTTTTCTACCTGTCTTGCAATGGTCACCTTTATTTTTCTCTCTTTTTCAATGTAGAATTTTTAAATAAAAATGATGCGCTGACAAATCTGCTTTTGGCATGATAATTACAAAACTTCTGTAAAACAAAAGTTAAGTAAATATACAACTAAAAAAATATGGTGGAATTTATGAACAACTAAAAAAAAAAATTAAAAAAAATTTTTTTTTAAATTTAGAATGGAGCTGATGTTGCAGATTCAACATATGAAAAAGTTTTTATTATAGATTTTTTCTAAACATCATAGAGAGCCGATTTTATTGTTTATTTAGAACTAGAAACCAATAAAAATGATGACCTTTTATTTTTCCTGATTGGGAGATATTTTATTGAATCAGTTATTTCAAACACAAAGAGTCTTATACTTGTTCATAAAACTCTGAATTGTTGATCTAAGAATATTAAAATGATTGGAATGTGTTGTATATCCATCACCTTTCTTATATGCATCAACTATCTTCATTCTTGTCACGTTTAACAGTCTTTACTATGATTGTAGAATGAATGAATGAGTCGTCATTGTATGTGGCACTCATATTATCTTTTCCAAAATGTTATAGAATCAGATCATTACTATTTCATTTTCAAAATCTGCTTGTATTAAATATCAAATTAAGAAGAGAAAATTACAATTGCCATAGAGCAATATTATTTTATAATTTCCATAAGAGGAAGTCGGGGGACAATAATTTTGAACTGCACAAATTTTTAGAAAAATAGATATGAATTATAATAACTAAAGTCTACAGAGTGATGTATTGTCAGCATCAGTTGAACAGCAAAGAAGTCTGTACATATTCTCTGTATACATCACACACATTCTTTACATAGTTTGAAAAAGTTTTAAAAATATCAAAAGATGAGGATTCCTTTCATGTTCCACAAAGACTTGTCAGCATGGCCTTCTTTAATGACTGCTGCACTCAGAACTTTTCCTTTACAGGAGAGTCAGTATGTTTCCCTTCTGTGGACTCTTTTCGACTCAGGATTGTAGTCGCAAACCATTGCCAGGTTCATTTGTAAACTTTTTTTTTTTTAAAAACTAAAACATGATTCTTCATACACATCACACATTCTTCTGTAAATTTTACATAGTTTGCACAAAAAAAACAAAAAAATGTTTTTAAAGTATAATAATTACATAAGCTGATTTTCAAGGCAGACAGAGAGAGACTGATAGAGCAGAATATGTCTATCTCCAACTATTTACTTTGCAAATTGGTTTTCTAACAGACTAAAGCTGAGATTAGCAAATATTCCCGTTTTCCAAGGCAGACAAAATAAGAAATCTTAAAAGAGAAATTCCTTTTTGATATTTTTGGGCAATTTGCCATCAACCACTTCCTGCTCAGGAGTTAGAACAAAAAAAACAAAACAAAAAAAAAAACATTTTTTTTTTTTTCACTTCACCCAGTAAAAATAAGGAGAGAGAGTCAGTAGTTACTTAGGTCAGGACCACCAAATGTCAAACATTAATTGGGGGGGGGGGGGAAGGAAACATCAAATTTCCCCCAACAGATATTAGTAAAACTCATTTTGCCTTCCAGTCACAAGGAACATTTAAGTTTTAATCTATTGAAATATATTAAATTAGAAAGACTCATAAAACTAAGAATGTATAAAAAAGATTATACTTATCATCATTCTATTTTGATATTTTAATTGATTTCTATATAAATTATGCATAAGATTACTTTTAATGTGTTTGCGAATCTATATATAAAGTTGTAGTTTCTGTCTGTTTGTTCACTAACTCCTCCTAGGGTTTTGGAGATAAACCCTTATAACCATATATTTTGAAACTACATTACGCAGGGTATTTGGATGAATATATTTCATTTTGATCAAAGGGAGTCCCCAGGGGACACATACACCCCCCTCCCGACATTTTTTTTTCCTTTTCGATTTAAATGAAATTTAAACCATAGGTAAATGACCAGAACTGATACCAATTCACAAAATATCAGCAAACTTCAATATTAAGACGCCCTAATGGGCAGGGGGGGGGTAAAGATCATTGACAATAAACAATAACGTTTCTGTGATTTCTAAATATTTTAGAGACCTTACCTTTGGGATTACAAAAAGAGATTGAAACCAATTGTTGAAGTGAATCTATCTTACGTAACTGTACACTGCTAATAAAACAGGAGATGCACTGTTAAGAAACTGCCAGGCACAGTTACACATGTTCATATCGCACATCATCCCTTGGATATCACAGGGGGGGGGGTAAGGAAAAGGAACTATTGTATATGCAAGAATTATCAGTTGGGACAAACTGGTTGGATTTTATAGCATGTTAACCTTTTTTTTATTTTATGCCAAAGACGCTTTTGTTTTATTCATTTTTGTTGGGTATTCAAGTTTTTTTAAAACTCATTTTTTTATCTATTTAACCCATAGATGGGATCCCAACAGGTACTACCACTCCAGTTCAGAGTGGAAATAAAGATGAAATCTATTTGTTTGCAAAAGAAATTTTTAAAAAATTTAAAATTTAAAATTAAAAAAAAAAGGAAATACAACAGATATGACAGTTTGGAAATCTATTTTATATTTTAGCGTAGAATATTTTCAAATGAGGGGAAAAAAGGGAAGTAAGACATAACATCTGAAATCTATTTGTTTCATTTATCAAAGTTAAATGTTTAAAAACATACTTTTTTGTGGTAAAAGTAAATAAATGATTTGTCTCCCTAAATATCTAATCATTATTACAAAAGAGAATGAATAGTTTCCTAACAAAAAAAAGAAAAAAAAAAGCCTAAATGAAAAACCAAAACCAAATAGGAAACAGGGGGTATCAAGGTAAAAATAAGTGAAATCAATACCAAAACCAGAATAGCCAAACTGGCCAACTCGATTGTCCAGTCAGATAATTCTGGCAAATACAATTTTTTGTATAACAACAGATAAACTAGAATATACAAGTAGCCGAGAGAGAGAATGAGAGAATGAGAGAAAGAGATAAGATTTGAAGTGGCCTTATCTGAAAGTGAAATGAATAATCAACTTGATAATAAAAAAAAAAAAATGGAGCATTGTTCTTTTAAAGGCTGGAGAAGAAAAAGGAAAACACGTGCAACTTACTAAAGATATAAAAAAATTAAAAATTCAAAAAAATAAAATTCAAAAAAAAATTTGAAAATGGTCAGGCTGTTTTCAGTAGCACAGTCTTCAGTTGAAACTGATTTTACAAGCATTTCTTGGACAATATTCATATTATGATAAGATAACAAAGAGAAAACTTTGGAATGTAGACTAAGTGAATATCAATAAATTAAATTAAATCTTTAAAAAAGCAGATAAAATTCATATTTTTGGTTCATTGGATTTTACGGCATGTCAACCCTCAGGTTATTTTATGCAGAAGATAATTTCTATTCCTATTCATTCTTGTTGGGTATTAAAATTCTTTTCTTTTTTAAACTCATTTTTTTATCTATTTAAGCCATAGATGAAACTGATAGAATCATCTACAATGACACGACGCTGGGAAAGTAGAATTAGAAATTAGTTTAGTTGAATTAAGTGGCCTGAATGTGGGGGTGTGTGGCCTGAATGTGGAGGGCATGGCTTCCATCTTTGCTTCCATCCAACCCATGCAAGTACAGATTATTTTTGACGATTTTTGCTAAATTGTATCTCGATGTTGTTAATATTAATTTGATACAATTGTTGCTGATTTGGTTGGTTGCATTTTATGGCATGTCAACCCTTATTGGCTACTTTATGCCAAAGACATTTTTTGTTTTTATTCATTTTTCTTGGGTATTCAAATTCTGTTGTTTTTTGTTTTTTTACTTAAAAAATTTAAAAAAAACAAAACATTTTTTTATCTATTTAACCTATAGATGGTACCCTAAAAGGTACTACTACCCCGGGTGAGAGTGGGGCTGGGTGTAATGGCAATGAAGGTATTTCATACTCCAGAGAGATTCAGAATTGAAACCTCACCACTAGATACAGTTTAATCTCATACCTAGGATACTAAGGACCCAAAACTATTTGACCCATTAATGGGACCCTAACAGGTACTACCACTTTGGGTCAGGGTGGATCTGGGAGTAATGGCAATGAAGGGATACTCCATACTCTCCAGAGCTCTAGAATTGAAATCGCACCACTAGATGCAGTCATACCCAGAATACTAAGACCCTCAGCCACCGTCTTCTAACACATATGAAAAAAATATTGGGGGTTTGTTATAAGAGCAATTGTTGCTAGGACCTGACGTTATATTTTGGGGATAATCATTTGTGGATGCAGACGTTTCCCATAACCTATTAGGTTGTCAGAATGCCATGTTGAGTATTTCCCTTTATGGATATCTCATAAGGCAAGATGGGTTACTTGGCAGTGTGCATCACTTCTCTAAGTAACATCTAACAGGTTTGTATTATTATAACTGTTGTCTTCATCTTTATTGTTATATACACACAACATTTCAGCCAATGTGCTCTCCAGCCTTCTTCAGGTGTTTCTTGTCAAACTTAGCAGCCATCATAAAGCTTTGAACTGAACACTTAATTTAATCTATAGAGAAACCTGAATAATACAAATTATCAAGCCTCATCTTAAAAATTTAGACAAAAATTGTAACAGGTTGTATTGACTCATGAGGTACCTGTAGCAAGAAACAATCCATGACCTGATTATAAACACACACACTCACACACATACACACGGGCCCCAGACTAACTTTTTTTAAACATTATTCGTGAATTGTCCCCAAAAATAATTTTAACTGCCTTGAAATCAAAATGCCTTTTTTTCTTTTACTTTTTTTTATCATTTATATTTGTTAGTTGCCTAATAAAAAGACACCATTAAAATGTTTGGGAAAGGAATATTTATTTTGGTCTATTTAGTCTTGAAATTGTCGTCTATGTGTTTTTGTTTAGGAAATAATAAGATGTCAAAGATGGTTGTAAGTTCTCATACTACACAAACAGAGACTTTGGGCAGTTTTGAAACCACAGTTGCAACAATTCATTAATGCTAAACTTGAAATCCTTGTATGTTATTTTTTGATAAAAACATGCCATATATATATATATTGATAAGTAAATAGTGGTTGGTAACTGACAATTTTTTGTCAACGCAATTTTCAAAGCAAGTGGTTTGAAAATCGTATAGGTGAGAAATTGTCAGTTACCAAGTTCCATTGAATTCATGTCCATGTTACCCTAACTTGTGTGTGTGTGTAGTGGATCTGACACATGTATTTTTGGACTACTTATAGATGGTCCATAACACCTGGTGTAATGTTACCCTCATAGGAAATGGACACTGTAAGGAAAGTTCTGGACATATCTGTTTGCATTTCACAGTTGATACCCTTGGGAAAGTATTTATCCAACTGTTCCCCTCAGACTATGGATAAATAGTAGGGCAAACTGGGCTCTTTAACCTTGGTTAGGCAACCAATCTAGGAGAAGGAAAACTAAATTTAAACCTGTTAAACCCGGCTTCAGAAATTAACCTTGTGTCACATCCTACTGTGCAGAAGGATTGGCGGGGGTGGCATGGGGTACTATATATATATACGAGTGTGTATGTGTGTAGTGGATCTGATGCATTTAGCTTTTTTGACTACTTATTAAATGGACCACAGCTTACAATCAAGTCACAATGAAATCACTGGTTCCTGCTACATCACCGAAGTTAAGCAGTGATGAACCTGTTCAATACTTAAATGGGTGACCACTTAAGCAACAGCAGCAACTGTAAGAAACCGAATATCAAAATGACTTGATTCGGCATTAAATGACCCAAAAAGCGTTGATATGCCATAAAACAACCAACCATTTATGCACCAAAGTAGAACCCTTTTTGTAACCAATATTTTCCTTAAAACTATCCTAATATCACGAGTAGTAATCTTAGTCTTTTTTAAGTGTCTTACCCCATCATGCATACACACCCAACAGCAGATACTTTTTCATGGCAGACCCCACTCCTTACTCAAAGAGGTTAATGAGATCTAAGACTTCAGTTTAGCGGTATATTAAATGCATCATTATTATAAAGAAAGAAAAAAAAAGAAATATGATTGTTTAAAAATAATTTGTCATACAATTTATTTCACACAATCTTTTACTGTAAATTGATGTTGGTGGTATATCATACCCAGATTTATTTAAACTTCTTACGTACAAAAAAAAAAAAAGTTTGGGACGCATTATACATGACTAAATACAGTATAGGTCGTATTGAATTCAGAATTAAACAAATATGTAAACATTCACAAAGTTCATGTAAATTTATAGTTAATCATATATACAGTAGTTATCACTATACACACACACACACACACACACACACACACACACAGATGCATTCACTATACACACACACACACACACACACACACAGATGCATTTATACACACACACACACACAGATGCATTTATACACACATACACAGATGCATTTATACACAAATAAACACAGATGCATTTATACACACACACACACATGCATTTATATACACACACACACACAGATGCATTTATACATACATACACAGATGCATTTATACACACACACACACACACACGCATTTATACATACATACACACAGATACATTTATACATACATACACAGATGCATTTATAAACACACACACAGATGCATTTATACATACATACACAGATGCATTTATAAACACACACACAGATGCATTTATACACACACACAGATGCATTTATACACACACACACAGATGCATTTATACACACACACAGATGCATTTATACACACACACACAGATGCATTTATACACACACACACAGATGCATTTATACACACACACACAGATGCATTTATACACACATGTATTCACTACTCTCACACACACACCTACACACACTTAGATGCATGTGTACATACATTCACTACACACAAAGAATTCCATATTGAAGCTTCAAGTCACAAAAATAGACCAAAATACAGACAAGCAAGTTTATGCTTAGGTAAATGTCAGAAGTACTTGATTTCTTACAATCTACTCCTTCAGATCTCCAATTCAAAATCCTTTACGTAAGAGAGAGAGACACGTTCTTTTAACTCCACCTAATCCACAACTGGCTGGCTTCTACAACATATTGTAAGCACCTGACTTAATTCTATATACAAAAGGAAGGAGGAAGAAGAAAAAAGGAAAGATTCTCTCTCTCACACATTTTTATATATATCAAGGCATATGGCATGTTATTACTCAGTCTAGGTCGTTCATTGACATTTATAAAGGGAAAGAAAAAAGAAAAGACAAAAAAAAGAGCATACTTTTTAGGATTTATTATCAAATATGGCTTGGAGCAGCATCCATAACAAAATAGTCTGGAGATTGTGAAACATACTGATGATGATAGACAAGCGCTTCATTCCTGAATTTGAAAATCTTTTACTTTTTATATTCAATAATTAACCTTTATGATTTTAGCCAGGGTCAGCATTACCTTACCTACCTTGCCTACCCAGACAACAGGATTTGGAGATGCTATACAGACACTTTTTTTTTTCTACACTCCTATAAATGCTGACATTTCTATAAGTAGCCCAAAACTTAATTAACATTTTGTGTGTGTGTGCGTGTGCGTGCGTGTGTATACACACACACACACACACATTGGGGCCAGGTTAGCTCAGTCGGTAGAGCATACGGCTAGAAACCACAAGGTTCCTAGTTCGATACCGGCCCTCGCCAACTCAGCAAGAGTAGCACAAGGATATGTGTGGTAAAGTAAGAAGCTGATGGTAGGTGTGGCGCCCCACCCCACAAGGAAACAATTGTTTTTTTGTTGTTAAACATATTTTTCCCAAAACTCATTCTTTGATCTATTTAATCCATAAATGAGACCCTAACAGGTACTACCACTCCAGGTAAGGGTGGACCAGGGAGTAATAAAGATAAAGTACTCAACACTCCCCCAGAGCTCCAGAATTTAACATCATACCTGGGACACGCAACTATTACGTAATAGAAGTAATATCACTTATAATTTACCCTCTTGTATTTTTAAGTGTTTTTTCATATCTACTTTATGGATTATCCTAATTTCTATTTGAAAAAAAAATCTAGTATTTTTTTCCCTTAAATGCTGCGGATTCTACTGTCTTGTTATATTATAGCTGTTATGTTTGGAATATTTGCGCTACACGTTTTATTTTTATTAACTAAATTTACTGCCATTTTACTTTTTGGTTTGATTTGGTTGGTTGGATTTTACGGCATATCAACCCTTGTTGGGTTATTTTAGGCTGAAATACCGTTTTACTCATTTCTGATGGTTATTGAATTTATTTTTAAACTCAAATTTTTTTTTAAACAGATTTTTTTTCTATTTACACCATAGATAGGACACTAACAGGTTCTACCACTCTGGGTCAAGGTGGACCTGGGAGTGATGGCAATGAAGGGGTACCCCACACTCTCCAGAGCTCCAGAATTGGAACTTCATTAAATGCTGTTTAACATCATACCCAGTACACAAGGTTTGCTTTGATGGCATATCAACCCATTTGGGTTATTTAATTCTATTTTGTTTGTATATATGATCTGTATGTGAACAGCTTGTAGGTAAATCTGCAGTCGGCATATATTCTACTGCCCCAGGTGACAGGGTGGGTTTTACTCTTTTACTGGATAGTGAGCATGCTAATTTTAATTTAATAGAACTTGCTAAAAGCAAATTGATATCCATGTGCAGACGTTAATTTTTCCCCCGTGTCATTTATCCCCTGACTAATTCAATATTTATTCTTCTTTATTTGGACTGCCCCAATTCTTTCTCTCTCTCACACACACACACACACACATTTTCTTTTGTGTATAAAGTGTTACATGTACTTAAATATCTTACATTACTATACAACACTCTACAGATTGATAGTTGATTAGCCACCTTTATCACATTTCTATCTGATGACTGTGCATACCACATAAACCTCATTCAAGTCATTCAAATTCTACCATTCATAATTATAATATCTTTTAGCTTTTATAACTGATCTACAATAATATACTTACAAAGTGTTCAGTGGTTTTAGTTTCTGAACTGGTAAATGAGGTACAATTAATCAAGTAGTCCCAGGGGGACTGATCCCCCCACTGACCAGGGGCAGCACCTGCACCCTTGCCTGGTGCCTGAAGTGCTACAAAGCTAGAATGCCAATGGGACCATACACTTTTTGTACTGGCCACCACATGAGTTTGTGCATGGCTCCCCACGTTAAAAAAGACCTTGTGTTAATCCAACCTGGTGGAAGATCAGGAAAATAACTACCTGCTCTGCAATAACAGCAATGAGCATGTTTTATGGGAATATATATATATATATATATATATATATATGTATAAATAACCAGGTTAGTTAGTGCTATGAATGATTCTATGTAGACCCTTTTTTAACAACGGAATGTTAAAATTGGTATAGTTCATGTTGAGAGCTCAATGTAAATTTGTAAACTTAAATGTTTTTAGTAAACTTTAATATAAGCATATCTGAAGCTTGCTCTTATCTCAAATTTTAGCTCATAAGACAAAGCAAAATTTTTTTTTTTTTAAATTGGTCGAGTTACAGCTTATAACTAAAAAAAAAAAAAAAAAAAAAAAAAAAAAAAAAAAAAAAAAAGTAATACTGTGTATGTATATATATATATATATATATATATATATATATATAAGTGTTGATATTTTATAAAAGAGAAGGTCTGCAAAAGGAATTTTGTTTTTCAAAAGCCTTTTTAAAAATTTTATTTCAGCAACACATGTTTTGGATCTTCAAGTATCTTCTTCAGGCTTCAAGCACTTTCTGATTAATATATATATATATATATATATATATATATATATATATATATATATAGTAACATATCTACAAGATGAACACATTTTAATTAAGAAAAAAAAAAAAGGAGCTTTAAGTGTAGGATTCCTGCCCAGTTTTCTAAGTCGTGTGAGTCATTCTCTTCTGACTTGAAATACAAGGTGAGAGATTGAACCTTTTTATAAAAAGAGACATCTTAATAAGCATTCTTTGTGTCTATGAATACACTTGATAGATGATAGTTTATATGACATGAAAACAAAACTAGTAATTAAATCTACTTTTAAAGTTTGTAATTAAAAGAAGAGTCATTATCATTGCCAGTGTTATTTAGACAATTCATTTTTTTTGTTACATTTCAGCAGCTCTATTCTTTGGTCTTCTTCACGTGTACAGACTATATAGCAAAAGGAAGACAGAAGAGAAGGGTCACTTTTTTTTCTTTTTGTGAAAACCCAAAAAGCATTATAAATAGAATAATACATAGGGGGGAGGTGATCAAATGTTTCCATACTATCTTCTAGGGAGAGGATAAATTTTACTTTATTTATATGTAGATGGTTTAGCTCAGCCAATAGATCATCCACCTCAGTACCACAAGGTTCTGGGTTTTATACCAGTCCTTGCCAATGCCAGTGCATGAGTAGCACAGCTTGGGTAATCTGACCAGTGTGGTAAAGCTGATGGGAGATGTGGATCACCACCCCAGCAAGAAAAAAAAGAATCTCCTTGGTCTTATTGGCATTTCAGTCTTGGAAGACTATAATAAAGTTTTTGTTCCCCCTGAAGTTACAGCACCTCTTGTGACTGAAGTCCAATGTTTGAAAAACATTCTCGACCACAGATGTCGCTGCTTTCTTCTGGACCTCTTAGCTTCATGGTGTTGCGTCAGTGTGACTGACACAACACCCCAACAGAAAAAAAAAAAAAAAAAAATTTCCCTGGTCTAGTGCAAGCAAAAGGGGGAGAGACTCCCTCACTATTTGGTTGTTAATGAGAATAGGCCAATTTGTAAACTTTACTACAACTAAATTACAAGCATAGTGCCAGTCAAAAATTTCACGATTATGTATAAATTGGAACTGTGTTGGATCAAAGTGTAGTATCTATACCTATGGAAATACAGCAGTTATTTTAAAACCCATCTATTTATATATATATGAAAGGGCAGTTGTGTGGATCTGTATGTCTGGAGGAAACTTTGAAAATAAAACAATTAACGACAAAGTAAATATATATACACATTAAATATCACCAGGGCTTGGTTTTTGAGCAAAAATAATGAAGGTTTGATTTAGATTCGTGAAGATAATTTTAAAAAAAAAAATGTTGATGATAACAGCATAGATTTTTGGGGGATTTAATATTTTAAATAGTAGACATTGATTTTCTTTTCAGAGGGGCTGGATCAACGCAAGGGATTTTTTTTACATATGGATTTTAATGGGGCATACTACCAGGATCTGTGGGACTAACCTTTATTTGCATCTCCTCTACCCAGGCGATGCCGGGTAGCCGCTTCTAGTAAGATATCAAATATACTGATGAAAACTAATTATTTTGATTGACCCATTTTAATGGCATGTCAATCCATCTAGGGTTATCTTATACCTAGAGGTCATGGAATTCCATTCATTGTTCATTCATATTTACATTTTTTGAGTAGTCTAGTGCAAGCAAAAAGAGGATAGGCTCCCTCACTATTCAGCTGAGAATGACAATAGGCCACACCACAAACTTTACTACTTTTACACTTAAATGCATCAATTCAAAGAACAAAATACAATTGAGAAATAATAGATAAATCTTTACCATGTTTTTTTGTTTGTGAATCTAAAGCTTCTTTTAAAGCTGAGATATTTAACTCTATGGGAGGTGTCACTTCTAATTCACTTCAACTGTTAATATACCTTCTATGTAAAATATATTTTGTTAATTTACCAAAGCAATTATATATATATATATATATATATATATATATATATATAAATTTATGCTCTACATTGTATTGAGCACTTTGTATTTGTTTTTTCTCAACCTTAACCTCTGGATATTGTGCGCTTCCAACGATCGTTCTTATCTTATATATATATATATATATATATATATATATATATATATAGTACTAAGTAATCTGACTAAAATTCAATCCTAAGTAGTAGGAATGTGAAACCTTTTAAGTCTTCCTCTCCAAGACAAAATATTTGGTTTCAAATCCAGAGCAGGTGGGGAACATGAAGGTTATTCCTCCAAAATTTTTTATTTCATTTATTTATTTTTATTTTAAGATTTCATAGTTAATTGGTATCAGATGCAATTTTGATACACCTATTTTTTTTTTTTTTACAATTTAGATAAACCTCACATATAAAAAAAAAAAAAACATTCAAAAATCCCCAGTCAGGACTGCGAAGAAAGATATAGCTATTTTCCCAGGTTACATTATGTAAGAATTAAGAATTTTTTTTTTTTTTTAAATTGTTCCAAAACTGGGCCACATTTATCTCCCAAGTGTACTGATTGATTTTCTATTAAATGCACAACTATGTATTTTGACATTTGAAATATATTAAGCATGGTCTTATATATATATATGTGTGTGTGTGTGTGTGTGTGTGTGTGTGTGTTGTAATAATAAAGTAAAGAATTGGTATGCTGGGAAAGTCAAATATATTTTCTTAGTATGCCATCATAACAATAAAGTTAAACAACAATTGAACTAAAACATTTTCCTATTTTGAAAGGGAAAAATAAAATCTTTAGGGAATTATAACAATTGATTTTCTATTCTTTTGTTGACTGGAATTAGCCCTATGGTTAGAGCAAAGAATTATTAGTTATAAGATGTTGAGGGTTTCCTATTAACCAATACAATTGGCTATGTGACTTGGTGGTGACCATCTATTTTTCAATAATAAACAAAAAGAAAAAAAGAAGTGGCATTTATGGAATTATGATTAATGTTTAATTTTCCATTCATTTTAAACTGTATTTTCCCTGAGAGAATGAACGGAATCCATAACTAATGGCATGCCATGATGATGATGATGATGATGATAGTGGGCAACAGAAATTTACTTTCTGAGTTAAAAGCATGCATTTCATTCTATTAATTTTGCTTAGATTTCAATAGGTTTAAATGTCAGAACCAATAGATCATTTATATTTAGATTTTTCAGACTGTTGTCCACATCTTTATTATAAACACAACATTTCAACCTATGTGCCCTCCAGAGTTCTTCAAGTGTTTCTTATCATCGGGAACCTTCAGAATTTTTGAATCGGACTCTTTATTTAATCCATTAAAGTAGATTGTTTCTCATTCCATAAACCATGAGACCGGGTAAAAGTGTTAAACAATGTTAAGTATTCTATGCTATTTTTGCCGTGTAACACAATAGATGTAAGAGTGGAGTTGATACAATTCTAAGTGATAATCATCTGTAAGTTTGCAGGTTCAATCCTAACTACAGGCAAAAAATAACAGAATATATTCTATAAAAGTTGGTAATGGCAGGGTAGCTTTTTTGTCAGTATCAGCAGGACAGCGAGGGAGTCTATCTCCTTTTCGCTAGTGTTAGACCAGGGAGATTGTTTTTTGTTTTTTTTTTTACTGAGGTGAATTGGTGAGGACCGGTATTGAACCCAGAACCTTGCGATTCTGAGGCAAATGTTCTACTGACCGAGTTAAACCGACCCTACTTATGGAATTTTTCTTTAAATTGATTCGTAAAATTTCTCTAGTTAGTACAGGTGTTGCCAAGATAAATGTGAGCGTGTCATGGAAACATTAATTCTCTGTGATCTGACAAGAGAGAGAGAGAGAGAGAGAGAGAGAGAGAGAGAGAGAGAGAGAGAGAGAGAAATAATGTTAGTAGAGAATATTGAGCATAATTAAATTTGATCAAGTCATGAAAATAAACAGAAAAGAATGAAAGGGATTTATAAATGAGAAGAAGAGGTGGCCACACACAGATGTGCTGAGAGTTGCCACTGGATTTGATGATTCAAATAAGAAAAAAAAAAAAAAAAAGAAAAGAATTTGGCATAAATCTTTGATTAAATAAATTATTATAGACTTACATATTCAGACTAGAGATCCTCATCTTTGTTGATTATGGTCAAGACATGCTGAAAGTACCGGTTCCTGCTAAATCACCAAAGTTAAACAGCGATAAATCTGTTTAATATTAATTGGGTGTCCAATTAAGCAACAGCAGGTACTATAAGCAACCTGAGCCCTTTGTTTATCAAAATGACTTAATTCGGCATTAAATGACCCAAAAGAGGGTTGATATGCAGTGAAATAAACAACCAACCTACTAAATCACCAAAGTTAAGAAGTGATGAGACTATTCAATAATTAATTGGGTGACCATTTAAGCAACAGCAGATACTGTAAGCAACCAAAGTCCTAGGTTTATCAAAATGACTTGATATGCCATGGAACAAAACCAACCAAAATTATAAATCAGCCATAATTTGACACCTTCTTAGTGGTTGGGGAGGAAAAGACTAAAAGGAATATGGCCAATGGAGTAAATTGGAGCTAGTTGAAGATGTAATTTTTTAATTTAGATTTTCAGTAAAAAAACATTTTTAAATGAGTCACCATTTAAGCAACAGCGGGTACTGCAAGCAACCCGATATTGAAATGACTTGATTCAGCATTAAATATGCCATACAACAAAACAACCAACCCACTAGATCACTGAAGTTAAGCAGTGATGAGCTTGTTCAATACTTAATTGAATGATGACCACTTAAGCAACAACAGGTACTGTAAGCAACCCGAGTCTTGTTTATCAAAATGACTTAATTTGGCATTAAATGACCCAAAAGAGGGTTGATATGCTGTGAAACAAAACCACCATCATCTTTGTTGTTATAATATCCTCTTGCCTTCTGCAATTATCATAATCAAGATAATTGATTTTAATGGCATGTTAACCCATGTGGGGTTATTTGATGCACTGAGGTTAAGGAACTGAGTACATTTAGATTTAAATTTTTTGTGTAGTTCTTTCTTAAGAGTTTTTTTTTTTTTGCATACGTTTATATGGCATCTAGTATTCTTATCTAATACTAATAATTTGCAAATAAATCTATTAGACCAATAGATGAGACCCTAACATATACTACCACTCCAGGTCAGATTGGACTTGGGAGCAATAGCAACGAAAGGGTACTCCACACCCTGTAGATCTCCAGAATTGGAGCCTATCAGATACAGTTTAGTTTCATACCCATGACACCCCTTTTTTGAGGTGGCTATTATCCCTTCTGTAGGGTATACAGTGTATTTTAAGCCCCATCAACAGAGTAGAGCTTTTTTGAGTGGTTGATTCTTGATATTTATAAAAGCTTTGCTATGTCTGGCACAAGAGCAAATTGTAGGAGAGATATCATGTAAGGGTATTTTTTTTAAGTATAGAGGGATTACCTGCCTTGAGGATAAGTATTTAAAATCCAGAATTTTATCTGGGTTTGAATACTTGTTGGAAATACTTCAAATATAAATCCAGACTCTTTTCTCCAAATGCATGTTGCATTCCTTCTCTAATGTTTTGTTCTAATCAGTTTTAGTTAGAGTTATCCTGAAGATCCTTCTTGGTCAAACCTAGGTAGATATATTCTGTTATTATTGGTTTTCTAAACCAGCTCTACATATGTATTGAGTACCTTTTTTATATCCATTTGTTTATAAACTAGTTGATATCTTATTTCAATGAAATATCTTTTTTCTTTCTTTTCTTTGGTTTCATACACGCAGAAAACTAAAAAGGTCTAGAGAATTTTTTTTTTTTAATTGTGCGTTTTGTTTACAAAAGAATAGACCGGGGAAACTACGATGGCCCAGATTGATAAAGAAAAAATTAATAAAAATCAGGGAATTATCTGATTTTAATAACATTTTCAGTGTGGACTTATTAATCAATGAATTCTATCTTTTAAATTTCTGTATCATTTCAACCAAACAGGAATTGAAATTCTTTGAAATAAATATTACCGTTCACTACATCCACATGAGCCTTGAGAGCAACAATTTATATACCTAATTAATAGATAAAATTCATTTAAAATATAAATCGCTTAATTTTAAGTTTTAAATTTCATATTTTTAGATCCTAAAATCAAATATTTATTTAATAACAAGCTTACTTTAGTATGGTTATGTAATAATTATTGGAGAAATCTCAATTTAAAAGTTAGGCCTCGAATCATTTTAAACAGAATGAATATCGATGTATAATTTTTTTCACTGATAATCTAAAAGTAAATTATATTTCTTAAACAGAGTAAAAAAAATTTTTTAAATCTCAAAATTCTTTTTTTTTTTTTTTTTTTTTTTTTTTTTTACACATTTAATTCAGATTTTTGGTACTTATTTTCTACCAAAATCATTCCTTTAAAAATATTTTTTTTCTATTCACAGCTTCGGTCTTTTGTCTTTTTATTTATACTGTAATTAGTTTCAATTATATAAAACCCTACTGGTATTTTGTGCACCAAAAATAAGAGGGAGAAGTTAAGTGACCTGAAAAAAAAAAAATCAGTTTTGAAATAAAATAACTCGTGAATTATAAAATTCATTCATTGATAAATCAACACTGAAAATTTCATTAAAATCAGATAATCCCCGATTTTTGGTAAATTTTTTCAATCAGGGGGTTGATTTGATTTTGTAAAATACGTCTATGACATCATCTTTGTTGATACTTAGAGTAACATTATCCATGGCCTGTGAGATCAGTATGGGTTCTACTACGAACAGAATTTGATCCATTTTTAACTTGCTTCTTGCTAACACTAAGAAACTAAAACTGAGACAGGGTCCTAGGGGGGGGGGGGCAGATTTTGGGTGTACCCCAAAAAGGATCAAAGTGAATATTAATGACTAACAAGAAGAGCATCCTGCTGCTTCTTCTTATAGGTGGTAGGACCACACCTTTCAGTAATTTATTCTCTTTTGTTACATTAGGTTACATTTTTCTGACACAAATACACCAAAGACAAGATACATATACACACACATTATACACAAGGTTGGTTGTTTTGTTTTATGGCATATCAATCCCTTTTCAGGTCATTTAATACGGAATCAAGTCATTTTTGATAAACAAAGGACACATTTTGTTTACAGTACCTGCTGTGGTTTAAGTGGTCACCCAATTAAGTATTGAACAGTTTCATCGCTGCTTAACTGGTGTGTCCATGTGTAAGTGTCCACAGAAGAACGTCCCTTATGAGTTTGTCCTTGCTTGTCTTGTTCAACTGACTTGAATGGTTTATGTGATAGAAGGTAAGTGGCTGTACAGTTGTTTTTTGTGGGGTTGATATTTATCCAAACCCTCTGCCATGGGCAGGATATAAGAAATTACTAACATTATTCTGCAAACTATTACACTATACAGGGTGCCCCTTGAATGTATTGTTTATAAAATAACCATTGAGAATATAAACAAATAACTAAAGGAATTGTGACAGTGGCGGTGATGTTGTTTCAGTTACAGACAGACACACAATCTCCATTATAATAAGATACATATTCAGATATATATATATATATATATATATATATATATATGCTTAATTGGAGTCAAGCACTTATTCTCCCAAAAATTATCGGCAAAAAGCCATTCAAAAACAAACCGTGTTTACATATATATATATATATATATATATATATATATATATAAGAAAAAAAAAGGCAAGTTAGTATCTGTGTAAGTATTAAAAAAAAGTGAATAGAAAGGGTTTACAAATAAAAATATCCTTATTTTTGTTATTTTACATTTATTGATCATGTTAACTTTTGGTCATGTTAATCAAGGATCCATAAACATTAACCTCTCATTAATGTTTATAAACTCATTTGTTATAAAAAAATTAAAAACCAAAAAACAGTTCAAGGTTATGTCAGTGTTTATGGCCACAATAAAAAAACTGAGACAGATAAATTTAGGATTAGCCAAGAATAAATTGATTTTCTTTTGCACTAAAGAATATAGATAACTTGTTATATAAGTAGATAATAGACATCCATTTTCTATTAATGGGGCCAAAACAAATAAAAGAATTTTAAAAAAATCAAATCCCACCTTTAAGGTAAGTTTTCAATGAGTTATGTTTCAGTGAGAACCATTGTCACTAAGGAGTTTCTGTTATAAAGATGAAATTTGTGTAATTATTTATATATATATATTATGGACTCTCGTCGATTTTTCGACGCATGAGGGTTCACACACACAATGAACACCCACCCAGTGATTTGTTTATAGTGGTGAAGGCTTGAGTTGGACCATCCACACTTTTTGGCGCAGTCGATAGGAAAGAATTGGTGCATCAAGGGTTGCCACAAACCCAATCAACGACCGACCTCAGGAATTTTGAATTCAGAGTTATCCCTCTCCTAGACTGGTTACTTACCCAAGGTTGAAGGGCCCAGTCTGCCCTACTATTTAACCCATAGCTGGAGGGAGAATATATGGATTCATACCTTTCCCAAGGGTATTAGCGCTATGTGAAATGCCAACAGCTTCGTTTAGGAATTGAACTCGAATCGACTAGTCCATTTCCCATGACTCTAACCACTAGCCCATGCGTCTCCATATATATATGTGTATACACACACACACACACACACACACACATACACACACACACACACACACACCATTTAATAAATAAGGTTTTTTTTCCCAGAAATTTAAACTCTGCATTTTTGGGAATTCTAATATTACAAAAATATGTTTTGAGGCTATTCAAAAGCGTGGTATATAAAACAAAGTGTTTCAGTCTTGAACAGAGGTCTATCATCAAATTTTTGGTGGCTGAGAAGTCTAAACCATGTGAAATTTACAAAATAATGTGTGATGTGTATGGAGAAGCATATTTTAGTAAAGAAGGTCATGAAAGGACCGATCACTTGATTTCCTTGAAAAAAGTGCAATTGTAAACAGTGTTTCCTATTGCCAACTCCTTAGACAAAATTCACCTTATTTATTGAATAAATATATATAACAGCTTATGAGTGGGAATACTTAAATGCATCTGACACACAAACATAGCCCTACAACCTCAATGATTCAGATCTGTAATTTCTACACATTCAAACCAGTACCACCAGACTATGCATTCACTCGAGTTCAAATCCTGGATGAGTCTGTTGGTATTTCACTTTGTGCTAATGCCTTTGGGATAGGCATTAATCTATCTGTTCTTCCCTCAGCTATGGGAGCCCCTTACCTAGCTCCAACAAGTATTGGGAACATTTTAGTTTAAAATTTATTAGGAAGGTCTAATTCATCCAGAAAGCTATAAGAAATGGTATCTGTGGGAGCATCCTCCACCCACGTGATGGAACTGGGACTTTTGGGAAGAAAAATTAATAAGACTTATTCAAACAAAAAAACAAATAGAATAAAGGTTGTTTGACAAAATGTGCTTTAATATAGCATTTCGTATCCTGGGCAATACCAGGTTCTCCTGCTAAAAGATATAAGCAGCTAACAAGTTGTCACTAAAATAATATTTATGAAGAAAAAGTCTTAAAGATTTTTTTTTATTTCTCAGCTGAAAATGAACATATCTACTACATGAATGGCAATTTTTCTGTGTGTAAAACCAGTTGATGCCTACACCAGTGATCCAATCATGATGAAACTTTACACACGTTAAGTTAATATTCAGAATCAGGATTGGCTAATTGAAAAATCAATAATGGAACTTCTGAGAACATCTTTACATTAGAGGAGGAAAGAAGACGTTTCAGTGAGAAAAGAGGAAGAGGAGTGAGGAAGAGGAAGAGGAGTGAGGAAGAGGAAGAGGAGTGAGGAAGAGGAAGAGGAGTAACTTTGAAATCAAGTAATAGTGAGAGAACATCAACTACATCACAAATGCTTAATCTAATGGTTTTTAAAAAATACTCTTACAATATAAAATAAAAATTCAAGTCATTCACTGCAGCATCTTTAATTTGTTAAATAGTGACAAAAGAATTAGAATTTTAGTATATATTGTCCATCATCTAATTAGTTTCTTTTTTTTTTTTTTTTTTTTTTTTTAAATATGATATTTTACATTAGTGTTGTTAATTAGTTATCAAACACGGGCAATGCCGGGTATCCCTGCTAGAGTAGAAATAAAACGTTTTCAAAAGATGCTGTTAAATGTTGTTATTTCTTTGTCAATCAGCAGAGGTTTTCAAACTTTTTGGATTCAGAACCCCTTTCTATTACAGATTCAATCTTGTGAATCCCTATATAAATTAAAATGAAATTTATCAAAAATATTTAATGACAATCACATCCAATATTATTTACACTGAGTAATGACATTTAGTGAGAAGGATGCGCTTACCTTGCTTAGCACAAATTTTCAGTACTTGATAATATTAAAAAAAAAAAAAAAAGATACCTGCAATTTACTTTGCACGACATGTCTAGATCTTTATTTAGTCATCCTATTGGTAATTGCTGAAAATGCTGTTTCACATGAATACATCATTGCAAAAGGGAGCAACTTTTGAGACAACAATGGATACTCAGAAGTCACTCTAAGCCAAACTTTTAAAAGTGGTTGCTGTTTAAACTGAATTTTAATTAAAGGTGTGTGGCAATAAGTAATAATATGAATGTTCAAGACACCCTTGCAACATCTGAAGACCCTTGATGTTGATATTGCAGAGCCCTTTGTGGTCCCTTAATCACAACTTGTAGACCACTGCTCTAAAGACACCCCCCCACACACACACTATTCAACATTTAATTTTAAAAAGAGAAATTTAAAAAACAAGAACCAATAAAGCAATTTTACAAGAAATAAAATCTATCCTTTAAGAAATGCTAATATTGCAATTGTTATGGACCTTTTTGTAGAGATTATATTATCCAATCCATAGCAGTCAAATCCAATAGTGGATTCTGTAGTGTTTGATTGATTTGAAGAAAAAAAGACAGTATCCTGCCAAAATTCAATATAAAAAAGAAAAACGTTTTTTGTGTATGTGTAAGAAGAGAGAGAGTCATGCCATTTTTTGTTACCTAAATAGTAAGTTTTATCATTTAAACCAGTTTGATAGCATAGTGCATTTGGTATTTAGTATCGAATTAATTTTGGGACATTGAATTAATTCAAAGGAAATGAAAATAAAAACTGTACCCTGTACAAAATAATGCACAATATGGAAAGATTGAAAACATTCCCGAAAATACAATTGACTGAAAATTATGGAGCATTTATCCGCGCACTTCAAATGAAATAGAGTTGTCTCCCTTGACCAAATTCATAACAATTTCGACTATGTATTTACAAACCCAAACTATTTAAAACACTAAAAACAAAAATATCGAAGTATTTTTAACGACAAATATTGGATTTAAAACAGACGTAAAAAAATTAAAAAAAAAGATATATAGTAAATTTAATTATTAAACTAATTTAAACAAACATGAAAACAAAAAGGACTTCGTGAATAATCAAAACAAAAACACCTTTGCTTCAAAATGTTTAAATTTTACAGTTAAGAAAATAGAAAAAGTCGATAAAGAAAATAAAAAAAAAAAAAAAAATAAATAAAAAAAAACAAAGAAGTTTTTCTTACAATCACCTGTTCAAAATGTTATGCAATATATTTTTTATTTATACTTTATGAAATTTAAAACAATCACAAAAAAACTCAACTTGATAATAAAAAAGATAAAGCAAAAAATAAAAAACACAAAAACCAAAACAAACTCAAGTAAAAAGAAAAATTATTATTAAATATTATTAAGTAGCGAATGCAAAAAAAAATAAGAGTCGGTAAGATTTTTTTTAATGCAATGACATCAACCAGCTGTTTGAAAAGAAGTCATTTGGTTTTACTAAATAAAATAAATATTAAATAATCACGTGATAAACAATGATTGTAACAACAACAAAAAGTTATAAAGTTAAAAAAAAGTTTAACTTGTTTTAATTTTTTTAGATGAGGCTTGATAATTTTTGTAATGTTTAGATTTTTCGAGATATTATCCTCATCTTTATTGTTAAACGACATGAAGACTCCCGAATTTGACAAGTAACACCTGAAGAAGGCCGGAGGGCACATCGGCCGAAACATAACAATAAAGATGAGGACAACAGTCCGAAAAATATAAATAATACTCATTTGAATTAGAGTTAAAAGAAAAAAAAAGTGTCCGTCGTACAGACTTTTCCCCCCTGAATTTTTTGTATTAATAGAAAAAAAAAAAGATTTCTTTAAAATAATTGCTTCATTAAAATCAAATAAAGATACGTTGTTTTCTACAATTTAAAAAAAAAACAAAAAAAACAGAATTTCGTTGTTTTTTGGGGTTTTTTTTGTCCATATTGATAAAAAAAAGTCTTAGTCTTTATGTACCAACAAACGATAAAAAAATGGCTATAAAAAAGATAGTTTAAGATAAATATCCACTGGTAATAAATAACTAAAGAAAGATTTTTTACAATATTGTAGCAAATGGGACAACAATTAAAAGTTTAATTAAACGTAACCTCCGTTTAAAATGCACTTTAAGTACTTAAGAGCCAAATTATTATTGTTTAATTACTGTTTACAAACAAGTCTTTTTTCATTTTTTTTTTTTTTTTTTTTTTTTACTGCAGTTCATATTGCAAATAGGTTTTAATTTATGATCCCTTTAACGAAAAACAAACTCAAAAATATCTTGACCTTTATTGACAAAAATTGAAAAAATGGTTTTAAAATATAATAAACGAAAAAAAAAAATCCGAATTGTTGATTTTTATTTTTACTGATTGCCGAGAAAGAATAAAAATGATTGAATTTGTTTATACGATTTCGAAACTAAAATAAGAATACAAAGTTTTAAGATGAATTCCCTAAATGTAGGATTAATGATTCAGTTGAAAAACAATTTTTATAATGAACTTTGAAAAGTCAAATCCCAACTTATCTGGTTTATCAATTATTTTGAATCAGACAACTTTTTTCTAACTTATACTCGACTTCCTTTACTTTTTTCACTTATCCATTTTAAAAGTGCACAAATATTAGCGTTTTCTATTTGCTGGGAGGGTAGAGAGATTTTAAAGAATGAAGGAAATAATTGCCTAGAATTTGTAATTATTTTTTAATCGGAGACCACGAAACTTTATTATTATTATTATCATTAAGAACTGAAAAAAAATACAATTTCTGGGTTGTTGGTTGTGATTTTGTTATAAAAGAAATCAATTTTTAAAAAAAATCAATTTGGTGATTTATTGAAGACCTTCACAAAAGTAGAGTTTTTTTTCCCTAGCATCATATTGCAAACTTTAAAAATATTTTCATGTCATTAAAACTTTTTTCTTTTTCAATGACAAATCCGGGTCCGAATTTAAGTTATCAGTGTTTAAAAAACGAATAAATAAAAAGTAAAATGACCTCAAATGTTAATTTGATTTCTCTTTTTAAAAAATGCATATGGAACAGATGGTCATTTTAAAAAAATAGTTTTCAGTGTTTGGTTTTGCTTTAGAGTAACAAATGAAAATAAAACAAAATAAATAGAACCCCTTCAACAAAAATAACCCCTTGTTTTTCTAAATACTTCCATCTTTAAAACAGTTGAACACTTTTGGAAATGTTTTGCCAAAAAAAAAAAAAAAAAAAAAAAAAAGCAAGTGAAATATTTTTAAATCACTTAAAAGAAAATGACCACCTCCTCCAAAATCCAAATTAACAAAAAAAACAAACTAGATTTTGAGTGGCAAATCTTTTTTGAATAAAGATTTCTTTTAAAGTTATGAAAATTAATTCTTTTCTCGATTTGTTCAAAGGGAATTTTTATAACCACTTTCATTTATAAACAACAAAAAACACCTAAAAACATTATTTCTGTTATATAAGCAAATATTGCAAACTTTTCGTTTTATCTATTTAATTATTTTTAAATTAAAGTCGTGAATCATTCAACTTTTGTTTGACTACATTTTATTTTTCAAAAACAAAAATTTACAACAAAATAAAAATGGCTAAAAATTGCCCTAAAAATTAATTTCCTAGGCTTCATTTCATCTGGACTAAAGATTACAATAAGGCGAATAATATGAACATAAAAGTGATTATTGAAACAATATTTTTCGACAATCTCAAAGAAAAGAAAAAGGATTTTAAAGTTTCTAGACGTAACAAAAAGTGCAAAAAAATTTTATAAAAATTTTTCAGATAACAAAAAAAACTTTCTTTTTTGCTAAGTGAAAAGTTAAAAATAAAAGCATCAAAAATTGTATTTTCTGCTCATATATATTATTATATATTTAAAAAAGAAAAGAAAAGCAATTGTAAAAGTAGCTTTTTTTAAATAAATAAAAGTCGGATATTTTAAAAACAGAAACATCAAAATAAAATTCAGTTGTCAAATAAAACAAAAATAAAAATGTTTCCATCAAAATATTAAAATGCTACATAAGAGAAATGTTTTTTTGAATAAATATTTCAAGAATATTCTAAGTTTTAGTCTATTAAAAAATGTATTTATTTTTGTTTATTTCTATCATTTCAAATTTGTTAACAGTTTTCACGAAAATATTTTAATTCACTATTTTGATTTTGAGAAACTTAAAGTTTACGAAAAGGTTCAAAAAGCTTACGAGAGGGGGAAAAAGTTTTAAGTTTAAAATCAAATAATTCAAAAATCTAGACAACATATAAAACTATGGACATTAAAATAAGTTCACATGTTTGTTGCACACAAAGAAAAAAAATTAAGCTTTTTGTGATCAGTGACTAAATATAATAATAAAAATTATCAATTTTGTATTTCTTGATTTAATTTGTAATCTGAACAAAAAAAGAAAAAGAAAGTGCTCGTAGAATAAAGAGAGAAAAGTCTTATTTTGTTATTTCAGGGGAAATTGTATTAACAACACATTCCTTTTTCTAATTTATTGATAAAAGTTAATTGTATCAAATTACTGAGGACAAAAGTTTTAAGCAACACTAAAAAAATAAAAGCAACAATTAATTAAAACGATAAGAAAAGTAATTTAAAAAAATAATTACCAGATAATCTTTAATAACTTTTCCTGTAGACATCATTTTCTTTATAATTCGGTAAGGTTGCATATTATGTCGCGGAAAACTCAGGGTAGCTTCTCTCTTTCTTCCTCCTTTTCTTTCTTTCTTTCTTTTTATTTGTTTTTTTAAATACTTTTTTCTATTAGTTTTCTTTTCTTTCTTTTTTCCTTTTTAACTGTAAAAACACACCAATGTTGTTTTTTTCCCTCCTTTCTTTACTTCTTTTTAATAATAACAAATATGTCTCGCTATTATTATTATTATTATTTTCTTTTTTTCGCCTAATTTGTTTCTTAAAGTTATTGAGTATGTGTTTGTATGTAACGGGTAAAAGCGGGTGGCGATGTTTTTAGGGTTCTGCTCTTCCAGCTGATTGAGCTGGGCACTGGCGAACCGACCAAATACGACGAAAATATGTGCTTTTGTGGATGATGGAACTAACGACCCCCAATCAAGGTGACGCTTAACAGAGTTACTTCCCTTGTTTGATTCACCGCTACTCTGCTAAAGGAATACAACTTGTAAAAGGAAAGGTACCCTAGACTCCCGACTAAAAAGAAAAGGCTTACATTTTGGGGACTTTAAAAAGTTTTCTATGCATTATTTTCATTTTAAATATTCAATTTCGAAAACTAACTTGATAAAATCAACAAGCAGAATAATTATCACATTTCCTTCTTGCGTATTATTTGTTCTTTGAAGAAGGCCAAGAAGGAAAAATTGAATTATTATCAATTTAAAATCGTAGAAAGGTTTTTTAAATTTTTAAATCAGAAAATTTATTTTGTTGAATCATATAATTTATAAATAAACAGTTATGCCACAGCTAAGCTAACTTAGCATAGATCTGGCACAAGGCCTAAAGTATAGGGCGCCCAGTAAGAATCGAATTCGCTACCAAATGGTCTACTACTCTAGTTTGCTAACCATTACACCATGCGAGGTGCTTTTTACCAAGCTTAGCTTAGTTGTGACACAAGGCCAGGTGTATGGAGCACCTTGTGAAGCTCAAATTCACTACCAATTGCACCATGTGAAGTGCCCAATAAAAGTAAAGTCGGTAGAGTGGCCTATTGTATCAGCCAGACAGCGAGGGAGTCTATCCCCTTTTAAATAGCGCTAGACCAGAGAGATTGTTTTGTGCCTTAGGTGGAGCATCACACCAACTGTGAGCTTCTCACTTTACTACACAGATCCAAGCTGCTACTCATGTGCTGAGTTGGCGAGGGCCTGTATCAAACCTAGAATTTTGTGGCTCCTCAGCGGATGCTCTACTGAGCTAAACTGGTCCCAACTTATAAATAAATATACCTGTTCCCCCCCTCCACACACATATGCATGCACGCGCACACATACATGTATATTATTACTGTACACTATTCATGTTCCTGACACTAATACATCATTTTATGTACTAGATATGAGACTTTGATGAGTTGTGGTGCACCTGAGCACTGTACACAATAAAATTCATTATTAAATACTCATACTGGATGACTTGCACTAGCAGGTTCATGTGATGGTTTCCATAGAAGGACGTCGCTCCTAAAATAATAACCCAAAAAATAGATAGAGATGTAATACTTACATTCCCTATGCCAAAGTTTCAGTCATTTGCTTCATTTCTTTTATTAAACACTTTTATGTCCCAAATATCGTCTATTATCTATAAGTCAACAGCTTCTTAATGTTACATAATTTGTGTGGTGTCATGGATTGTTGACAGACCCTGTAGCGAGAATTCTAAGGGGCCATTGGTTTTCAGATCAGGGAATGGAAAACTACCAGGACGGTTATAGCACCCTGACCCCAGAGGCGGGAATCTCGCACGTCACATGATTTAGTTAGTTTAGATTTTAGTTTCAACCTGATGTTGAGCAGAGAGGATGCCTATCTCTCTGCTGAGGTTGTTAACTCCCGCGGAAGAAAAAAAAAAATCTTGATCAAGAAAATAAAAGTCTTGTGAGCTGATTAATTGCATGACTAAAAAGAAGCCCTTAGTAAGGAGACAGCTAGATGAAAAGATATCCGCCAGAGAAGAAGAAGAGGAAATATGGCAACTAGGTGTAGGAAGAAGAAATGAAGAACAAGTAAATCTCAATCTCAACTCTACTTAGTCCTCTCTCTCTCTCTCTCTCTCTCTCTCTCTCTCTCTCTCTCTCTCTGTCACCCGAGTCTCCTCTCTCTCATGTATATACCCGATGTTTGACATACAATGTTATAAGGGGTATACTACACTTAATAGATTGGGGGTAGGGAAAGACTAAAGAAAGAAGCCTCCTAGAAACTGTACAGGACGTGGAACCAAATGAATACCCTCCATCAGGCATCTGCCATATTCCGAACATCTTGCTGCCCTGAGAATGGAGTCGTTGAAACTTCGGCATCTGGCAACTGACCTGGTAAACACTCATAAGGTCATTAATCATCTTAACAACAGCAACCTTGAGCACCTTTTTGATCTCCATGTTTCTAACACACATGGGCATGCCTACAAAGTCAGAAAACATCATTGCTCACATGACTTTTGGAAACATTTTTTCACGCTCAGAATTGTCAAGGTATGGAATAAGCTGTCCGCATCCTTTGTAGGCTGCCGAAACACTGCATCTTTCAAGGCCTCCATGGTTCCTGTAGTCCGCCAACACCATACCTGATACCCCTCTCCACACACATAAATGCACACACGCACACATATATGTATATTATTACTGTATGCTATTCATGTTCTGACACTAATACATTATTCTGTGTACTTGACATGAGACTTTGATGAGTTGTTGTGCACTGAGCACTGTACACATACATGTATATTATTACTGTATCTATTCATATTCCTGACACTAATACATTATTCTGTGTACTAGACATGAGACTTTGATGAGTTGTGTGCACCTGAGCACTGTACACATACATGTATATTATTACTGTACGCTATTCATGTTCCTGACACTAATACATTATTCTATGTACTAGACATGAGACTTTGATGAGTTGTGGTGCACCTGAGCACTGTACACATAAATGTATATTATTACTGTAAACTGTTCATGTTCCTGACACTAATACATTATTCTGTGTACTAGACATGAGATTTTGATGAGTTGTGGTGCACCTGAGCACTGTACACATATATGTATATTATTACTGTAAACTGTTCATGTTCCTGACACTAATACATTATTCTGTGTACTAGACATGAGACTTTGATGAGTTGTGGTGCATCTGAGCACTGCACACAATAAATTTCATTATTATTATTATTAAATATGTCAGTTTGATGAATTGTAGCAAGTTGAACAATCAATTTGGGATAAAATTATCCAGTAAATAGAAATATATGATATATATTAATGGCCATGGTGACAAAAATTCAAATCCTGGACGAGGCTGTTTGCATCTTACATAGCACTAATACCCTTGGGAAAAGTAGGGTGTCCTATCGTGGTATAATGGTTTGCAAACTAGTCTTGCAGATCAATTACTATTGAATAGCAAGTTCAATACTAGCTGGATGCCCTGCACTTGCAACTTTTTGTGGCAAAACAACTGGGTAAATACGTACCCTCGGGAAAGTTATGAATCCATATATTCTCCCTCCAGCTATGAGTAAATAGTAGGGCAGATTAGGCTCTTAAGTCAAAACCGTTTAAACACTAAGAAATTGATCTTGTGTCACATCCTACTTGTGTGAAGGAGTTAGGTAAATATATATAATAGGATGAATGAGGTCAGATTCATGTTTTTCACATGGCCAGCTGTATGTTGTATTTTTATGATTAAGTAATAAAGAAGTAAGTTGTAAAAAAAGGACTACCATCTATGTGCTGTCTGGAACAAATCTTGGAAGTAACTGTACAGCCACTTACCTCCCATCACACAAACCAAGTAAGACAAGACAAGACATGCTGGGAACTGCTAGTGAAGTGAGGACAAACTCATAAGTGATGTTCTCCTGTGGACAACTACACATGGACACACCAGTGTAGGTTGACCAGAAAAAACATACATGGATCAGCTCTGTGTGGACACTGGATGTTGTGAAGAAAACCTGCCAGGAGTGATGGGTGGCGAGAGAGAGCATCACCTGATAATAATGATGACATTTTTGCAAAATATGAAGAACAAAGAAATAATATTATTTGTATTATTCGGACTATTGTCCTCATTTTCATTGTTATCTGTACAACGTTTCGGCCAATGTGCCCTCTGGCCTTCTTCAGGTATTTCTTGTCGTAATTGGGATCCATCACGGAACTTTGAACTTTAAATAGGTAAACTCTTTATATTTTGTTACAATATCAATTTCATATTAATTGTTACATAATTATTAGATCCCTAATACTTATATAAGGTAGTATAGAAACATAATGGCGATTAGTGCAGCTAATGGCCTTGAGAGTGAGTGACGGTGCTTGACCTCACTCTCACCTTGCCTTCCGGAGATAAATCATGAGAACCGGAAGGCATAGAAGACCCTGTTCAGGTTTAAGGATAGTAAGTAACTCAGTCAGTTAGAAGGTAGGAGCCCGATAGGGTAAGTTGATCTGCGCAGATGTCTGGGTTGGGGATTGAAAATAAAGTAACATCAAAGTAAATCGAAGTCTTGTGTTTATTACCTAAAAACTAACAATGACACAGGGCTTCTGATAAGGAGAAATCCCTAACAGAAACCAGACCCGAAGTCCCCAAGAAAGTCCAGACCTTATTAGATTCCAGACTAAGTCAAGATGAAGAATAGCAAAGCCGGCCAGAAGAAAAGACGACTAGAAGTAAGAAGTAAGAAAGGGTATACAACATAATTATCAAACCTCATCTCAAAAATTCCGAGAAAAAGAAATAATATTTCATGAAAGACAATCTCAGAAACTAATCAGAATTTTTTTCTTTATTTTAACATTTTTTGTTCTGTATTTATGTTATATTCATATTTCGCTTGGTTGCTCAGTCAGTTGGTTGACTGGATTTTATGGCATGTCAACCCATGTTTGGTTATTTTATGCCAAAGACATTTTATTTTATTTATTCTTGATGGGTATTCAAATTTTTTCTTTAAACTCAATTTAAAAAAAAAAAATTAATCATTTACTTAAACATATTTTTTTAACTCATTTTTTTCTATTCAACCCATAGATGTGAACTTAACAGGTAATACCACTTCAGGTCAGGGTGGACCTGGGAGTAATGGCAACGAAGGGGTACTCCACATTCACCAGAGCTCCAGAATTGGAACTTCATCACTAGATGCAGTTTAACTCATACCCAGGATAATAAGACCCTTAGTCACTGCCTTCTAGCACATATGATAAAAAGAGTTGTCATAATAGCAATACTGTTGGGACAATCATATAGGTGCTAGGGCTTGACAAGACCAGCTGATTGATCAGAGGGACTTCTCCAGCCACCCGTCTAGCCAAATAAGAGCCAAAGTGGAGTGCTGCATGTCATGGACTACACAGACAATAAGATTCCATTCTTAAGCATCCCATGTTGCCACCAACAGGAATCCCCACGGGGGGTGGGGGTTAACCCACTGCAGAGGTGCAGTCAGCGTATTCTACAGCCACAGCTGACAAGGCTATTTGTATTTTGGGATCTGTAAAATCTTTCTTAAATATATCAGAATCATTAACATTAAAACATTTTGTGTCTAATCATTTTTTTTGTAAACATTGATGGTTGGTTAGTTCTATGGCATGTCAACCCTTGCTGGTTATCTAATGCCAAAATCAGTTTTTTTCTTAAGCAAACAATTAATAGTAGCTGTAAGATTCAAAGTTATAACAAAGTCATAACTAGTTGAAACATAACAAACTCCGACACGTTTGTGAGACAAACACATTTTATATAGATAACAGCACATGGAAACGATACATAAAAATCAAGATAGTGTACATAAACATATATACATCAAAGGACTGGAGCATCCATACATAGAGATCACTTACAAGGAGGGGGGGCGGCCCCACCGAGAAAGGGGTAGACAGTAGTCTAACCCATGTGCTCGTTTCGGAGATGTAGCTAAAAGAGAAGCAGCATTTGAATGAACGCGCTTAACTACCAGAGGTCCCCCTAGTGGGAACAAACAGCAACGCAATGAGAAGATAATTCTTCCGGCAAAAGAAAGATAATTCCCTACAGTATCATATAATTATTACTATTTAAGAATGATCATTTGAAAACAATTATAGTTTCAAATAATCATTTTGAATACAAATAATTTGCACACAGTTATATGGTTTCAAGTATTCCTTTCTAACACTAATAATTTGTAATTATATGGCTGGTTGGTTGGTTGGTTTTAGGGCATGTCATTTGTTTTTTTTTTTTTTTTTTGTGCCAAAGTCTATTTCCAGATTTTGGTCTTTAATTATTTATGGTACAAAATGTATCTTCACAATCATTTTAAATAGGTAAACACTTCATACTTAGTGGTAATATCAATGTTTTAAGTGCCAATGTAGTTGAAATGCAGCTAAAATATTATTTAATTTGCACACAGTTATGTGGTCTTGTGTATTCCTTTCTTATACAAATAATTTTCACACAGTTATTTAGTATCAAGTATTCTTAATACTAATAATTTGCACACAGTTATATGCGTTACATAATAAATAGGGTAGCCTATTCATTTTTGTAATGTAGTGCAATATCTAAATTTAAAAGTTAGCATTAATTCTGAAGATGTGTCATGGAAAATAACCATAGGTTTGACAGGCAGCTTCTGACTCCTTATTCCCTTGTAGCATTGCATTCTGATTGGTAGAATATCACATGATAGCAAAAGTCTGTGGGAAAGTTTAGAAAGTTGGGCTTAATCATTCGATGGTGCTGGAGGTGAAAGATGGCGTCTCTGATGAGTTCTTCTCCACACGCATAGAATGTTGAGTCGTGGGGATTGAAAAGATCAAAAACAAATTACGACTTTTTGTTCCAGATTTGATTAAAAACTAACTGATACGGACACAGAGATATACGACCCTGATGAACACCTCAGACGACCCAAGATGACCCAGATGAAGAGAGAGCTCAATTCAGCCAGCATAGAAGGTTAGAAAGAACATAAAAAATATACCCAAGATAAGAAAATAAGAAGAAGGACAAAGAGGCTATGCAACATACGGTTTCAAGTATTCCTTTCTAATACTAATAATTTGCATACAGTTATACGGTTTCAAGTATTCCTTTCTAATACTAATAATTTGCATACAGTTATACGGTTTCAAGTATTCCTTTCTAATACTAATAATTTGCATACAGTTATACGGTTTCAAGTATTCCTTTCTAATACTAATAATTTGCATACAGTTATACGGTTTCAAGTATTCCTTTCTAATACTAATAATTTGCATACAGTTATACGGTTTCAAGTATTCCTTTCTAATACTAATAATTTGTATACAGTTATACGGTTTCAATTATTCCTTTCTAATACTAATAATTTGCATACAGTTATATGGTTTCTTGGTTTTATGGCATGTCAACCATTATTGGGTTATTTTATGCTTAAATCAGTTTAACAGTTATGGTATCCAATTATGTATGGTGTAACAATTTATCTTCACAATCATCTTAAACAGGGTCCTATTTATGGGTATTTTATATGGGTCTAATAGATCGGTTTAAAAATTATTCATATTAGATGGGAATAATAATAATAATAATGATAATAATAATAATAATAATAATAAATATAATAAGAAGAAGAAGAAGAAAGAAGAAGAAAGGGAGAGAGAAGAAGAAGAAGAAGAAGAAGAAGAAGAAGAAGAAAGGGAGAGAAGAAGAAGAAGAAGAAGAAGAAGAAGAAGAAGAAGAAGAAGAGGAAGAAGAAGGGGAGAGAGAAGAAGAAGAAGAAGATATAAAAATTAAAAAATATTATGATCAGGGACACTAGAACTCCATTTCATGTTGTGTGCACAATCATCAGATGGAAATGCATATGTATTTGTATATGTATATGTAGTTATTTACTAAACTTATCTTAGTTGTAGCACAAGGCCTGAAATATGGAGCGCCTAGTAAGAATCAAGCTTACTAACAATGGTTTACTAATCTCGATTGCTAACTATTACACCACGTGATGTGTGTGCGTGTGTGTGTGTGTGTGTGTGTGTGTGTGTGTGTAAATATGCATATACACATTACTGTATACAGACTAAATAGGTATGTACAAAGATGTGCAATATCAAGCTACATTCCACCTGGATGAGGACATACCGACTGAGAGTGGGGGGGTGGGGGTGGGGAAGAGAGCATAACCCCCCCCCTATAAAGTCAAAGGCTTTTTTTTTTTTTTGGTGAACATGAAGTTGACTAAGCCCATTTCCATTTTCGGGGGTAAGGGCTTTCATAAGCAGCTGTCCTGTGGGTAAGGACACCTGGAAGGTACATTAAAAAATAAAGAAGGAGGAAAACAAAATGAGGGTATTAAAAAATGAAAGCAAAAAGAGAGAAACAAAAATTGTGAATAAGAGTTTGTGAGGAGAAAAGATTTCAGGAGTTTTTTTTTTTTCTTAGGGGTCAGATGAAATTCTAGAAGTGGGGGTTAATGCTGTATTTGTAAGCATATACTCCCAACACTGTAAATGTGTGTATGTATTGGTTTTCTTTCTTTGTTTAATGGCATATCAACCTTTATGGGTTATTTAATAATAAAGTGACAATTTTTTTCAATCCATAGCTGTGTCAGTGCTACTGTACACCTGCACCACTTGGACTAAGTCATATAATAAATATTTCCTAAATAATGAGAATAGAATTGTTTGTTTTTCCTATAGATGAAATCTGACGAAATCTCAGAAGATAGAAACAACAAGATCTCACAGGACTTGTTAATTCAATCTAGTAATTGTTAATTAATCTGTTCACCTTGTATCTGTTCACCTATCCTTAATACTTAATAATGAAATTTATAGTGTACAGTTCTCAGGTTCACAACAACTCATCAAAGTCTCATGTCTAGTACATAGAATAATGTATTAGTGTCAGGAACATGAATAGCGTACAGTAATAATATACATGTATGTGTACAGTGCTCAGGTGCACCACAACTCATCAAAGTCTCATGTCTAGTACATAGAATAATGTATTAGTGTCAGGAACATGAATAGCGTACAGTAATAATATACATGTATGTGTACAGTGCTCAGGTGCACCACAATCATCAAAGTCTCATGTCTAGTACATAGAATAATGTATTAGTGTCAGGAACATGAATAGCGTACAGTAATAATATACATATATGTGTGTGTGTGCATGCATATGTGTGTGGAGGGAGGTATCAAGTATAGTTTTAGAGGATTACAGGAAGCATGGAGGCTTTGAAAGATGCAGTGTTTCGGCACCCTATAATGGATGCAGGCAGTTTATTACATGCCTCGGCAACTCTGAGCGTGAAAAAATGTTTCCGAAAGTCATGTGAGCAATGGTGTTTTCTGACTTTGTACGCATGCTTACATGCGTTAGAAACATGATCAAAAAGGTGCTCAAGGTTGCTGTTGTTAAGATGATTAATGACCTTATGAGCATTTACCAGGTCAGTTGCCAGATGCCGGGGTTTCAATGTTCTGAGTGAAGTAGGGGTTTCAGACTGGTGATGCAAATTCCAAGTGTGGCCGCACCATAGCTTTATACAGTTTTAAATCTTGGGAAAGGTATTTTTGTGTTTCTTCTAATTATTTCTCTGTAAACTCTGATATTCAAGTCACAACAGACGATAAGAAGCAGTTAGAGAAAAAGATAGATGGAAGCTACACAAGGATGCTGGCTGATGTCTTGAACAAATCCTGGAAGCAACATTTTACAAGAAAGCACCTCTGTGCCCCCCACCCCCTCACACAAACCATCTGAGTGAGGCAAAGACATGCTAGACACTATTAACTTGAATAAATGACATTCTCCTGTGGACACCTAAAACATGAACACATCAGTGAAGGCCGATGTGCAGATTCTGGATGTTGGGGGAAGGACCTCCCAGGGGTGATGACCAATAGGGATGGTTGGAGAAAAAGAGTCATTCATCTCTGTACTGTCTGCACAACTTGATGATGAGTGGTAGTATTTAACTCATAGCTGGGGGGATGACGTGTTTCATACCTTTCCCAAGGATATTAGTCCAAAAGTGAATGTAATAGTGTGACTGGAGTTTGAACTCACTTCATATGATGTCACAGTTCAGCACATGAATCATTTTACCACTGCCCCCCCCCTCTTTGTATATTTAAGTGTGCAGATTTGAAAACACAGATCTGAGTACAAGGAAGAAATGAATCCCAAAAACCCATAATTACTACCAATATTTGAATTCTATCCACCCAATGGCTGTACGCTTTATTCTGTTTATTTATCATTATTTATATTGTATCATTTTACTTTATTATTATTATGGAATTTGTAGATGCTTGTTGTGTAATGTGTGAAAATTTATTAAGTGAATGGTGATCCTCTTTCACTGGTCACCAGCAGCAGCAGCCCTTAGGGTCACATGATGCCCATTATAAAAGAGGGGTCCCTGAAGAATTCGTCCTCTTTTTGCCTAGCGTTGGCTAGCTTCACTGCTCCGTATCGTCAGAAGCCCCCAGACGGCGACGACTTGGAACCCCTGACACGTTGGAAGCAGGAGCGGCAAACGCACCCCTAAAAACCAATTCTTCAGGGCCCAACCAGTTACGAGGAACAGAACTATCAAGGATAAACAGCTAAGTTCTGCAGGCATTTTTATCTGCAACGTACACTTTAACCCCTTTGATACATTCAATTCTCCTAGAAATACTTTTACCAATCAAACTCATTGAACTCTATAAACATTCTATAATACTCGTTTGGTTGTTTCTTTCTATGAATTTTGTATACCCATGTTTGATATTTGTTTGTGTTTTTCACGTATAGTAAACATTTTGTTCTACAAAACTCGTTTGTCTCCTTTCTTCAAAAGCAGCACCCATCTCCTCACTACGTCGAAGTACGATTTATTCTCTTACAAAACGTAGGGTTTAAGCAGTGCTTTTCCGGGGATAAAAAATCCCCACAAATGGTTATCATTGTAGGAAATGGAATTGACAAACTGAGTTCAAATCCTGAATAAGGCTGTTTGCTTTTCACTTTGTGCTAATGCCCTTGGGAAAGGCATAAATCTAATTCTCCCTCCAGCTATGGGTAAATAGCAGGGCAGACTGGGCTCTTCAACCGTGGCTAGGTAACCAGTCTAGGAGAAGGAAAAACTCTCAATTCAAACCTGTTAAACTCCGCTTAAGAAATTGACCTTGTTTCACATCCTGCTTGTGCGGAGGGGTTGGTAAATATATATATATCAATAGATATATTAATGCTAATATTGAAAAACTGTTTCAGGATTTTGTCCTGTTTTTATTTAAATTACAAATGTTTATATATATATTTTGACAGAATAAAAATATTTTTACATTTAAATTTTTAAATTTTTTTCAAGGAAGGTTTTATTTTCGATAATAAGTAGGAAGAAAGGAAGAAAGGAAGAAAGGAAGGAAGGAGAAGGAGGGGGAGGGGGGAGCTCTCAAATTAGTTTTGACTAATCAGAAAAGAGATCCTTTGGTTTGTATTATCAGTTTTCCTTCTAGACCGGTTGCCAAGATTAAAGAGCCCAGTCTGCACTACTATTTACCCATAGCTGGAGGGAGAATAGTTAAATTTATACCTTTCTAAAGGGTATTAATGCTGTGTGAAATGCAAACAGTCACATCCAGGATTTGAACTCGTCTTGCCATGTCTATTTCCTACAACGGTAATCATTACATGGCACAAAATATGGTATTTGAAGATAATCTTGAGACTCTTGTCAACAATTTTTCACTTCTACACAAAATATTAAAATCATCATAAATGGTGTAAAGACATCTCTGAAATGTCAGTATCCCCACACTGCAGTGTTTTATGCTGTGAGTGCCATTATTTTCACACACCTCATCCCATACAAAATTCATAAATTCAAAATGGCATTTCAGTTATTGTATTAAAATAGGAACTGCTAATTGGATGGGAACAAATAATTATACAATTTGTTGAATTCTTGAAATTCATTTCTTTTATATTTTTGATCCTTTTTAGTAAATATGTTTTATCATTTTTTTTTCTCTTTTTTGTAAGTGATTTTTTCTCTCTTCTTCCTGTTCATTATCCAAATGAAATAATTTGACAAATATAAAATTCTAGCTTTTTTTTGTGCATTAACAAAAAACTTTAAAAATGAAAGAGGCAGACAACATTCAAAATCAGTCAGCCATATTAGATTATATTCAAGCTGAGAGAATATTTGAAATTGTGCATATTTTGGTAAACAGATTCAGATTCAATGACATAGAATAACTGAGTTCACAATATTCAGGTGTGTATTATACTATTTGTTGTTTGTAGAGAAAAATTAAAATCTATCTAGTTGATAGAATCACGTATAAAACATTTTCATACTTTTTCATTACATCAAATTATGTAAAAAATCTCAAAATTGACATTTTCATCATTTAATAATAACTAGCAGTAAGTAAAAAAAGTAAAGTAGCCTATTGTTAGTATCAGCCAGACAGTGCTAGACCAGGGGAGATTGTTTTTTGCATCAGATGTGGAGCGCTACACCTAACATCAGCTCCCCACTTTATTGCACAGATCTAATCTGTGCTACTCAGGTGTTGAGTTGACAAGGACCAGTATCAAACTCAGAACCTTGAGGTTCCAAAGTGACTGCTCTACTGACTGAGCTAAACAAGGATCGGTAAGAGCGAGCAATAGGCATGAACATTTATTTTTTTTGTAAATAACCATCATAGTAGGTAATGTGCTGGACTGTGACATCATGGTAAGTGAGTTTGAACTCCAGTTGCACTACTGTGTTTACTTTTGGACTAATACCCTTGGGAAAGGTATGAACACCCTCATCCCTTCAGCTATAGCTTAAATAGTACCAGTACTGTTAAATTAATTAACAAAAGACTGTTGATATGCTATTAAACAAACCAAACCAAACCAAACCAAACAACTGGTTTAAATTCAGAGTTTACCTTCTCCTAGACTGGTTGCCACACAAAGAATAAAGAGTCCACTTTGCTCTACTATTTACCCATAGCAGAATGGAGAATAGTTAGATTCATATCTTTCCCAAGGGTATTAGTTCTATGTGAAATGCAAACAGCCTTGTCCAAGATTTGAACTCAGGTTGCTGTGTCCATTTCCTAAAATAACTTTTATGCCTCAAGTAGGTGGTAGGTATTCCTTTGAGCAGCAGCAGCAGCAGTCATGTCGTTTTAGTTGCCATGGAATGGTGAATATCATGCATTTTTGACTGAAACTTATTCTGAAAATGTTGATTCTATGATTGTAATGCAATTTGTCTTTCATAAACATTTCAGAGTAGGTTGAAATGGAAAAGTTTCCGACAAGAAAACCATATTTTTGTGGATTGAAAATTTCTGATAGACAGATTCAAATTTAAACAGGAAATTGCTTGGTAGATCTTGCAGTAATATCAGAGACAATGACTAAGTGAGCACTGAATGTTGATTAGTTGGTCAGGTTTTATGGCATGTCAATCCTTGTTGGGTTATTTTATGCCAAAGACATTTTTGTTTTTATTCATTCTTGTCAGGTATTCAGATTTTTTTAAACTCATTGTTTTAAAACATATTGTTTTATCAATTTAACCCAGGGACCCTAACAAGTCAGAGTGGACCTGAGATTAATGACAATGAAGGGGTACTCTACAATCTATCTATCTATCTATCTATCTATCTATCTCAGTCTCTTCACTTCCAATCTATCTATCTATCTATCTATCTATCTCAGTCTCTTCACTTCCAATCTATCTATCTATCTATCTATCTATCTCAGTCTCTTCACTTCCAATCTATCTATCTATCTATCTATCTATCTATCTATCTCAGTATCTTCACTTCCAATCTATCTATCTATCTATCTATCTATCTATCTATCTCAGTCTCTTCACTTCCAATCTATCTATCTATCTATCTCTGTCTCTTCACTTCCAATCTATCTATCTATCTATCTATCTATCTATCTATCTCAGTCTCATCATTTCCAATCTATCTATCTATCTATCTATCTCAGTCTCTTCACTTCCATCTATCTATCTATCTATCTATCTATCTATCTATTCTCTATCTATCTATCTATCTATCTATCTCAGTCTCTTCACTTCCAATCTATCTATCTATCTATCTATCTATCTATCTATCTAGTCTCACTTCCAATCTATCTATCTATCTATCTCTATCTCATCATTTCCAATCTATCTATCTATCTATCTATCTCAGTCTCATCATTTCCAATCTATCTATCTATCTATCTATCTCAGTCTCTTCACTTCCAATCTATCTATCTATCTATCTATCTATCTCAGTCTCTTCACTTCCAATCTATCTATCTATCTATCTATCTATCTATCTATCTATCTATCTCAGTCTCTTCACTTCCAATCTATCTATCTATCTATCTATCTATCTCAGTCTCTTCACTTCCAATCTATCTATCTATCTATCTATCTATCTATCTATCTCAGTCTCATCATTTCCAATCTATCTATCTATCTATCTATCTATCTATCTATCTATCTCAGTCTCATCATTTCATCTATCTATCTATCTATCTATCTATCTATCTATCTATCTATCTCAGTCTCTTCACTTCCAATCTATCTATCTATCTATCTATCTATCTATCTATCTATCTCAGTCTCTTCATTCAATCTATCTATCTATCTATCTATCTATCTATCTCAGTCTCATCATTTCCAATCTATCTATCTATCTATCTATCTCAGTCTCTTCACTTCCTATCTATCTATCTATCTATCTATCTATCTCAGTCTCATCATTTCCAATCTATCTATCTATCTATCTATCTCAGTCTCTTCACTTCCAATCTATCTATCTATCTATCTATCTATCTATCTCAGTCTCATCTATCTATCTATCTATCTATCTATCTCTCTCTTCATTCCAATCTATCTATATCTATCTATCTCAGTCTCTATTTCTATCTATCTATCTATCTATCTCAGTCTCTTCACTTCCAATCTATCTATCTATCTATCTATCAGTCTCATCCAATCTATCTATCTATCTATCTATCTCAGTCTCTTCACTTCCAATCTATCTATCTATCTATCTATCTATCTATCTATCTAGTCTCATCATTTCCAATCTATCTATCTATCTATCTATCTATCTATCTAGTCTCTTCACTTCCAATCTATCTATCTATCTATCTATCTATCTATCTATCTATCTATCTATCTATCTCAGTCTCTTCACTTCCAATCTATCTATCTATCTATCTATCTATCTATCTAGTCTCTTCACTTCCAATCTATCTATCTATCTATCTATCTATCTATCCTAATCTATCTATCTATCTATCTATCTATCTATCTATCTAGTCTCTCATTTCCAATCTATCTATCTATCTATCTATCTATCTATCTCAGTCTCTTCACTTCCAATCTATCTATCTATCTATCTATCTATCTATCTCATCTCATTCTCTATCTATCTATCTATCTATCTATCTATCTATCTATCTCAGTCTCTTCACTTCCATCTATCTATCTATCTATCTATCTATCTATCTATCTATCTCTTCTCTTCACTTCCAATCTATCTAATCTATCTATCTATCTATCTCAGTCTCTTCATCCAATCTATCTATCTATCTATCTATCTATCTATCTCAGTCTCTTCACTTCTATCTATCTATCTATCTATCTATCTATCTCTAGTCTCTTCACTTCCAATCTATCTATCTATCTATCTATCTATCTATCTATCTAGTCTCATCATTCCAATCTATCTATCTATCTATCTATCTATCTCAGTCTCTCATTCCAATCTATCTATCTATCTATCTATCTATCTCTCTCTCATCATCTATCTATCTATCTATCTATCTAGTCTCTATCTATCTATCTATCTAATCTATCTCATCTCTTCACTATCTATCTATCTATCTATCTATCTATCTATCTATCTATCTATCTATCTAGTCTCAGTCTCTCATCAATCTATCTATCTATCTATCTATCTATCTATCTTCTCTTCACTTCCAATCTATCTATCTATCTATCTATCTCTCTCATCATTTCCAATCTATCTATCTATCTATCTATCTATCTATCTATCTATCTCAGTCTCTTCACTTCCAATCTATCTATCTATCTATCTATCTCACTCATCATTTCCAATCTATCTATCTATCTATCTATCTATCTATCTCAGTCTCTTCACTTCCAATCTATCTATCTATCTATCTATCTAATCATAAGAGCAATATGGTTGGGCCAATCATATAGGTGCTAGGGCTTGATTTGACCAGCTAATTGATCAGAGAGGTCTCCTTTGACTGCCCGTCTAGCCCAAGTAAGGGCTAAAGTGGAGTGTTGCATGTCATGGACTGCTCAGCCACCTGGATTCCATCCTTAAGCATCACAGGTCGCCACCACAGCCAGCAAGTGCCCTCATTGAGGGCTGGGGGTCTTACCTCTCTGCAGAGGTGGTGTCAGCATATTATACAGATGCAACCGACAAGGCTAGAAGAACTTCAGGGTGAGGATTCAACAATGTCAAACTTGTTGGCATCCTTCCGCCTGCGAAAGACGATGGAGTAGTGTCCAAAAGTCTTTTGTTTTTGGAACTACATAGGTTGATATGGGGGATATGTTGTTGCCCAAGCAGCAGACCCTCCCCTCCTCTCCACCCTGCCGCTGTGGTCCAAAGGAAAGGTAAGAAACCAATGCAGTTTGGCAACGGCAGTGTCGCAGGAGTTGCTGTGTAATGCTGAGGTTCAACGTTACTCCATCTTAGTGACTCTGGCTCCGTATTTGTTTCAGGGGTTTACTCCCTTAGCTTCCTCAGATCATATAAAGCTGCTCGGCAGCAATGATTTTGTAACAAATTCTTCCTTGTCGTAGATTGTTTGACGCCTAGGGAGCCACATCTAACCAATTTGGGTTTTGTGTGTGTGTGTAGTACGGGTACCAATTCTACTGTCGGAGTATCCTGATAATTGTTCTAGTGACACGTTCAATGTTAAACAATGTATGAAATAAACTAAAAACCAGGATATATTTAGATATTTTTTCTGGTACATATGTTTGTTATGTTACAAACTGTATTGTCTTGTGTTACAAAGTGTCACAAAATGCCAGCAAATTGTGAGACAAAAACAAAATTGATAAAAAAAAGAATTAATTTTAAAACTTTACATGAAAAAAAACAGTCATTCTTAAAATAGCTGAAGAGTCTCTTGACATTCAAAACATAAATAAATAAATAAATAAATAAATGAAAATGAAATAAATCTGAAAATTTAATTTCTGGATAGTTTCCTTTTAGACATTGATTTTTCTTTCTTTTTTTTTGAGTTTTCAAGAGTTTATAGTTTGTGAGAATAATTGGATGAGATAATCTTTAAAACAAAATTATGACAATAACTAAATAGAATGGCAAATATTGTTTTTTTTTTATTATAGAAAATTTGAATCTTTAATAGAATCTTTAATTGTCTTCTTATAATGTTCACTCTGTCATTGGGTCTTTGAATACATCCTTTGCAATGGAGCAAGACTCCCTCAAAATGAGATAAGTGATAGTTTTCATAAACATGTATTTACCAACCTCTCTGTAAACACCACAAGTTGGATGTGACATAAGATTAATTTCTTAAACAGAGTGTAGCGTAATTATTATGGTTCACTGGGAATTTGGGGATTGAAAATAAAATGTTATTCAGATTTCTGGAGAAATAGAGGAAAAATAAATAAAAACAAAGAGAGGTTAAAGTTTGGAACTCAATTGACCGACCAATGACCCCGGAACTAAAGTTAAAAATAAAACCGGAAGTTCTAGTTTCTGTGGAAGAGCAGAAGTGACCCTCCCACACCTGGGATGACAAATGGAAGAAGAGGAAAAGCGTTTTTTTTTTCGGCTAGGCTTTGTGGGAGGCAGACGGGGTCTTTCCGGGTTCCTCCGTATGGGTTTCGCATTGTAGTGCCGAACATGATTTATGGTAGAATAATTTGGCCTTACCTCTCTCTCTCTCTCTCTCTCCTTCTCTCTGAAAACAAGCCTAGAAAGGAATAAACAACCCCTTTGTGACTATACGACTTGTGTATGTTGTTTCTGAACTAACAACGACTACTACTACTACTAAATGACTATTACTAAAACTCAAGTTTGGCCCTATGCAACACAGAGTCTAACAGGTTTAATTCAGAGTTTTTGTTCTCCTAAACTGGTTGTCATACTAAAGTTAAAGATCCCAGTCTGCCCTACTATTTACCCATAGCTAGAGGGAGAATAGTTTGATACATACCTTTTCCAAGGGTATTAGTTTTATGTGGAATGCAATTAACCTCATCCAAGATTCAAACTTATGTTACTGTGTCCATTACAATAATAACCATTACACAATGGGTGCCGCCAGCTTTTATAAGTAAAATACTGAGTTATTCCACTAGTCATTTCTAGTCCTGAAACTGGTAATAGTCTTGGTGATTAAAGGGAAGTAAGCAATATTGATTTGTTTTCATTATTTTAAATTTCATTTCTGAAATGTTTATTTGTTTTTAAAGAAGTGTCCATAAAAATAATCATTTAAATTACACAATTTATTTTTTGAATTATTTTGATTTTTTGGACTATTGTCCTCATCTTTTATTATTGTTATATAAAACAACATTTTGGCCAATGTATCCTCTGCTCTTCTTTCTTGTTGAACTTGAATATAAGGGTTGAATTAATACAGTTCTAAGTGGAAATCATCTGGAGGTTACAGGTTCAATCCTGACTAGAGGCAGAAATAACATAGAATACTTAACATAGCTAAACACTTGTACCCGATCAGGGTTAGCAAATTGAGACCAATCTACCCCAATGGATTAAATAAAAGGTTCAGTTTGAAGTTCCATGAAGGTTCCCGTCACCCAAAACATTGTGCATATAACAATAAAAAAGATGGAGACAAAAGTCTAAAAAATCTAAATAATACAAATTATATAATAATAATGAAATTTATTGTGTACAGTGCTCGTGCACCACAACTCATTAAAGTCTCATGTCAAGTACACAGAATAATGTATTAGTGTCAGGAACATTAACAGTTTACAGTAATAATATACATGTATGTGTGCGCGTGTGGCATATGTATGTGGAGAGTGGTATCAGGTATAGTGTCGGCGGACTACAGGAAGCATGGAGGCTTTGAAAGACTCAGTGCTTCGGCAGCCTACAACAGACGCGGGCAGTTTATTCCATGTCTCCGCACCTATGAGCGTGAAAAAATGTTTCTGAAAGTCATGTGAGCAGTTCTGTTTTTGGACTTTGTAGGCATGCCCCCCACGTGTGTTAGAAAGATGGAGATCACAAAGGTGCTCAAGCCTCATCTTAAAAATGTAGATAAATCATTTATATTATATATATCAATTATATTATATTATATAATTATAATCATTTATATTATATATATATATCAATACCAGGGGTCATAAATTAAAACTCTTAAAAAAATTTTGTAAAGCAAATGCAAGACAAAATTATTTTATTAACAAGTGGTGAATACATGGAATAAACTACCATCATCAATAGTGAATGCCCCATCTCTAAACTCCTTTAAGGCAATGTTAGATAATCTGTGGAAAGATTATAAATATTAATGACAGAGTTTTATAAACAAATGTCTGAATAAAATTCTACAAATGGAGTGGATGGTAGGTTGAGATGCTTTTTAGGGGGTGACCGATAACTTTTTAAATGGCCCACACCACTCTCAGTCCACCTCTGAAAGCAACGTGTTTACAGGATGAGCCGTAAACAGATGACCTTAAACAGAAGAAGAAAAAAAAGTTTTCGAAGTTGGAAAGAACGATAGCGCTCTCTGGCGGAATGGTTTGACCATTTATCAAGAGGAGATAACTGGGTCAATTCCCGGAAGGGGAGCAACCTTATTTTTCATGCACACACACACAGGAAGGAAACGTCGGCTGGCAAAGGAAATTTCCTGACACTACTCTGCGGCCTTCTTTAAATAAATGCTTTACTTTTATAGATTTAAAGGACTTGCTTGAAAATAATAATACTGCTAATAATAATAATAATTAGAGTAAAGCTTATTGATTTATTCTCTTGATTTATTGCATACTCTGAACGGCTACAGGTTTTGTTTATTTTTAATTTGTTGACCGGATTATGGTGTTACGACTGTGAAAAAGAAAGTCGCACTGTTTTTACTAAAAGGTAGGTGCGTGTTTTTATTTTACTTTATTTTTGTTTGTTTTCTTTTTACAGATTAGAATAAATTTTAATCTTACAATCGAATTATAAATTACAGTAGAAAGATTTAAAAAATGTAAAGATTGGTGTTTTCTTCTTGTTGTATCAGAACTTTTAAGAAAGTTGTAAATAAATAAGATTGTTTTTAATTGTTTTCAAATCAAATGTAAATAACGGTAAATTCATTTTAGTTGCAAACTAAGATTTTTTTGTTTTTTAGAATTTAATTCTTAATATCAGTAGCGATCGTGGTTTCTGTTTAGGATTTTCTTTTTCTTTTTCTTTAGAAGAAAAACAAATTATGAAAACAAAATAGATTTATTTTTAAGGGCTTGACATGTTAACGTCAATTTTAAAATTGTTGAAGATGCAGCAAAAAAAAAAAAAAAAGTAATGAAAATGTTTATTTATGGATGGTAAAACATACGAAGAAAAAAAACATATCCTTTTAATATTTCTTTTATTAATTTCTATTTATTTATCAAATTTTGGTCTCGTAATAATTGTGGCGCTAATTACGTTGATAATTGCATACAAATAAATTAAATAAAACAATTTTGTCTGAGACTGCAATGACTGCAGCTCTTTTACAGAAATTTAAAAAAAAGCTTTTTGGGGTTCAGTTTTTTAAAAATTCAAGTGTTCCATGTAAAAATAGATTTAATAAAATGCTATTCTAAAAGATGCTTTTAATTTATGCAAAAGTCTAAACCTGCAAAAACTGAAGATTTTACAAGCGTGTTAAACTGGGGGATCAGTCTGTTATATAGACAGATTAAAAATAGATCCCCCATTTTTGGACCATAGTTCTTTCACTAACTTTTCTTCTTTTTTTTTTTTAAGCAATAATCCAAGCTTTTGTGATGATCATTGCTTTTTTGTTATTATTTTGTCATATGTAACTGACTCATACATTATCATTTCATTACTTTTAAATAATAGCAATATTATTTTGGTGGACAGAGACTGGGAGATTCTAACCTTTTTTTTTTTTTTCTGTGGCCATTTTCATTCACTGGACCATTCTCTTCATTTAAATAAGAGAAAAACCGGCACTTGATCATAGATTCAACATTTTTTTTCTCCAATTATATTTAGTCTTTACCGATCTTTTAAATTACATTTATTTAATAGTTTATATTTTAAGAACAATTAATTTTTTAATTACAGAAATTCATTTTCATGTAAAGAAATTATTTATATTTAATTTTCTCATTTAAAAACAATTTTTCTTTGGAAGAAGGTTCGCTTAATTTTTGTCCCTTTCAAATACACTTGTGGTTTGGCTAACAAAATCTTAAGATTCACTGCTTTATTTATTTATACATATAATTATATATATATATATACATAGCCGAATTTCTGATTCAGCACCTTGTCTAAAATGTTTATTTGCACTAAATTTCCACAACCATTATTGTGAATAATCTTTTCAAAATCTTTGAGATTTTAGAATTTATTAAAAAAATTAAAAGTATTATTTATCATTTGATTTTTTTTCTTTATTCCTCTAAAGTATAAAACAAAAATATTATGAAAGAAAAAATAATTTAAACTTTTTTCTACATTCCCAAAAACATTACGAGCCTCGGAATTATTCAGGAATAAATTTTGGTATTGTTATCGATTTGTTGCTTTGTTAAGAAATTTCCAAAATTATTTTTTTGTCTTATAAAAATGTAACTATAATTTAAATTGTACTCTAAATTAATAATCTTCGTTTTAGCAGTAAGAAAAAAAGAAGAAAAAAAAGAAAAAAGTTCTTTTTATTTAAACCCAGGAATTCTTGACAATTCTTAAAATAAATGAATAATAATAATAATAATAATAATAATGAGAGTCAATGAAACGTTTGTGTAATTTCTTTTTAAGATCTTAATTTTCTTGTACATAATTTCATCAAATGATTTGATATATTTTCAGATTGTTAGAAAAGTATGTGAAAAAGAAATTTTAAGAATAATGATTATTGAGTTTTAATTTAAGATTAATTTCACACATTTTTAAAATAGTCGGAGAAAAAAAACAAACAAAACAAAACAAAAGAAAGTTTGAAAATAAATTTAGAAAATGCAATTTTCTATTTCTTTTTGCATAGTTAGCAAAATTTAACATTTTGTTTTTTTAAATTTAATTTTCCAAAACAAAAGGTTTATTTAATCAGAATAAACCTTTTGTTTTGGAAAATTAAAAAAAAAAAATTCTGTGTGTAGGTAAGGATAGATTTTTTTGTGTTTGGTATTGGAAAGCCAAATTTATTCAATTCAACAATTTTATTTTCTAAAAAAAAAAAAAGTTTAATCCATTCTACGTGGCTTAACGCAGAATTTAATCTCTAAGTCATAAAATAAAAAGCGACGTATTTTTGTTAGCATGTTTTTACACCAACTGCCCTTACATATTTTTTTTTTTTTTACCATTTTGTCCCCACCCCTAATTCCATCTCAATGCCCTGTCCCTTCAAGATTTTTTTTTTTTGTATAGGATAGGGTAAAAGAAAAATTATTGGGTATCAGTTTTTTATGGGAAGAGATGAAGCAAAAAAAAAAAAAAAAAGATGGGAGGGGATGTCAACAATTTGACAAGAGTCGAGTTAGTCCCACCTCATGTCTTGTTGCCTTTGGAATTAAGTAGCGGTGGGTACACGTACGAAAAAAGACTTTTCAGACCCAAAATGAAGGAAAAGATGTGAAGATGAATCGGTGGTGGAGGGGTGGGGGGAGCATGGAATAACTTTATCATTTTTTCCCCCTTTTTTTTTCCTTCCTTTGTTTTGTTTGTTTATCGTTTTCTTTTCTTCGACTGCTGATTCTCTCTAAAAATAAGAAGCCGCCTTCGCCACGTTTTTCCCCTCTAAACCTTCATTTTCATTTTTCTTAGCCTTGAGGGGTAAGGGAAGATTTACCTTTTTTACTTATTTTTTGGGAGAGAGAAGTAGTTTAACAAGGCCGAAAATGGGGGTAGAGGAAAATTATATCACGTCAATCATTTTTAACAACGGTGGAGAGGGGCTGAACTTGCCTGCCTTCAAAATTAACATTTTTGGAACCTGGTACCAGTGGGAAATATGAAGCACCCATGAAGCCCGAGACCCCCACACACACACACACACTCCAAGAGGCTAGCTTAGTTTGGTATAAGGCTGTGCTATTAGGGCGCTTTGTTAGTATCGAACTCTCACTCCAGTGGCCAACAACATCGTTCCGTGCTACGACAGGTACCTTGTTGATAACCTTAGTCTGGCACAAGGCTAGAATAGCGAGACCCTTCAGTTCGTGCAATAAAGCCCTAGCTATTTACACGTCAGGTGTCCGGTATTATAATGTTTCTTCTTACCCCAATAAGAACGTTTTTATTTAAAAGGTGTTTTATTTGCTCGCGTGCAATATTTTGTGCTTGCTAGATACTGTGAAATGTGTGGATGATTCAACCTTTGCTATCGTCGGAGAGGACCCCTACCCCCTAAAAATAAGTGAAGGGAGGTGGAGTATGCTGATAAGATGAGCCACACTCGTTTGATGCTTCGGCACAATGAGCTGCTGCTGCTGCTGCTACTGCTGCTGTTGCACCAATACCCCCCCCCCAAAAAAAAAAGCTGAAGTAAAATCGCTCCAATTAAAAAAAAATGCAATCACTTTAATTTTTAAGAGTAATGATCTGCTGTTGTATAAATTTAAATAAAGAAAATAACCAAGTAATAAAATATTAGAATGATTTCACCGTGAATGAATCTTTCATAAAATTTAAAATCAGTTTGAATTTATTTAGTTTAATTAACTAAAGTCACGTGAAGAGAACGTTGTCGTTATCTGTGACTTGTTGTTAAAAATAAAATAATTATGTTAAAATAAAAAATAAAATTCAATCCATTCATTCGATACGATTTGTTTTTCTTGTTCAGTATTTAAGGGATTTTTTTCCTATTTAAACGGGAAACCCCTAAACATCCAAAAAGAGGATTAGGAATACGATAATTAATAATTTGCTTTTTTAATTAATTATGATTTTTATTTCTTTCAAATATTTTTTGTATTCTAATTAATTCATATTGGAATCTGCTTAAAATGTTTTTTCTGTTTGTATTAAAATCTTAAACGAAGAAAACCAAAAATTAAGACATTAACGTAATTTACATAAATCCACAAATTTTTGCCGCATTGCAAAATATTTTTAAAAAATCCATATTTTTATGCAAACTGATACTTTTTCTTTTTCTTAAAAACATTTTTTTTTTTTAGAAACTCTGGTAAACTTTAGTTTAACTGTTAAGGCGCAACAAGGCCAAATGGGTTAACATGAAATGAGGAAGATTGTATTGCGCCAGTTTTTCAAGTGGGAATGGCTTGCCTATTTAGGGGGTAAAAAAAGTTAATTGTTCAAGGCTCGAACACTAATCGTTCGGACCATTACTCAACTATATGTGCCACCAAGTAAGACACCAGCTCTTACGCCACTTCATTTATTGGTATGGCACCTCATGTGGTGTAATTGTTAGCAAGCCCACCTGGTAGACCATTACAACTGAGTTCGAGTCTCAGTGAGTACCCCATTCATCCAGCCTTGTGCCACAACTAAGCAAAACGTAGTAAATAACTATTTCATTATTATTAGTTGTTTTTTTTTTTTTTTTTTTTGCTGTTGTTGTTTAAACGGATTATCAACCCTGTGGATTATTTGATGCTAAAAGTTTTCTTTAAATAATCTGTGAATAGTTTGTAGGTAATTGTTTTTAAAGTTTAAAAACAATTACTTACAAACTATTCACTTACAATTGTTAGTGTGAGACAAACATTTGTAATAAAGTATTCTTTACATGTGTAATTTTGTAGTTTGATGGGTGAATCTGATTCATATTTTTCTGTGTAATAATTACATAATAATGAATTACACTGTAATTCATTATTACTAATTTATTTTAAATTTAAGGAAAAACTAAGTTAGAATTCAGATTTTTTTTTCTCTCCCTTTTTAAAAATTAATGTACCGTAGATAGAAATCACTCAAGGGTGACACCATTTTTTTAATATTTTTTGTGGTTGACTTGTCTATTGCGTCAAAAATTAAATCTCTGTTGCAAATTTAAAATAATCAGGAATAAATTGAATTAAAAAAAAAAAAAATTTTTGTCCTTTTCAGGTAGGAAATTGCTATTTAGTCATTTCAAATCATTAAAATTATCTTATCTTAAAAATTAAGAAAAATAATTGATAGTTTATTTTTTTGTTTTCTTCTTTTTTTTTTTAAATAAAAAAAAATGAAGAAAATATCTCTAATGATTTTGATGCGACTAAGATAGGATTGTTTCTAAACTCGTGGAGGTGGGGGATGATTCTGTCGGTTTCTACCCAGAAAAAAAAAAAAAAAAAAAAAGATAGTGAGTAAAGTGCGCGTGTACAGTCATTCATTTTAATTTTATTCCTCCCAGATTCTTTTTTTTTTTTTTTTTTTTTGCACCCGTTTCTTTTTAGCTCCTCCCATTTTCTTCTCATGTCAGAAGAATTTTTGTTTTTTTCCTTTTTTAGTTTACAATTTCAATAAAAACATTTTTACAGGTATTAAATTTAAAAAAAGGGATTTTGGTTTGTTTTTATTCGTTTAAGTTGCCAACGAACGGGAAGACATTCGAGGGGAAAATAATTTAAAAGCATTTTAAAATTGCATCATTTGGATTGAAAGAGAGAAAAATCAATTTGCACAGAAGATTTTTCATTGAATTGAACCAGCAGAATTTGTAGGTTTGTAAAATCTAAATTTTACGACTAAAAAGCCAAATTCGCCCAAGAAACTTATATTAGATTGTTGGATGAAAAGTTTAATATAAAAAATTTTATCTTAAAAAAAAAGGAAAAACAAATTTTTTACTTATTTGGTTCTATAACAAAATGGAAACTTTAACAGCTACAAGGTAAGTTTTTATTTTTATTAAAAAAAAAAGATTATTTGAAATTTTAAAGAAAAGGCTTAGAGATTTAGATTTTTTTTAAATTGTAAAAAGTAACAAAATAACGTAAATTGTTTTTAAAGCTTAGATTAAAAAAATATTTAGTAAAAATAGGGATTGGCTTTTTTCCCCCTATTTTTGGAATAGGTTTTACAGTTTATTTTGAATAAAAAAAAAATCAACTTTACCAATATATGTAGAAAATATACTATTTATACCATTTCATTTTATTTTAATATATCAATTTTTTAATTCTGCTATTCATATAAATTGTTTGAAAGTTTATTATAATAGGTTTTAAAGTTTAGGGGGGGGGGAATTGGTTATTGAACATCTTAGTGAGTCGATTTTTTGTGTAAAAATTTTTTTTTTTTTAAATATCTTAGAAAAAAAATATAAAAATTATCTTTTTAAAACTTAATTCGAATATTTAAAAATTTTCATTTAGGAAAAAAAAATCTAAGACAAACAAAAATGCTTATTTATTTTTTTCCTTAGGTATTTATTTTTTATTTTTTAGATTTTAATTTTTTTTATCAACTTTCCCACGTTTTTTCTTTTCTCCAACTGGTTTTACATCCGCATCTGGAGAATGAAATCAACAACGGATGTAGGTAAAAAAAATCATCACTTCAGGGGTTTGGAGGAAAGTTTGATTGTGTATGTTCGTGTGAAGAGACCCCCCCCCCGTCGAAAAAAGATGGTTGCTCGTGGGGGGGGGTATAAGTTTTTTTGCTTTAAAGAAACTTATTTTTTTGTTATCACTCATGATCATATCGATCGATTTTAGAGTAAAGTTAACTTTTAAAACCTGAAGGGAAAATTGCATTAAAAAATGCCCTTCACTTTAGAGAAGTAGCCAAGTTCATTTGTATGATGAGAAATTAAAAATTTCAGCATCCGTTAAGGGATTTGAACCTGTTGTCTTTATTGGAGGTCATTTAGTACAGTACACTCAATTAAAATAGTAAAAGTGCTTCATCTACAGGGTGGTTCAAAAACCTTGTCACCCACTACATTTTTTTAGGGGTAAAATAACTACATAATAATTATGTAATTATTTTATTCCTAAAAAGATATGTAGTGGGTGACAAGAAAACATTTCTAAAAATTAAATTATTTTCAAGAATTTCTGGTTGTATTTTGTCATAAATACAACCCAAAATTCTTGAAAATAATTTAATTTTTAAAGTTTTTTTTTCTTTTAGAAGTAAAATAATTACATAACTTTATATATTATTAAAACAAAAAATAGTGAAAGTTAAGAGAATATGTAGGGGGTAACAAGACTTTTGGGGGTTATTTCCTATAATTCTAACATGGTCAAAGGGGGACCATTCTTGACTGATAAATTATTTATTTTCCCATTAAACTAACCCTAAACCCTAACCCCGTCTTCTATTTTCCTAGTAGATCAATAAATAATTTATCAGTCAAGAGTGTTTCCTCCTTTGATCATGTTAGACTTCTAGGAAATTACCACTTTCGGACTCCTCGACCCTGAAGTATAAAATAGATAAAAGAATCAATACATTTTTGTATCATAAAGTATTAAAAAAAAGAATCAGTCTTAAAAGTTTGAAAGATTTTTTCAACAGATTCTCTTTTGCTGAGAATATCATTTTTCATATTTTGAAATTAAATCTTTTTTACTAATATCAAAATTATTGAAAGGCAAAATATGTGGGAGGGGGTGCGTGAATATTTTGTCAGAAATATTATTTAACTCTTAGAAACCCTGAGCCTCCTATAACCGTACGCCTCTCTTCCTGGATTGAAAAATTAGTTGATTACAGGTTGTTGATTAACAGGTAACAACATTCTATTGACAACTTAAAAATATGCTCCTTTTCACGCACCTGCGGATAAGGGGGATCACAGGAAATTCTTAATTTAATTAAAATTAATTAAATCGATTATTTAAGGTTAAATTTTAGTTTTAGCTGAAAAGAACTAACATAATGAGCAAGCAGTAAAAAAAAAAAAAAAATTACATATGTAATTAATTTTTACTACATTTTAAACAATTAAATTCGCCCACAAAATTGCAAAGTGACGGTTTGCTATGCACTCAAAATAAAACATCTTATTAACATTTTAAAACATTTTAAAAAGTTTTTTTCTTAGAAATCAATAACAAAAAACATTAGATACACTGTGCAGAAAAATTACTCACACGTTGGTAACTTTTTATCCATGTAATGTCCATTTAAAAAAAGAAAAATGTTTTTTTTTTATTATTAAAAACACGCAGAAATAATCTTGTTTTTGAATGATGAATTGTGGTGTCGTGGGTTTTTTTTTTTTTCCACCAAATATTTTGAAAATATGGAATACCGTAAGCATGATAATTTGTTCATGGTAACATCACTAAGCCTAATTGAAAAAAAAAAATCGGGGGATTATCTGATTTTGATAAAATTTTCTGTGTTGACACATTAGTTACGGAATTTTATAATGCATCAGTTATTTCATTAAAAAAAAATTCTTTCCGGTTACTTATGCACCCTCCTTATTTTGGGGGCTAAAAAACTCAGTATTTAGGATTTTAAGACCCCTTAGGGGCGCTTAAGTCCCAAATACTTAACATCATCCTCTGTCATTACGATATGATATCATTCTGATATCATTGCTTTCTAGAACCAAAATCATTCAAAAAGATCTTTTGTTAAAATTCTTATAAAGTATTTAACTAAAAAATCCAAAAGCAGAAAAAAATAATAGATATACAATTGTAGATATTTCATCTACATCAGCGTAATTAAAAAATCTGAATAAAATTTTAATGTTTTTTTTTTGCATTTAATTTTTCAATCTTTAGTATTTTTTTTCTTCTTCATTTTCTGCTCAATTAAAAAAAAATATATAATAATTCCCTTCATATTTTCAGTCTTTTTCTCTTTTTATTCATACAAAAATTTAAGTGTGCCTTATATAGTCATCCACAGACACGTGTTTCGACTTATCAAGTCTCTTCAGTGTGGCTAGACATTTTATGAGCTACCTATAGCCGGGTTAGAAATCCAATTGTTTCATCAACAGTCAGACAGCTTACCCTCTCAGCTATTATCACCTACAGAATATGAAGGGGATTTTAACTGTTTTAATACACATCTGTATGTATGTAAAAGCTGTCATAGAGTGCTCCATCCCCTTTTATAGGAGAGCGTTGTGTTTACGCTTTAGTTGGCAGCCATCAGCGAGATCCCCTTCCAAAGTGCTCAACCCAGGGGGGAAGGGGAGCACTCAAAAGATAGGGGGTCAAAGTTAACTGACCTGTAAAAAATGTGAAAGTTTTTAAATAAAATAACTGGTGCATTATAACTTTCATTCATTAATATATAAACAGTGAAAATTTCATTAAAATCAGTTAATTCCCCGAATTTTGGTAATTTTTTTTTCTTTCAGGGGGTGGGTGACACTTGTACTGTCAAATTTGACTTGAATTTGAACACTTGAATTGGTGGTACCTAATGTACTTCTAGTTAGTAGCACAAACTCCATCCGATCGGTTTCAAAGGGTTAAGAATGTGAATTAGAAAATGTAGTTAAACATTACTTTGTGGATTCATACTGTGATTTTTTTTAGTAAAAAAAAATAAAATTTTAAAAGTTAAATGTAGTACATGAAGTATGCAGAAATAATACATACATTATTATTTTCCTTCTTTTTTTTGTCCTTCCACTTTTTAAAAATGTTATTTATTTCTTTCTTTCTTTATTGTTCCTTCATTAACTGCTGTTGAATCCATCTCTATTCCCATCTTCTAATTACGTTTTATTGGCAGACAATTGTTGATCTTAATTAAAACCAACACTGTTTATGATTTATTTACTAGCAGAGTTTCCATTCAGAAATCATCATTATCATCTTCAAGATGCTGACAGCATGGATTCCCATGATTCTCTCTCTCTCTCTCTTTCGCCACTCATTCCTATCAGTCTTTGGCACAACATCTAGTATCTGCAAAGAGTTGGTTGATGTAGGTTTTTGCTGGTCAGTCCACACTGATGTGTCCATGTGTAGGTGTCCATAGGAGAATGTCAGGAGTTCATCCTTGCTTCTCCAACAGTGTCCAGCATGTCTAGTTTGTCTTACTCTGATAGTTTGTGTGATAGTAGGGATTATTTTACTCTCGCCAACTGTCCCTATCCATCTTCTTTCAGTATTCACACAGATCTGGTCCATGTAGGTTTTTGCTTGTTGGCCTACACTGGTGCGTGTCCATGTTGGCCTACACTGGTGCGTGTCCATGTTGGCCTACACTGGTGCGTGTCCATGTTGGCCTACACTGGTGCGTGTCCATGTATAGGTGTCCACAGGAGAACATTACTTATGTGTGTGTTGTCCTTGCTTCACCAACATTTTCTTATTTGTCTTACTTGGATGATTTGTGTAATAGGTAGAGGGATTATTTTCCATATGAATTGATACAATCTATTTGTCTATTTGTCTATAGATTCCAAATACCAATATTGGTTGTGTTGGATCAATTGATTGAAATCATTTTAAATTATTAAAGTAAACAAGAAAGAAAGAGCACAAAGTGATTCAGAGAAAACTGAAATACGGGGAGAAAGAGAGATATAGTGAGAAAGGGGCCAATTTAGCTCAGTTGGTAGAGTGTCCACTTAGTAATCACTCGGTTCCGGGTTCAATATGGGCCCTTGCCAACTCTGTGCGGTGTTGTAAAGCATCTGGGAGCTGACGGTAGGTATGGCGCTCCACTTAAAAAAGAACCTCCCTGGTCTAGCACAAACAAAAAGGGGATGGACTCTCTAACTGTTTGACTAATACCAACAATAGGATCACTCTTCCAACTCTACTACTACTTTATAGTGAGGGGGAGAGAGAGAGGGGGAGGACTGAGTAATGGAGAGAATCTTATTATCTGTGAAAAACAATCATTATTTGAATTTCAGAAATCCTTTGTGATACCATGTATCAATAAGTTCTCATTACTCTTGGCTATGACACTAAATAGAATATATTGGTGAGGCTACAGTTCTGTATCTTTGGGGAGCGTACAGCAGTCACCCCTTCATTGCCCTTACTCTCCCATATCTTATCAATAGATCAAATAGGTCTGCTTGAAAACTATTAGGTTGGTTGTTTTATTTTCAGGTCATTTAATGCTGAATTGAGTCATTTTTGATAAGCAAAAGATTTGCGTTGCTTACAGTACCTGCTGTTGCTTAAGTGGTCACCCAATTAAATATTGAAAAGGATCCTCACTGCTTAATTTCTGTGATTTAGTGGAAACCAGTGCTTTTGGATTTGGTTGTTTTATTTTACTGCATATCCTTTTAAGGTCATTTATTGCCAAATGTAGTCATTTTTGATAAACAAAGGTTGCTCACATTACAACCTGGTGTTGCTTAGAAAACTATAAGTATTAAGTAAGAATACTTGATGCCATATAACAGGTGAGTAAATTATTTGTATTAAGAATAGTTACTTGAAGGTGCTCTTGTATAACAGTTATTGTCATTGGAAATTAAAATATTGGATAAGGCTGTTTCACTTTGTGTTAATGTTCTTGGGTAAGGTATGAATATATATGTTCTACCCCACCCCCCAACTATTGATAAATAGTTGGACAGACTGGGTTCTTTAGCCTTGGTAAGGCAACCAGTTTAGGAGAAGGAAAACTCTTAATTGAAACCAGCTTTACTCTACTTAAAAATTGACCTTGTGTCATATCCTGTCTATGGAGAAGAGGTTGGGTAAATACATACCCCAATCACTATAATTTCTCAAGGGAGATAACTATTAAATGCTGAATTATTTCAATCCAATGTAGAGTAGCTCAGCTAGTATATACAAAAAGTGATTACAACAAATTGTTAAAGTGAATCTATTATATGTAACTGTGTTTCATGGTATAATAGTTTATAAATAATTACTTTTAGGTGATTGAAATCTTAGTATTGCTTGGAAAAACAAAGAAAGAAAGAAAGAAACACTGAGTTTGGCATAAATTAACCCAAGAAAGTTTGAGATGCTGTAAAACCAACTAAGTTTTTTTTTCCCCCTCTAATCTGTTGTTTTTTTGTTTAATGGCATATCAACCCTTATGGGTTATTTAATGCCAACTCTTTTTTAAAATTTTTTTTATATAGCTTCATATGTAAAATAAAAGGAAATTAATCCGACAGTGTGAATTTGATATATTGAAAAAACAAAAGATGTTTACAAATGCTTGGGATCATCAGGAGAGCATGTGCACCGTTTCGGGGTCTTCCTCTCACTAACGTGTAATAGATCAGTCATCAACAAGAGCAAATCCGGGATGAAAAGAATGTTAGAATTTGCTCTTGTTGATGACTGATCTATTACAATACGGTCGATACAGATATTCCAAGGGACCTCACAACAGTGAGGGGGGGGCGATGTGCAGTTAAAACCGTTCAGAGGAAGACCCCGAAACGGTGCACATTCTCTCCTAATGATCCCAAGCATTTGTAAACATCATTTGTTTTTTCAATATATCAAATTCATAGCTTCATATGTATTAATAGATTAGTAGAAATAATTTTCATTAACTTCAATAAATACTGATCTCTATCACCTGTATGATAAAAAGGGAAGGGCGTTTGCCATTAGAGCAATTTGAATGGAGGTGTGTAATTGTTACTCTCATAGGAAATGGACAAGGTAAGATGAGTTCAAATCTTGGACAAGATTGTTTGCATTTCTATTGGGAAAGGTATGACTCCAATTATTATCCTTTGAGCTATGGGTAAATAGTAGGGCAAACTGGGCTCTTTTTACCTTGGTATGGCAACCAAGGTAAAACTCTGTCTGTCAAACTCTGCTTAAGAAATTGACCTTGTGTCACATCCTACTCATAAGAAGGGATTGGTATATATATATATATATATATATATATATATATATATATATATATATGATAAAAAGAGGTGGGTGTTTGTCATATAAGAATACGGTAGGGACAATCATATAGTTGCTCAGACTTGCTTGACATGACAAACTAATTGATTGGCTAGGGCTTCTCTGACTGTCAGTCTAGTCCAAATAAATGTCAAAGTGTTGCATGTTATAGGATCACTTAATATCCAAGTCACAGACTGCTCAGCCACCACAATCCTGTTCTCAAGCATGACAGGTCACCTGATTGTGTGAGGATTCTTATCCTTCCACAGAGGTGCAGTTAGCATATTCTATGGCCCCAGCTGATAGAATGGTTCTGCAACCTAAACTTTTCCCAGACAAAATGAATGAATTAGTTATCTTGCTGAAATTGCTGTTGTTATAAACTTGTCTCATAACTTATTAGAAAAAATCGTTTATTGATTTGATTTGATTAATGTTTGCTTTCAATAAGAACAGTGAAAGCTGATTAGATTGGATGGACAAGCAAAATAGAAATAGTTTTTCATGTAAAAACCTGTTGAGAAATGGTAAAAATAACATGAAAGGCTATTTTTTATTTTATAAAAAATAAGATAGATGGTGAAAATTTTTTTTTTTTTTTTTTTTTTTTTTTTTTTTGTTGTTGAAATGCACCCTCTTTTCAGAATTAGGGGAAATATTGTTAGCAGAAAAGGTGAGGGTTGAGGCAAAAGCTTCTTCCTTTTGATGCGGAGAGAAACTCTAGTCACCCAAATATACGTGTGAAGGTGAGATGCAACATTACTTTAAAATTTTGGATGTTGGGTGAAATTACCTCTGAAAGTTCCTCTTGTTTTGTATACCTCCCAGAATGGGCCTTTTTGCTATTCAGAATGTATTGTAGTATTGTAATTGTGAAACTCCAAAAAGCTTTATTATTTTATGGTCAAATGTGCTTTCTTCCAGCCATTAAATTTGTTGCCCAATATGCTGCACCAAAAGAAACCAAAAAAGAAATGAAGCATTAATCTATGCTTGCATCTCTATTATAAACCCTTCTTTCTTTCTTTCTTTCTTTTTTAATTGTGCTTGTGTGCAGTATACAAATATACATACAGAAGAATATTTATTTCTGATAATATTGGCCTATAAATTACCTGTCTAAAAGTAATAGCAATTAAAATACACATTATCCAAATGATCTATCACTGTCTCTCACTGGTCCTATCACCTGATTTGGTTGTGGAGGCATTAATCATGTAGTTTGTCTTGCCCAGTCAGCCCTACAATTTACCCATAGCTGGAGGGAGAATAGTTGGATTCATACCTTTCCCAATGGTACTAGTGCTATGTGAAATGCAAACAGCTTTTTTCAGGATTTGAACTCTGAGAGCCAAGTCCAATTCTTACAACTGTTATGCCATGAATGCCTGCACATATTATCACTCTAGTTGTAAAAATAAAATCATTGATGGAAAGTTTGGGGTGGGGGGTCTGCATGATTGCTTAGCATTAATTGCATTTATACATTTTTATATTTATTTTAACTTTCTTTTTCTTTCTTTTTTCTTTCTTTATTCTTTCTTTTTCTTTCTTTCTTATCTTTTTCTTTCTTTCCTATTTCATTGAAATCAACAATGTGCTATTGATTCCTATCTCAAAATTTCTGACAAATAAGGATAGAATTTTAGTTGTGCAGGAAAATGCCTTGTTTAATCAACAGTCAAACTATTCTAAATGATTTCCCAGGTTGGGTTATTGCTATGTTTGGATAGATAGGTAACACCTGAAGGAAGCTGGAGGATACACTGATCAAAACGTTTTTATATACCACAATAAATATATTTTCCTGACCTCCCACCAGGCTTGATTAACTGAAGGTTTTTTGAAAAATGAGAATAAATAAATTTATTTTTATTTAATTCAATTTTTTAAAGAATGTTATTTTTTATTTTTATTTAATTCAATTTTTTAAAGAATGTTATTTTTTATTTAATTCAATTTTTTAAAGAATGTTAGTAATATTTTTTATCAGGTCAGCCATACCAGAAAACATTTCTATTTATGTACGACACTGCTCATTAGGGAAATGGCATGTTTTCCTTCTCCCTTGTGGGTATGTGGTTCTTATCACATTCTTTGATGACAATCTTGGTATTTCCAGGTGTCTTTAGAGATTTTTGTTATTTCTGAAGATTGTTTTGATATAGAAAACAGTTGATGCAACTTTGCCAAAGTTTCAGTTCCACAAAGATTTCTACACTTAATTTCTAAATGAATACAAATGGTATTAGCATCAATAACGCATTCCAGTCTGAGATAAATAACACAAATTCTTACTTTTATATCATTTTTCATCATTATTGTTATATACACAACATTTTAGCCAATATGCTCTCCAGCCTTCAAGTTTTTCTTGTCAAACTCAAGAACCATGATGAGGTACGTGTGTTAGGCTATGTTAAATATTCTCTAATTAGAATTAAATTACATTGCACATTCATCTGTGTGGTTTTCAAATCACACATCACAAGTGAAGCAATGCACAACGTGTCAACACACCAACTACCACAATACTAGCAATTACAGAGGCTACCTTGCACTGCCAAAGTTTCAGTTCCACAAAGATTTCTACACATAATTTCCAAATGAATAGAAATTCTTGTTGTCATCAATAACACAAAAAACTTTTACTTTTCTTAAAATTTCCTCTTCAAAATTATTTACATTGAAATAAATTAAATTTTATTAAAATTTTATTAGGGGGAGTAAAAACTTTTTCAATATTTTGGTAACACGAGGTACTATTCCTATCTAATAATAAACATTTTCAAACAATTATAACTATTCTTCCTGATTTTTCAATATGTTTCTATAGTAAAATACTTAATAATAAATTTATATTATACATAGAATATCCTTATCTTGTCAGTAATGCTTGTATCTATTCCTGACCACTGACAATACCTTTCTGATTTTCAGTGCACAATATACTGATTGTATTACAAAACATTCTCAAAGAAATTTTAAGTAAAATAATAAAGTCATCAGATTCCACTTTTAATATATAATATATGTAATATATTTAATATTAACATTTAATATATGTAATATTTAATATATTAATTTTCTAATATCATTCTCCTGATTTTCATTCATCTATAAACAGTTGAATGATATTAATTAGATCATTTAGTAATTCTGTTAAAATATATAATTTTCTATTTCTTTTAAATAGAATTAAAATTGGCACCTACAACAATTCTGAAGCCAAATGATGCAACAAATATTTTTAACATAATCTCCCGCCCTGTCGGCTGGGGCGTTAGAATGCACCAACTGCACCTCTGCAGAGGGGTAAGACTCCCCCAATGGGGCCACCTGTTGGCCGTGGGTGGCGACCTATGATGCTTAAGGATAGAGCCCAGGTGGATGAGCAGTTCATGACATGCAATACTCCACTTTGGCCTTATCTTGGGCTAGACGGGCGGTTGGAGAGGCCCCCTCCGATCAATCGGCTTGCCACGTCAAGCCCTAGCACCTATATGATTTTCCCAACCCTATTGCCCTTATGGCAAGCCCCAACCCCTTTTTATCATATGGGTGCTAGAAGGCGGTGGCTGCGGGTCTACATGTCCTGGGAATGACGTTAAACTCTATCTGATGGTGAGGTTCCAGTTCTGGAGGTTTGGGTAATGTGGAGCACCCCTTCATCACCATTGCTCCCTGGTCCACTCTGACCTGGAGTAGTAGTACCTGTTAGGGTCCCATCTATGGGTTAAATAGAAAAATTTATTTATAAAAAAATTGTATTATCCATTAAGAATTGATTTATTTCAAAACTTTATCGGCATTAAATGACCCACTGAGGTTGATATGCCACAAAACAAAACAAACAAATTAAACATAATCTCCTTCTTGTAAATATATCTTAGTGGTGAATATTGATAATATACATCAAACATTATACAGTCTACCCTGTCTGCTGGGGCTATAGAATACACTGCATCTCGGCAGGGGTTAAGACCCCATCCAATGGGGCCACCTGTTGGCGGTGGTTGGCGACCTGGAAAGCCTGAGGACAGGGTTGTGGTGGCTGAGTGGTCCCTGACCTGGGTACTAAGTGGTCCCTTGACATGCAACACTCCACTTGGGCTAGATGAGTTATCGGAGAGGCCCCATCTGATCAATCGGCTGGTTATATCAAGCCCTAGCAACTATATGATTATCCTGACCTTATTTTTCAAATTGCTCTTCTTATGGCAAACACCCACCCCTTTTTATCATATAGGTATTAGAAGATGGTGGCTGAGGGTTAACCACCATTATTTATTAATACACCTGAAAATTATTTCAACCAATTTATTAATACACCTGAATATATAAGGAATATGAGAGTTGGCATTAAATAAACCAAAAGGGTTGATATGCCATTAAATACCAATCAACTAACCTGTAAATATTTCAGATTAAACTTCATCTTTATAAATGTTATTGATTCTTCCCTATAGATGAGAAGAGTCTCTTGACATCTTAAGAATGATTTAGAAACTAAATTTAAACATCCTTAGTGGCCTAAACATCCTTAGAGGCCAAATTAAGTAAACAAACATTGGTCAACCTTTTTGCTTTATTTGTTCCCATACTAAATGGACTATGGATAACATTTTTATATTTAAATCTGTAATCAATCATGTGAATGAAACTTTTGAGATATATATATATATATATATATATATATATATATAAATGGCAGTTGGTGTGTATGTCCAGATGAAACTACGAAAATAAAACCATTAACAACAAAGTAAATATATATATGCACATTAAATATCACCGGTTTTTACTTTCTGTGCAAAAATTACAAAGATCTGATTTATATTGACAAAGACCTTCCACGAGGTCGGATTAACACCAGGTCTTTTTTTTTATGTGAGGATTTTTATGGGACATCCAGTGAGGATCAAGCTCGTTATTCAGTAGTAATCTATCTGCAAGATTAGCTAACCATTAAACCACTTTTTTATCCTCTACCCAGGCTTTGCCAGGTAGCCGCTTCTAGTTTGTATTATAAATCGGATGTGCATAAAATATTTAGACAAATATAAATTATTGAAGTCAGTTAGTCTACTGTTGGTTTGAATAACAGCAACTAGCTAAGCACAACTGAAGCAGTGTCCAAAACAGTTGGTATTTATAGAAATCAAGAATGGTCCATTCATGCATTTGGGTGATTCCATCCCCTGAGTTCTGATTGGCTGCTTGGTTTCTATGATATTGTGGAGTTTTATAAATACCCTGTCTGCGACAGTACGGGATTGTATTAAGTTACAATCGCTTGTTGCTGTGTCTTACCAATTCAATGGTAATTGGAACTTAGCTTGATTATTCTTCATAAATAAGGTGCATTTGTTTGTCTAAGGGTTTTGCAATAGGGAACACTGTTCATGTTTTGCATCTTTTTCAATGAAATCAATAGTGATGGATCCTTTCATGTCCCAAGAAGATTGACAGCATGACCTTCTTTATTGACCACTACAACTGGAACTTTTTCTTTAATTGACAGTCAGTGTTTTTCCATTCCATTGTCTCTCTTTTTAACTCAGCTTTGTAGTGGGCCTATCTGTAAACAGTTTTTTTTAAAGCTAAAATATGATTCTTCATGCACATCACATATTTTGCTCTATATTTCACATTCTTTGCATTTCTCAGCTACCAAAAATGTAACGACATACCTCTGTTCAAGCCTGAAGCACTCTGTTTAATTTGAAACCATTTTGAATAGCCTCAAAACAAATATTTTTTGCAAAATTTAAAAAAATAATTTTTGCCAAACAATGCAGAGTTCACATTTATAGAAAAAAAAATTGTGAAAATAAATAAATAAATAAATAAAATGTGGTTAAAAAAAAAAAGAATATTCACTATATTTATTGAATGGCCTTCATATTTGTTTAAAAAATTATACATGCTTATAAAGTGTAGAGTTCTAGTTTCTAAGGTAGCATGCCTTTACTGGGACCTCTGTGTGTGTGTGTGTGTGTGTGTGTGTGTGTGTGTGTAGGTGGGTGGGTGTGCAGGGCTTTGAAGCAATTAAGGGGTCACTGGAGTCGGTAAAACTATACCAACTCTGGCTACAGTTGAATTTACACTTTATATGGCCCTAATATCTTTATTCTTTGACCAGTTATAATGATATAGGCCTATACAAGTTAGAAAGCGTATGCATAGGTTTTATGAAATTTGTAGGCCATAATCAGTTAATTACATAAAAAAGAATTGGAGTCGGATGTGCCAAAAATAGGAGTCAGAGTCAAAGGTTTTGTGTTCTGACTTCACAGCCCTGTGTGTGTGTGTGTGTGTGTGTGTGTTTAGGGTTCTTTATATAGTGTCTTTGTCCCACATAGGTTCCTCCTGCATTTTTCACCTTAGATACCTTTGCAGTTGCCTTATTGATTTTTACAGCACCTCCCCCCCCCAATGTTATTGATTAAAGATCAGAAACTTGTACAAATAATGCAACAGGGTAATTGGCTTTACATGACTGTAGCAATTGCTATTTTTATCAACCTAAGAATAAAGATGGACTTGCAGGTACAGCTTAGTGGTGGAGTATCGAAATGAAGGGTATAAACTTTGTTGCTTAGTCAAGTAAAAAAAAAGTAGAATTGACAGAGTGGTCTATTGTAGGTATCAGCCAGACAACGAGGGAGTCTATCCTCTTTTTACTAGCATTAGACCAGGGAGATTGTTTTTGTTAAGGTGGAGCACCACACCTACCGTCAGCTCCCAAATGCTTTACCACACAGATCAGATTATCCAAATTAGTGAGGACTGGTATCAAACCTGGAACCTTGCAATTCCAAAGTGAATGCTGTACTGACTGAGCTAAACAATCCCTTTTCCCTACACACAAAAAACACCCCCTCCCCCAAAAAACACTTTTTTAAATTCTTTTTTCTTGTTTAATTCTTATTTCCCTCTTGAACTGATTTTATGAACTTAATCTTATGATTAAAAAGAATTTGGGTTATAAATGTTTTATTATGTGAACTTAATCACCTTTAATTTTCTTTTAAAGGACAAATACATAAAGGGTTAACAATATCATATTATATGTCCGGGGAGGAGGGGGTTAGTTCTTGTGGCGTTATAGCTAACGTGCTGTGCTGGACTGTGACATTTTACTAAAAGTTTGACCTCCGACTAATACCCTTAGGAAAGGTATAAACTCCCCTCATCCTCCCAGCTATGTGTTTAAATAGTACCACTCCTGTTCTTCTACAAGGATAGCTTTGGCATTAAATAACCCATGATGGTTGATATGCCATTAAACAAAGAAACCAAACCATTGTGTCAATATTTGGTTGTAGGGATTAAGTGAAGGTAACACTTTTTATTTATTTAATGTAGAAACTCATAAAAAAGGACTTTCATGTTAAATAAATATGATCCATTTAGTCAAGGTTAAAAGTGGCCTAATGTCGGTATCAGCCAGACAGCGAGGGAGTCCATCCCCTTTTCACTAGTGCTAGACCAAGGAGATTATTTTAGCGTCTGAGGTGGAGTGCAACACCTACCATCAGCTCCTTACTTTACTGTACAGAACCTTGTGCTACTCATATGCTGAGTTGTCGAGGATCGGTATCGAACCAGGAACCTTGTGATTCCTAGCCAAACGCTCTACCGACTGAGCTAAACCCTTAGACTGTATTTTTATTTATTTGTTTGATGACCCAGGAAATTCTTATTTGTCTGAATTTTTGAGATGAGGCTTCATAATTTGTATTATTTAGACTTTTTTTTTTACTGTTGTCTTTATCTTCATTGTTATATACAGAACGTTTCAGCCAATGTACTCTCCAGCCTTCTTCAGGTGTTTCTTGTTGAACTCTGTAACTTTCTTGTTGAAATCAGGAGTCTTCACAGACATTCAAACTGAACATTTTATTTAATCCACACGAGTAGCTTGTTCTCATTTCCTTAACCATGACAGGGTACAAGTGTTAAGCTATGTTAAGTATTCTGTTATTTTCACCGTAGTCAGGATTGAACCTACAACCTACAGATGATTGTCACCCAGAACTGTATTAACTCAACCCTTATATTCATTGCACAAAGTGCCAAAAAGTTTTTGAAGCTAGAAAAATAGTTTAAGAATTCAATCAGATGATTCCAAGAAGTTTAGGTACACACCTGTATCTGAAATGTGTGCATCTATTGTTCCACCTGGGTTCATTAATTGGGCACCAACTCTTTGAATATAGTTGGGTTATATTTAAAGACATTTTAGCTAAGAATTGATAAAAGAAGTGTGCACATAAAAGTGTTAATTCTTCCCAACAAAATTGATTTCTCTGTGTTTGAACATCACAACAAACAACACTGGAGATCAACAACCATTGAAGAAGGACACAAAAGAAAGATTTTATTTTTGTTTAATGGCATATCAACCTATGACGGGGAATGAAAAAGAGCAAGACATTGTCTTGCCTGCCGGGATCGAACTCGCGTCCTCCCGCATGCAAAAACAGATGTGATTTAGGCACTGGACGGACGCGAAGTGCCAGGATGTTTCGGTAAATACATACATAAATAATATGTGAGTCAAGCGCTGGGCAGTCATAAGCCCCAACCCTTTTTATCATATATTTGCTAGAAGGCAGTGGCCGAGTATCTTAGTGTCCTGGGTATGACATACTGCATCTAGTAGCGAGGTTCCAATTCTGGAACTTTGGTGAGTGTGGAGTACCCCTTCATTACCATTACTACCATGTTCACTCTGACCCGGAATGGTAGCACCTGTTAGGGGGTTAAATAGATTTTTAAAAAAATGAGTTTTAAAAAGTTTAAAAAAAAAAAAAAATTGTCTTTGAAGAAAAAAATTTGAATACCTAACAAGAATGAATAAACAAAATGTCTTCGGCATAAAATAACCCAACAAGGGTTGACATGCCGTAAAATCCAACTAACTTCTCTGAATAAGAAAATGAAGGAAGACTTTACAATGAATGAGTTTGATATTATTAAAAGGTTACACTGTTTCCTGTTTGCTATCAAACAAAACTGATTTTATATCAACTAAAATTTTCTTTATTGTTTTATTCTAAAATCTTTGATGTATTAGTAGTGAAATCTGCTGTCAAACTGTCAAGATATATTCTTCATGTGAAGAACTTTATCTACAAAAAGGAATGACCTGATTCCTTATCAACATTTTTAGGCTTCTCTAAAATTGTAGCATTTTTTCTTCTTCTTTTTAATTATTCTAAGAGCTAAGTTTATAAGTTTTCCTCAACAAATAACATAACGCCTTTTATAGCATTGTAGTATTTATGAGAATTTTGAGTTTGTTGGTTATTTTTAAAAATTGCATATCAACCCTATTTGGGTCATTTAATGCCGAATCAAGTCATTT
>CM042153.1:95920648-95961081 GCA_023376005.1 Doryteuthis pealeii | reverse complement strand
CAGTGCACCCACAATTTTGAGAGAACTGGAAGAAAAAGAAAAAAAAGATATCAGTGAAATTATTACAAATTTATGTTCCTTCCAGATCAAGTTAAACGACTTATTCTTGATATAAATTATTTACCTGGAAGTTTTCAAGAAATTCAGAGATAAAATAAATAAATAAATCTAAAAAAAAATTTTTTTAAATATTAAGATTCAAATATACCATAATTTCTTTTTTTTCTTGTTCAGTATTATTTTTTTAATGATTAACTATCATAAAATAAACTATTTTTTTAAATCCATTTCCAAATGATCAACTTAGAAAAAGTCCTACCCAGATCAGCACCAACAGATATTTTTGTATATGATGTGGATTTTATAAAGGGTAGAAAAAAAGAAAAGAGAAATTAAAATTAATTTCTCAATAAACAGCAGTGCACCCACAATTTCGAGAGAACTGGATTTTTTTTCTTTCTTAAGAATAAAACAAAAAAACTATGAGGAGTAATTATCACAAATCAACGTTCCTTCAAAGTTTATAGAATTACTCATACAATGAACTTTGTTTATGCAAAGGAAAGTTATTGAATTAAAGTTTCTTTAGAGATTATCTTTAAGCCAAGAATAATCCATCATTTGAATGTGTCACAAACAATCAGAACTTTTTGTCATATAGTACCTAAATAATGAAAAATGGAATCATCAGCTTTTCTTATAATGTCTGACAAAACCTCAGAAGAGAAAAACAAAGAGATCTCATGGGACTTATCAATTCAACCTAGCAATTGCTAATTACTCTGTTCACCTTGTATCTTTGCTTAGTAAACCTTTTTTGCCTATCCTTAATACTTATTGTGTTTCTTCCTATTATTTCTCTGTCAACTCTGATGCTAGTTACAACACCTTTTTTTTTTTTTTTTAGAAAAACAACCAAAAAGCAAGAACATTTTTTTAAAAAATCTATTTCATGTCTAAATTTTAATATGCATAGTTGAATACACAATTGTTATTTGTCTTTTATGGGTCTAACAATTAACTATTTGTTACAGGGAGGATTAGATTCATGTCTTTTCTCAAGAGTATTAAAACTACTTATCTCTGTTTACCACTGTGGTTTCTTATAACCAAGATGTTATAGGGAGGATTGGATTCATGTCTTTTCTTAAGAGCATTGAAACTCATGTTTACCACTGGTTACTTATAACCAAGTTAAATGATACAAGGAGAATTGGATTCAGGCTTCTCTCAAAACTACTTACCTCCCACTTATCTTCCCTGGAGAAGGTTGGAGGGCACATCGGCCGAAACATTGTGTATATAACAATAATCACAAAGACAACAATCAAAAAAATCCAAATAATGTAAATTATAAAACCTCATGTAAAAAAAAATCAAATTGATATTGATTTATCGTTAAAATAAATTAAGTCATTTTTTTTCCTCCATTTCCACAGAATCTATGCCTAAATGTTGCCATATAGTAAAGGGACATTTGTTTTTCTATAGAAATAAAAATACACAATTTCTAAACTTATAAATGAATAAAAACAATTAACTTTAGTGAGATGAAAATTCAAGTTAAAATCAAAAATTAAGTTAAAGAATTGAAGCATGGACAATTCCAACAAACTGTTAAAGACATTCTACCAAATTCCAATATCTAAATTTTCAAAAGTTTTCAAAATTGTAAAACAGATTTCAGTGCAAAGAACTGAATGATTTCATAAAGCAAAAGGTTTTGCATTACATTGTATATAAAATGCATTGAAAAATTCAGAATAGACAGAATTCGTTTGACCCTTTTCCAAACTCAAAAAGGTCACCAGCCACGGTTGGGTTATAGTTTGGACTTATATCAACAATCAAAGCAAAAACTTTGAAAGATTAAAACCAACTACAAAAAATCTTTACCATTTTATTTGTTTAAATAAAAAAAATGATATCAACAACAATACATTTTTATTTTTCATTTTTTTCATTCAATGTAAATATTTTTTATGTTGTTTGGAAAGTCAAAAAATCTTTATCAAAAGGGCGATTTTTGCAGTTTTGGTATCATAACACTAAAATTTGCATACAAGAATCTTTCAGCTTCAGAAATCAATTCTGCTTACTTTAATTCCAGTGGTCAGGGAATAGGGGGTAAAGTGCTGGAATAAATGTCCATTAGTTGTTTTTTTTTCTTCAGTTTCATTATTTAAAAAAGAAAAATCCTGAATGTGCCTCCAGGTAAAATGCTTTCAAAATCTCAGGATAATAACGTCCCTGTATATTCTGCTTATTCTAATTCCAGTGATCAGGGAATACGGGTAAAGTACCCTGGACTAAAATGTCCTTTAAAATTTTATTTTCTTCAGTTTCATTAAAAAAATTAAAAACCCTCAAATGTTCCCAAATTTCACTTTTTTTTTATGCCCCAAGTAAAATGTTTTTCCAAAACTCCAGGGTAAAGCAACCTTGAAAAATGACAAAAACATATTCCCCAACCACCGTTATAAACATTGCCCAACCACATATTTTTGTAAACACTGTAAAGGGGGAAAAAATCCTTATATTTCTGAATAACTTGTTCAACCTCAACACAATTTAAGAAATTAAATTAAAAGATTAAAAAATAATTCATTAAGAATCTAAAAATTTTAATTTTACCAAAGACGGTTGAACTTTTAATTTCAGCTGTTATCATCATGGAGGGGGTCAGGTAAATTCTTTTTTTTCTTTCTCTCTGTAGGGGGCAATTGATACCTTTAATTATCTCCAAGAATGGATCTTTTTTCTTCTTCTTTACTCTACACCAACTTTCCATTCTTCATTAGCAAACACCATTGCAAAGTAGAATTTTTCATTTGGTCTTGAAAGAACCTTTTTCTGTAAAATGTTCAGAGATGTATTTTTCTATGAATGGCAAATTCCAATCAAATGTTACTTCCTTCTCTTCAACTTGAACTGTAAACACGGACTTTTCCATTCGGCTGAACTTCTGTGTCAACGGTCACTGAAGAACCTTTACCCCAAAAAGGAAGTTTTGTTTTCATTTCCTGTCCGTCAACATACACTTTGCCTGAATGTGAAAAAAAAAAGAAGATTAAATCAGTATTATTGAGATTTTTCAGACTGTTGTCCTCATCCTTATTGGTATATACACAACGTTTCCACTGATGTACTCTCTGACCTTCTTCAGGTGTTTCTCTGGAATCTTCTCGTTGAATACAGGATCTTTCATGGCATAATCAGGAGTCTTCACAAAACCTTGAACCAAACCCTTTAATCAATCCCCAATCCACGACTGGGTAAAGTGTTAAACATTTTATGTTATAATTACCCATGGTCAGGATTGAACCTGCAACCTACAAATGATTGTCACTGTATTAATTTAACCCCTATATCCATTGTGCCACATGTCCAACTGGAAAATCTAGAGTGAATTTTCAGAACTTATAAAACCCCTGAAAAAGGCTGGAGGGTACATCAGCCGAAACGTTGAGTATATAACAATAAATGAGGAGACAACCATTCAAAAAATCAAAAGCATACAAATTATGTCAAAAATTCAGACAAATAAATTAAATCAGGTTTGGGTTGGTTTTTTTTTTAATGGCATATCAACCCTGTGGGTTAATTAGGGCCAAATCTTTTTTTTTTAAATATATACATACTTGTTTAACTTGATGTATATTAATAAATTGGTAGAAATAATTTTTATGTTGGTTGGTTGGTTTAATGGCATATCAACTCTTGTGGATTATTGGGAGTAGCTGATTCCACTTCCTACAATGATGACTATTACATATTTTATGTATGTATGTATTTCGCGTATAAATCCTACAAACGTGTAAAAGATGAATTGTTGTTGGTTGGTTGGATTTTATAGCATGTCAATCCTTAATATTTATTTTATACCAAAGACATTTTGTTTTATTCATTTTTGATGGTATTCCATTTTCTTTTTCAAACTCAATTTTTAAAAATATATTTTTAAATTCATTTTTTTTATCTACCCCATAGATGGGACACTAACAGGTACTACAATTCCGAGTCAGAGTGGACCTGAAAGTAATCGTCTTGAATGTGTACTCCACACTCCCCAGAGCTCCAGAATTGAAACTTCACCATCAGATACAGTTTAACATCATACCCAGGACAATAAAACCCTGAGCCATTGCCTTCTAGCACATATATGATAAAAAGGGTTGAGGCTTGCCCTTAGGGCAATAGAGTTGGGACAATCATACAAGTGCTAGGGCTTGACGTGGCCAGCCAATTGATCAGAGGGGGCATCTCTGACCACCCATCTAGCCTAAATAAGGGCCAAAGTGGAGTGTTGCATGTCATGGACAGATCAACCACCAATATTCCACCCTTAAGCATCACTGGGCTCGCCACCCACTGCCAACAGGTGGCCTCATTGGGGGGATTTTACTCCTCTGCAGAGATGCAGACGGTGTATTCTACAGCCCCAGCCGACAACACGAAAGATAAATTATAATTTTAAAAATTCCCTAAGTCTACACAATTCCCAACCTGAAGAGAGTATTGCGTTTCGGTGATAAATTTCTAGAATCTTGGAGTTTACACATTTTGATACGTCTTTGTCAACTTCCGAATTTATTGAGAGAGTTTAATTCACTCATCCAAAAAATTTCTTAGAAAGTTGATAGATAGATCTACAACTACGATTGTCTAGGCCAATGGTTCTCAACCTTTTTTTACCCATGGACCCCTTTTAACCCTATTTTACTCTGGTGGACCCTCCCATAGCCATTCAATGCTTAAAAATCCCATTGTAATCTTATAGTTAAATACATTTTGCTTGCCTGGGTCCCCAAAAAATTTAATATGGTCCCCGGGGTTCCACATGGACCCCGGTTGAGAACCACTGGTCTAGGCTAAAAAAGAAGTTTTTGTTTGTTTTGTTTTATGGCATATCAACCTCAGTGGGTCATTTAATGCCGATAAAGTTTTGAAATAAATCAATTCTTAATGGATAATACAATTTTTTTATAAATACATTTTTCTATTTAACCCATAGATGGGACCCTAACAGGTACTACCACTCCGGGTCAGAGTGGACCAGAGAGCAATGGTGATGAAGGGGTGCTCCACATTACCCAAACCTCCAAAACTGGAACCTCACCATCAGATAGAGTTTAACGTCATTCCCAGGATATGTAGACCCGCAGCCACCGCCTTCTAGCACCCATATGATAAAAAGGGGTTGGGGATTGACGTAAGGGCAATAGGGTTGGGAAAATCATATAGGTGCTAGGGCTTGACGTTACCAGCCGATTGATCGGAGGGGGCCTCTCTGACCACCTGTCTAGCCCAAGAAAGGGCCAAAGTGGAGTATTGCAATTCATGAACTGCTCATCCACCTGGGCTCTATCCTTAAGCATCACGGGTCACCACCCACGGCCAACAGGTGGCCCCATTGGGAGAGTCTTACCCCTCTGCAGAGGTGCATTCTAATGCCCTAGTCGACAGGGCGGTTTATAAATTGATATTGATAATATAGTTTGCTATATTCATAAGTAAAGAGCACTCCCAAACCATTTCTGATGCAGAGTAATCATCTGATATCACTACTGCAAATATATTTTGTTTATGAATAGAAACAAACATTTTGTGTGTGTTGTTGGTAATACAAGATAATCAGAGAAATTTTTTAAAAAAGAGCCCACTTACCATCCACTGTGACATAGGCAGCACCTGGTCTCCTGAGTGTGTTTGAATCTGAATTAATAAGTGACAGGCCAACACCATCCCCAGGGCATGTGCTACCTGCATCCAGTACCCGAAATGTTATTGACTGGCCAGCTGTATACAGATAAGATTTTGAATAAAGGACAACCGCTTCACCCCCACAATTTTTTGTAGCTGTCTGGTTCTCATTACTTGTTGAATAGGCACTGTTTTCAGCACTCCATTCTGAAAAAGATAAATAATAAAAGATAGATAAATACTTATACCTTAGCAAAGAAGTAAAATGTGAAATATGAGGGTGATAGTAATACTAATTGTAATTAGATCAGTCCCCAAAGGTTTGGAAAAGAGTCTGGGGGAATTGGACATCATAAAAAGAATCAAGACCATCCAGACAACAGCATTGTTAAGATCAGCTAGAATACTCAGAAGTGTCCTGTGACACTGTGCAGGTCAATTAGACAGCAGTGAAAGACCACCAGCAGTGATATAACAACAGAAATCAGACTCAAAGAAATAAGATAATTATTAATATACATACATATATATATATATATATATATATATATACACCCTGATACAACATCATGAAGCTAAGAGGTCCATAAGAAAGAAGCAACGGCAACAAAGCATCGGAACATCATCATCTACAGGGACAACCTACAAATGCAAAATCTGTGGTCGAGAATGTTTCTCAAACATTGGACTTCATAGTCACAGGAGGCGCTGCAACTTCAGGGGCACACAAAAACTTTTATCATAGTCTTTCGAGACAGAATTGCCAATGATATATATATTCCAATTATAGAATAAGATACATTAATAAAACAGGATAAAAACCCAGGTTTCATTTTGTTAATCATGTTGAATACTAGCTCACCTGAAAAGCAACACAATGAAACGTATGAGTTTTTATCCAGTTTTATCATCTTCTACTTGAAATATATTGTGATATTCTTCATTATATATATATATATATGTATGTGTGTGTGTGTGTGTGTGTGTGTGTGTGTGTGTGTGTGTGTGTGTGTGTGTGTAAAAATAAGAAAAAACAAAGTATTCCAAAAGATAAATAGACTATTTGTAGATGGTCAAGTCAACGTTAAAATGTTTCGGTTTATCATAAAACCTTCATTAGGACATCAGTAGGAGTATATTATTGTATAAACAATGTTGAAATTTTTTTCAAAATGAAATGAGAAAGTATTTTTGCCTGACCCTTTCTTAGGCTAAACTCATCCCCACACATTCTACAACAAACGGGTTGGGTAAATACATAGAACAAATCTAATTTGTTTTGTTTTTTTTTTTGTTGTTTTTTTTTTGTTTTTTTTTTGGGGGGGGGTCCCAAACCTTTTTTTTTTTCATGAAGGCAGATTTTCCAACCACAGAAACCTTTTATATAAACTAACCATTAAATGAAAAAGGTACCCCCCCCTTCAAAAAAATTCCCACTAAGCAGGAACATCATTTCGTATTTTTAAGCCAGAGGAGATATGATTGAAGTTTATAAATGTACTCAGGGATTTTATTCAACAAATTTTAATCTATTAAACATGACTCAAAAAAATCAATTATAATCATAAATTAAAACTTTTTAAAAAATGTTTACAAAACAAATGTAAGACAAAATTATTTTAGTAAACAGGGTTGTAGATTCATGAAATAAAATACCATCATCTGTAATAAATGTCTCATCTCTAAATTCTTGGATGAATTGTGGAAAGAATATTCAGTGGAAATGAGAAAGATGTTTTAAATATAAGGAACAGCTGATAAGTTTCAGACCGAATACATCTAGCTGAAAAAGATATTATTATTACTAGCAGAGCCTGTAGATATACCACAGTATGATAACTTAATTAACTTACAATGTTTGGTATGTTTACACAAGAGCTATTTCAAAATACTTCAATATGTAAAAAGTATAATAATCTTTATTTAACTCTCTCCCCTTTTTTTTCCCTTTCCTTCTTTTCATCATGTTTGATTGAAACAGGTTAGCATTATCAATTCCTACACGCTCACACCCTCTTTCTTTCTCATATTTTTCTGTGTAAAATGCCATTTTTCTTCCCTTTCTTTCTTTATAATAAATAACGGAATGGTCCATTATTAAGCTGAGGTGATGACAGTCATAAGAAATAAGAGTTTGGTGATTAAGAAACACAGATAATCAGAATTCACATTTTTGCATTTTATCTTGGACTATTTGGACGGTCTCATTTTTAACCAGAGAGTGTTACAAGAATATAACGGTCGGAAGATTAAGGAACAAGAGATTGAATGAAAAAAGTTCTTTACTCACCATAGTGTGGCAATGTTGTGCAAGCAATGGTTGGTACACTCCAAATACTCCAGGCAGAATCAGGATCGGATCGACAACTGGCACGGAATGAATACGGATGATTGGTCTGTAAATGTTTCACAAGACAAATAGAATTGCTGCCAATATAAGCGTTGTGAAATGGCGCGTGTTTGTCCTCGTTTGATTTGATTGTGCCAGATGCATATTGAAGACAAAATTCACTTGCATCGACGTCATCTTCAGTCTTGGAGATAGAACAAAAACAAAAGAATTAAAAGAGTTACCATTTTTTTGTTGTTTTTTTTCTTTTTGTTAAAATTGATCAAGTCTGACTTAAAGATTGAACGTTATTAATCTGGAAAGTATACAAACAAACTGATATTGGAATCACAGATATTCTAAACCTGTAAAACTTAGGCATAAAAACTGGTAAAATAATACATGTACATAGCCCAGTATATACATATTTTACCATCTGATCCATTCCATCCAGTGGAAGGGACATCCTTCCTATGTCATATTTGCATTAAACTTTGTGGATCTGCAGCAGGATTGAGGAGTCACTTGAGGGCTCATGAGAGGAAAGGTTCTGGTTGTGGGGTTGTAGGATTGTGAGGGATAGCAGTGATCTGTAAAGATTATACTATAGCTTTATATACATATACTGTGGAGGTGCGTGGTGTAATGGTTATTGTAAGAAATGTACACAGTGAGAGGAGTTAAATCCTGGACGAAGCTGTTTGCATTTCACATAGCACTAAGACCCTTGGGAATTGTATACATCTAACTATTCTCCCTCCAGCTATGGGTAAATAGTAGTGGGCTCTTTAAGCTTTGTTGGGCAACTAGTCTAGGAGAAGGATAACAATTAAAACCTGTTAAACTCCACTAAAGAAATTGACCTTGTGTCACATCCTACTTGTGCAGAGGGGTTTGGTAAATATGTATAGCTCTGTATGTACATAAAATACACAGGGTATCTAAAGTCCTGCTGAAAAGTCCTAAATCCAACCAAGAAGAAAATTTATTTTTTTTATTTTTTAAATCTAAATATATCTTAGTACAAGGGTTAACTCTTTGCCTACTTTAAACTGGTCGCAGCAGCTCTTCCACCACTTTGATCCTACTGTAAACCACTGGCAGCAGCACTCACAAGTGTCACTTGTTTACACTGAAATATCCCTGACATCTTTCGTTTTGTCTGTGAACCGATCTTGGAGATTGGTACTTGATCCTTTTGCAATAGAGAACAAGTTGAATGAAAAATGTTGTACAGTTGGGGGGGGGGGGTAGGCAACGAGTTAAAGAAGCTTGAGAAATTACGTGCCAAATGTTGGATTTCTCTTTTGGTATAAGCTGTATGAAAAGTCACCACTTATATTTAAAGACTTTACCAATTAGCAAGAATTGGATTGACCAATGAAAAAAAATGACAAAACATGCATTTAAGGTCGTTGATAAATTGTTCTAAAATTAGTTGCCTAATGGATTTCCTCACAAAAGGATCAACAGACAAGGATTAAAACTGATACTACACCTTTCTACTTCAAGGATCAACAGACACGGATTAAAACTGATACTATAATCTTTCTACTTCAAGGAATACTAGAAGGATCAACAGACAAGGATTAAAACTGATACTACAATCTTTCTACTTCAAGGAATACTAGAAGGATCAACAGACAAGGATTAAAACTGATACTACAATCTTTCTACTTCAAGGAATACTAGAAGGATCAACAGACAAGGATTAAAACTGATACTACAATCTTTCTACTTCAAGGATCAACAACAGACAAGGATTAAAACTGATACTAAATCTTTCTACTTCAAGGATCACAGACAAGATTAAAACTGATACTACAACTTCAAGGATCAACAGACAAGGATTAAACTGATACTACACCTTTCTACTTCAAGAATCAACAGACAAGGATTAAAACTGATACTACAATCTTTCTACTTCAAGGAATACTAGAAGGATCAACAGACAAGGATTAAAACTGATACTACATCTTTCTACTTCAAGGATCAACAGACAAGGATTAAAACTGATACTACTACATCTTCTACTTCAAGGATCAACAGACAAGGGATTTCAACAGACAAGGATTAAAACTGATACTACATCTTTCTACTTCAAGGATCAACAAGGATTAAAACTGATACTACATCTTTCTACTTCAAGGATCAACAGACAAGGATTAAAACTGATACTACATCTTTCTACTTCAAGGATCAACAGACAAGGATTAAAACTGATACTACATCTTTCTACTTCAAGGATCAACAGACAAGGATTAAAACTGATACTACATCTTTCTACTTCAAGGATCAACAGACAAGGATTAAAACTGATACTACATCTTTCTACTTCAAGGATCAACAGACAAGGATTAAAACTGATACTACATCTTTTCTACTTCAAGGAATAATCAAACTTTATGCCACAAGTAATATCCACTGAAACTCAATACAACAACAGAACTAAATTGCATAAAATGGTGACAACAATTGTAACACCAAATGTGATGAAATGCAGAATGATAATATATTATTATTATTACTACAGTGTAATATAAATGCTATGGTTGTAATAAGCGGATAATATGAATGGTTATGGAACATAGATGCAGCAGTGCAATGAATAAGTTTTACAACAAAGTGCACTTTGCCTCACCATTGTCCAATTCTAGCTAAAATTCAAAGAAAGAAAAAAAAAAGAAAAGAAAAAGTAAATAAAAGTAAACATAAAAATATGCATTATACATTTATTGAATAGGAGCACATATATATATATATATTGGTTTGCTGGTTGGTTTTTGAAGGCTATATATATATTGTTATGGTAATTTACCACGCACACATGAACTCTTTCAACTATAAATAGCAGCAGGTTCTGCACTTAAGCGAAGAGTCAATATTTCAGCAGATAGCTGATAAGATAACCTCACGAGTCACCTTCTCATTTGTATATGTTTGTACTACTGTTCTTTGTTAATATATTTATTTAACTCATTTCCTCACTTGTGTCTTTATTCTGGCCCCTAACCAGGCCACAACAACTTGGCAACAAGGACCCTTAAGGACCCCAAAAAGACCACGTGGGAGTTGTCAACAGTTATTGATTCAACATTGGATGCATGAAATACTATTTTTCAACACACTTTATTCAACTCAAGACTTGGCAATCCAGAAAAGAAAACCGAATGGAAAAAAAAAATCTTTTCTTCTACTCAGCAAAACTTGTCAATCCAGAAAAAGGAAACCAAGAAAAAAAAAAGTGTAACTAACTTACACTGAACTTGAACGCAAGCCGTTAAAAAACGAGAATCCATTTCTCGCACAAACATTATTTCAAGAACATTAGCTTTTGTTACAAATCTATTGTTCAAAAAAAAAAAAAAAAGAAAAGAAAAGACACTGAGTGAGTAAGAAATTAAAGTTATTTTTTTGTTTCTTTTATTTTATTCAAAGAAAAGAAAAGTTTTCACCTAAATCAAATTCTATTTTGGTTTAATCCTAAAAAAAAAAAAAAAAAGACACAGACAAACATGGATGAACTTAGATCCGCCATGCTTGAATTTCTTAAGTTCCAACACGAACAACAAAATCAACATGAAAAAGAGCGATTGGAACAGCAAGACCAATGTGAAAAAGCGCAATTGAAAAAGAAATAACAACTTAAAAAAGAACGATTTGAATATCTAAAGCAAATTGAAGAAGAAAAACTCGCGTTACAAAGAAAAACGGAAATCCGTCAGCAAGAACTTGACAAAATGCTACTTTAAACTCAACAAGAGCAAAAAACATTTTGCTTGAACTGACAAAATACAATCTGGGGTGCAATAGACAATTTCTTATATTCTCCAGTCGAAGGTATAACCTTTGCCTCCTATTTCAAAAGATTTGAAGATTTATACACCACAGACTGTGCAAATTGGGCAGACTCTAAGAAGGTTTACCTACTACTTTGAAAAATAGGCACCACATAGCACACCAAATTTGTGAATTATATCTTACCTCACAAAACAAGCGAACTGACATTTAACGAAGCGGTTAAACGTCTTACAGAACTTTTTAGTCAAAAACTTCACTCTTTCATAAGAAATGGAAGTGAATGAATTTAACCAGAAAGGATGGTGAAGATTACACTATATTCATGGCGGTTGTGAACAAGCATTGCGACAATTTTAAACTGTCAGAATTGAGTATGAATAATTTAAAGTGTTCAATATTTGTTCAGGGACTATTTCAGCTAAAGACCCTGAAATTAGACATAGAATTCTGAATAAATTGGAAAACGAACAAAACAACAAATAGCAGAAGACTGTCAGAGACTCATGTCATAGCACAAATAAGAAAAACAAAAAAACAATCTAGTTCTCCCTCTAAATCAAACCAATACAAAAAGAAACAAGACAACTTGCCTCCTAACCCATGTTCTGTCATCATTCCCACAACACTACAAAGGAGAATTCTGAAAGATTTCCATGCTGGCCACCCAGGGATTACAAGGATGCAAAGCCTTATGCGCAGTTATGTGTACTGGCCGAACATGGATAAGGATATCAAAAACAGTATAGAAGGCTGTGCCTTGGCAGCTAAGGCACCCCAATCAAATATAGTCCTTGGCCTAAAACAGACCGACCATGGTCCAGAATACATATAGACTTTGCAGGCCTGCTAGACGGATTTTACTATCATATAGTAGTAGATAGTTTTTCGAAATGGCTCGAAGTCCTTAGATGTATAAATTCAACTACAGAAGTGACGATCAATTTCCTCCACGAACTGTTTGCCAGATTTGGGGTTGTTGATTGTCTAGTGTCTGACAATGGAACACAATTTACATTTGGTGACTTTAAGGAATTTTGTGAGACATTCTAGGTCAATCATATCACTATATCACTATCGCCCCATATCACCCAATGTCCAACAGACAGGCCAAGCGCTTCGTTGACATGCTAAAAAGAGCACTGAAGAAAGCTAGGGGCACACCCACAGAAAAAGCTCTACAACAGTTCCTTCAGGTGTATAGAATTATGCCCAACAACAACACACCATCATCATCATTACCACCAGCTAAGGTAATGTTTGCACATAAAATCAGGTCTGTGTTCAACAAGCTATTCCCCAAACAAACAAAACCCAGTTTTGCACTTAAGCGAGAATTAATATTTCAGCAGATAGCTAATAAGACAGCCTCGCGAGTTACTGACTCATTGGTATATGTTTGTACTACTGTTCTTTGTTAATATATTTGTTTTAACTCATTTCCTCTCTTGTGTCTTTATTCTGGCCCCTAACCAGGCCACAACACATTTATATATATATATATATATATATATATATATATATATATATACCTTCCATAAACCGGCTCTACAAGTATGTATTTAGCACTTTTCAATATTTATCATTCTAACTCTCCTGTTTCTTTTCCTTTTTACCAACAGTCAAAATTACGACTCATTTGCTTTTTTGTTCAGTCATTTCCCTAAACTATATATATACATATATGTGAGAAATGTGAGGAGGTTAATCTGACAGTATGTGGAGAAAGGTAGACAAACACGGGATGTAAACATCCAGTTTCCATAACTACCTTTCTCCACACATATATATATATATATATATATATATATAATATTATATATATATATATATATCCTAAAACATGAAACTGCCAATTGCAATTTATCTGTTTGGAATTTAAATTAGTTTTTATGTGTGGTTTAGAAGTTACTTTACCATTTTAATCATATATATATATATATATAAGATGAACAAAAAGTGATAAGACAAACAGGAATATTTCTTTCAGGTTGTTTGATTTTTTTTTTTTGGGGGGGGGGGGGCAATTCCATGCTAGAAAACGACTAGTATATATCTAAAAAAATATTTTTAAACTTCCACAAAGACGGAGAGACATTTTTTTTTAAGTGCTTGCATGAAGTGAAAGAACAGTCAATTTAAAATAAACCTTTCACAATGGGGGGGGGGGGGGGTACCCTGAAATATAAATGAAATAAATAAGATTAAGAACACAATACTCATCACTTTGATTTATAATTTGTTTTTTACTCTTCTAAATATATTTTCCCATGCTTCTAGGACAACAAAAAAAAATGTTTTCCAACATTCATCACATATACCCACAAAGAAGTATATGTGGACTCCATATCATCATATATATAATCATCAAGTTGTGCTAGTAGCATGGATTTCCATGACTGTCCCTCACCAACCGTCCCTATCAGTCATTACTCTTGGCAGGTCCATGTAGCATCCAGAATTCACACAGAGCTAGGTTTTTGATGGTTGGCCTATACTGGCGTGTCCATGTGTAGGTGTCAACAGGAAAACATCATTTATTAGTTCATCCTTGCTTCACCTGGATGGTTCGTGTAATAGAAGGCAGGTGACCGTACAGCTGTTTTTTTGTATGATACTGCTTCCAGGATTTGTTCAAGCACACATCATTGTGCAGCTCCCATCTAGTTTATTCTCCAAGCATTTTGTTAGGGTCCCCATCGTACAGCCATATAGTAAATACAGCTACAGCTTGGAAGAATTCTCACTTTATCTTATCAGTGAGATCAGATTTCCATATGATCAATAATCTGTCTATAGCAGTGCATGCCTTTCCTATGCATAATTTGACATCGCTTTCAGTAGAGGAGATATGACTACCTAGGTATGTGGACTGGTCTACTAATTTTAGAGGCTTACCATCCAGTGTGGAGATGTCTCCAATTTGTTTAAAACACATGAAGTCAGTTTTGATAGCATAGACACAGTCAACTTAGTCTAAAGATCTGTTTAAAAAACAAAGGACTCAGGTTGCATAAGGCTTCCTCAAAGTGAAACAAACAAGGGAGGTTAGTCTCATTTATGTAGCTAATGTTCAGATTACCCTAGCATATCCATATATAGATGATTGGACTAAAAGGGAATCTTACCTCACTCCATTTGACAAGCAGTGCACCCGGTCGTTCAATAACATCAGCAATATAAACAGGTGCTTTACCAATAACTCGACATTCTTTGGATATATATTCAAGCAGTTTTTCTTTAGATGATCCTGTTCTGTCTACAGAGATGCAAGCAACTTCGGACAAGCTCGGAATTGCAGGGACACTAAAAGTAGGAAAAATAGAAAATTACAGAAAAGACGCAATCAAACAAGTTAATAATTAAAATTAAAGAATAGAAAATTGAAATTGACTCCATGTCCATACTACTTTAACTTGGATATAAATGCTATATCCACAATATTGAGCACTGTTTATTTAAAGATATATTAAGACAATGCTGAAGAAATGTAACATCACACCTTCAAGCGTGAAAGATCTGGCCTCCAACAGACAGGGTTGGCGAGACGCCTGCCACACAGGAGCTAAGCAGCTCAATAATGAGATAAACAGGACTGCAGAGCAGCAACATCTTTATCGTCATGAACAACCAAATGTAGATGGGAATTTCCCCTGCAATGTGTGTGACCACGTCTGCAAGTCCAGATTTAGACTAATGAGCCACCATAGGGTCCACAAATGAAGACATGGAGTGACGTCGTCTGCGACGGACTTCCAAAAGAAAAAAAGAAGACTTAAAGATATAGCACCCATAATATATATATATATATATATAAGTACGATCTAGTAAAAAAAAAAAAATTGAATCCTTATTAAGTAAATAATCTTCAGATTATCAATTTTTTTTGCAATTTATGTGTATGTTCTAGGCGAGAACGTATGCATATAAATTGGGAAAAAAAACTGAAGTTTATTTATACAGTGTGTGTGTGTGTGTGTGTGTGTGTGTGTGTGTGATAACATGTTAAAAGTAGAGTTTAAAAAATATAAGAATTACATTTTTTTTTTTTTTTACGAAAAGGAAAAACAAAAGAAAAGAAAAATCTAATTTATATTTGTTTATCTTTTAATAACAAGAGTTATCCCCCTTGGACTGTTAACCGGGCGGGAAAATTTTCAAGAAGGGCAGACGATCATTTTATAAAATTTTCATCTTTAATAATAATAATAATAATAATAATGAAATTTATTGTGTACAGTGCTTAGGTGCACCACAACTCATCAAAATCTTGTGTCTAGTACATAGAATAATATATTAGTGTCAGGAACATGAATAGTGTACATTAATAATATATATGTAAGTGTGCACGAGTGTGCATTTGTGTGGAGGGGGGTATCAAGTATAGTGTTGGCGGATTACAGGAAGCATGGAGGCTTTGAAAGATGCAGGGTTTTCGGCAGCCTACAATGGATACAGGCAGTTTCCGAAAGTCATGTAAGCTATGCTGTTTTCTAACTTTATTTTTTTAGAAACATGGAGATCAAAAAGGTGCTCAAGGTTGCTGTTGGTAAGATGATTAATGACTGTTTACCAGATTTAGGAATTGAAATTGGAAAAGTTATTTGTGAATAAGTTTTCTCTCTCTGTGGTTTTAATGGTTTAATTATTTTGCTGTACCTTTTGTATTTAAAAAACAAACAGTATAATCTGTTAGAAACTGAGGGATAGAGATTTTCGTTTACAGAGAAGGAAATGGTATTTTCTAGAAAGAAAATATTTTGAAAATATTTGTTATTTTCACGTTTTGTCCGTTTTGTTTTACGGCATATCAACCTCGGTGGGTCATTTAATGCAGACAAAGTTGTGAAATAAATTCATTCTTAATGCATAATACAATTTTGTTTATAAACGCATGTTTTTCTATTCAACCCATAGATGGGACCCTAACAGGTACTACCACTCCGGCTCAGAGTGGACCAGGGAGCAATGGTGATGAAGGGGTGCTCCACATTTCCCAAACCTCCAGAACTGGAACCTCACCATCAGATAGAGTTTAACGTCATTCCCAGGATATGTAGACCCTCAGCCACCGCCTTCTAGCACCCATATGATAAGAAGGGTTGGGGCAATCATTTAGGTGCTAGGGCTTGACATGGCCAACCAATTGATCGGAGAGGGTCTCTCCGACCGCCAGTCTAGCGTAAGTAAGGGTCTAAGTGGAGGGTTGCATGTCATGGACTGCTCATCCACCAAGATTCCGTCCTTAAGCATCACGAGTCGCCACCCACGGCCAACAGGTGGCCCCATTTGGGCGAGTCTTACCCCTCTGCAGAGGTGCAGTTGGTGCAATCTAACACTCCACCGACAGGGCGGCATTTTGTCCGTGTCAAAATAAATTATTTAATAAAAGATAATTATTTCAAGAAATATTAACTTCATCTTCCTCATATTTATTTAGTATTTTCCTGGATATAATTTTTTTCTCAAAAAAATTAAATGAATAAATAACATTTTTTTAAATTTAAAAAATAAAAAATTAAAAAAAAAAGATAAAAAGATATGATCAATTTTGCTGCCTTTAATCTGGTTTATTTAAATATAATAATTAATTTTTGAATTCTGGTTAACGAAAAAATTTGACTCAATCGAAAGATATTAGTATTTTTAAGAGAATTTGTAATTTTTATTGTTGAATAAAAATATTTGCTTCCTAGAATGTATGGAAGGACATTGTATCACTTCCTAGAATGTATGGAAGGACATTGTATCACTTCCTAGAATGTATGGAAGGACATTGTATCACTTCCTAGAATGTATGGAAGGACATTGTATCACTTCAATATTGATTATCTTTATTGAATTTTTTTACAAACTAAAAGTGAGATGAGTTTATTACTGTTTGTTCTTTTTTGTGTAAGATTTTCTGTTTGAACCACCTTGGCCTTTTTGTAAGAAAAGTACGTCTTTTATCAGTTTTTCTCTCAGAAAACTTTTTTCAATTTTAAATTTGAACAATAAAATAAAAATAAAAGATCAAAATTACCTGTTCAAATTCCAAGAATCTGAACTTTCTTTGAAGTTGATTACTTTCTCGACATCTACAGAGTTATTTTCCAGGATTAAATTGCCTAAGAAAAAAAAAGAAAAAAAGAAATAGTAGAAGAAACATGAATGCAATTTATACAGCAAAAGGCAGGGCGGGATTTACCTAATTGTGGGCCAAACTCAATCAATTGAAGACCATAGTGGGCATATATATATATGTGTGTTGAAAAGAGAAAGAAAGGAAAGAAAGTATTGAATGGATAAAATAGGATTTATCCATTCTATACTTTCTTTCCTTTATTTCTCTTTTCAACATACTGTCGGATTCACTTCCATTTTACATTATATATATATATATATATATATATTGTACAGGGGCCCCATACTAAGTGCCCAATGCTTATTGTACAGGACCCTCTCATACTCCAAGGCCTATATTTATTGTACAAACCCCCCACACTCTGATCCCTATACTTATTGTACTGGGGCCCTTATGGTTTTGAATATATTATATAATAAAATACCCAGTCTACACTTAAAACAAGGTTATAATCTGGCACATTGTGCAACAAATTAGTTATAGTGGGTCCCCAGATATCTCTGGGCCCTAGGCCAATAGTCTACTATGCCTATTGGTAAATCCAGCTCTGAGCATCAAAAAAAAAAAAAATAATATTTAAAAAAAAGTTTCTTTATGTAAAATGTTCAATAGACCAAGAGACCAACAAGTGACACACCCCCCAACAAATTATGTTCTTTTCAACTTTTCAATTAATAAAACAAATGTTGAACAAAATAGAATTATCCAACAAAAGTTAATGATCTTGTATATAATTGGAAATCAATTATATACGATTATTTAAAGATTAAAAAGAATCATTTTTACTGAAATAAGTGACATACATTAAAGTAAAACCTTCAATAGCAATAGGGTCCCACAAGTAACACTCCCCCCCAAAAAAAATGTCATGAGAAAGTAAGAAGATATATCTCAGTATATTATTTATTGTGGGGCCGGGTTAGCTCAGTCAGTAGAGCGTTCGGCTAGAAAACGCAAGGTTCTTAGTTCGATACCGACCCTCGTCAGCGTATGAGTAGCTCAGGGATCTGTGCGGTAAAGTACGGAGCTGATGGTAGGTGTGGCGCTCCACCTCAGACGCAAGAACAGTCTCCTTAGTCTAGCGCTAGTGAAAAGGGGATAGACTCCTTCGCTGATTGGTTGACATCAACATTAGGCCAACCCGACGACTTTACTTACTTTTACTTTTTATATTATTTATAGTTGCTAATTGTCCAGTTATTATACACATATTCTGGGAAATTTCCATAGGAACAATTAGTTAGAAATAATTCAGACTCATTTTTTTAAAACTTCTAAGTCAATTGTTGGATCATTCTAGCCAATTTTTACCAAGGGTCCATTCTTAGGGTGCATCCCAAAGGTCCTTAAATAGTATTAATCATTCTTATATCAAAAGCCATTTAAAGTTTTAGGGATCAAAAAATTTATGCTTTTTTACTTTTTTTCCCCCCAATTTTGAAGGTTTTAATTTTTAAATTGAGTTTGTTACAAGACTTGGTAAGGTTGTTTTTATTTTCTTATCTCTATTATGAAGTGTTTTAAAATCACTTAGAACCAATTATTTTTACTTAGATGACAATAATTAACGGTCAATAAGAACAATTAATGATAATGCACTGCAATTTTTCAGGATTTACTTTTAATTTTTTCAGAAAAGTTAAAAATAATTTTCAAAATAATTTAAAAATAACAGAAATATAAAGTCTAAAGAGGGAGAGCCTGAAAGTCGAAACATAGAGCCGGGTTTAATCTAATAGATGAAAAAGAAGTGGCCAGTAAAGGGTGGGGGGGTTACATTCCATCACTCACCCCCTTTAATAATTCTGTTCATTTTGCAGATGCCCTGATTAATCAGTCTTTGCATTTTGGAGCCCCCCCCCTGCCAGTTTACTAAATAAGTTGTGCAGTAGTTTTTTTGACCTGATAACAGCAAATTCAGGAATTTTTATGCTTCTTCAGGCATCCATAGCACATGATCAATACATGATCTGTACATAGATATTTTATTAATATTGTATATGCTTGGTGCAAAGAGTCTTTTTTTTTTATTTTTAAAGGTTGTGAAAAGATACAAAAAGAGGGGAGATGCCCAAGGAAGCATAAAAAAAACAAACTGAAAATAAGGGTGTTACCTTGTTTTTGGTTTTTTTAATTTAAAAAAAAAAACAACAAAAAACAAAAAAAAACAACCTGTATTTATTCATTATAGAAAAACTGCTTAAATTTTTTTTTTTTTTGAAAAGAAGCTAAAATAATCTTCATTTTAACAGAAATCTAAAATCTAAAGAGAGAAAGCGTGAAAGTGGAGACATAGGGCAGGGGTTGGCTTTAATCAAATGGATGAAAAAAAAAGGGTGGCAAGTAAAGGGGAGGGGAGGGGGGGTCATTTTTTTCGATCACTCACCCTCTTCAATGATCCTGTTCACTTTGCAGATGCCCTGATTAATCATACCCTCACATTCATTTAATGGTGGCAGAGCCGTCTGTTCAATTGTGTCAACCTGTTTCACTAGTTCTGCTTGTCGATTATCCAAAGCTGAAATTAATTCTGATTTTAAAGTCTCAAAATATGAATTCAGTTGTTCTCGGGATCTTGTCCCACTTGACGTGATCTGCAGAAAAGGAAGAACAAGAAAAATATTGTTTTAGTAAATTGCACAAGAAAGGAAAAAAAACAACAACATTTAACTGTTTAGAAAGTTGTCATGGCAACATAATTAAGAACACACTGGCCTTTGAAGAAACACTACAGAACTGGAGGTATATTCTTTCAAATTTTTATTAACATTAGTATTATCAGTATTAGCACTATATGAAATACAAACAGACTCATCCACATATTTCTATTACTGACATACATAGTATTTGAATCTCCACTCCCCCTTAAAAAAAACTTCTGAGGAGAAGATTGTAGTCTAATGGTTCATATTAATTATATATATATATATATATATATATATATATATATATATATATTATAACATAGTATTTGAACATACATATATTTCTATTACTAACCTTTGTGGAAACAATATAGAGGCAGAAATATTTTCTTTCAAATTTTCATAACATTAGATCCCCATAAAAGAAAAAGGCTTCACCCTAAAAAAAGGCAATATCCTGCAGACATTATTACAGATGCAGACTACACAGATTATCTAGTACTTCTTGCAAATGCAAATACACCTACACAAGCCAAATTAAAGCTGCATATACTAAAGAAGAAGCCAAGAAGCATTGGCCTCTATGTGAACTCTGATAAAACTGAGTTTGCATTTTAAACAAGATGAAAACATTTTCATACTGTTTGGTAAGCCTCTGACAATTAGTTGACTAGTGCACAGGTAGTAATATCTCATCTATGGAAAACGATGTCAATGTACACATAGGAAAGGCATGAACTGCTATAGACTGATTCTTCATCATATGGAAATCTGATTTCACTGATAAGATAAAAATGAAAATTCTTCCAAACGATAGCTGTATCAGCCCTACTGTATGGCTTCACCACTTGGACTCTAAAGAAGAAGTGCTTAGAGAAAAAGTTAGATGGAAGCTACACAAGGGTGCTGCTTGATGTCTTGAACAAATCTTGGAAGCAGCACCCCTCACAAGAAAGCAGCTGTACAGTCACTTGACCCCCCTATCACACAAACCATCACATTAGACGAGAAAAAGACATGATGAAGAAGCAAGAATGAATTCATGTAATATTTTCCTGTGGACAATTATACAAGGACACATGCAGTGTAGGCCAACCAGCAAAACCCTACATCAATCAGCTCTGTGCAGATTCAGGATGCTGTGCGGATGACCACCTCCCAGGGGTGATAACAGATAGGGATGGTTGGTTGGAGAGAGAGAGAGAGAGAGAGAGAGAGAGAGAGAGAGAGAGGAAGAGAGAGAGAGAGAGTGATGGATATCCATGCTGCCAGCACAACTTGGTGATTGAATTAGCTATTTAGAACAATGTGAAATGCAAACAGCCTTGTCCACAATTTGAACTCAAGTCAGATATTCCATTTCCTACAATGGTAAACATTACACCACAAATAATTTTTACTGTTCAAGGCAAATTAAAAAGGTGTCTACGTACACATTTTCACAAGATTTTATCCTTTATTTTAAATGCAGTTTGAGTACAACATATAACCATCAAACTTGTCACAGGAAATACTGAGAGTCACATACAAGAGAGTCACATATGAGTCTCAAAATAGTGAAAGGGTTAAAAAAGCAACCTTTTTTTAAAGATGTTTCAATTCAAAATTTTGAAAAAAATTGTTTTGTTTTTTTTGTGAAATGAAAAAAATGTACTTATGAATAAGGGGTGTCTAAAGGTCATATGGTCTGTTTTTTCTTTAGAGCAGTGTGTATAGTTTACCTCTTTGGGACATATATATTATGTCATTTTGCTATTACATGTTGTATGTATTAAACATTCATAGGTGCATTGTTCTTGTCTTTTCTTACGGATTATTCAGTGTTAGTGTATGCATAGATGCACTAATGTATTATAAGGACCTAGTGTTGGCTATACACTGATACATACAGTTTATATAGCCTATTTAAAGAGGACAGACAAACTCTTCCCAATTATCAATTTGAATATACTCAATAGAATTTTGCCATCTGTGGAATTGCCAACGGTAATTTCACTTTTCCAATCCAACAACACCTACCATCAGCTCCTTACTTTACCACACAGATCCCTGTGCTACTCATATGCTGAGTTGGCGAGGGCCGGTATCGAACCAGAAACCTTGCGATTCCTAGGTAAGTGCTTTAACAAATAGAACTGAAACTTGAACTGCTAAATATATTTCAAAGGAATAAAATATAAACAAAACAAAAAATGGGAAAAAACAAGTATCTAGTATTAATTAATTTGATAATTCTTTTATTTATAAAATTACACAAGAACATAGACATTTTAACAGCCCTGTCAGCTGGATCTGTAGAATACACTGACTGCACCTCTGCAATGGCTCCACCTGTTGGCCGTGGGTGGCAATCTGTGATGCTTAAGGACAGAATCCTGACCATTTATGATATGCAACACACCACTTCAGCCCTTACTTGGGCTAGACAGACAGTCAGAAATGCCCTCTATGATCAATTGGCTGGTTATGTCAAGCTCTAGCACCTATATGATTGTCCCAAGCGTATTGCTCTTATCCCAACCCTTTTTATCATGTGCTAGAAGGTGGTGGCTGAGGGTCTTAGTGTCCTGGGTATGATGCTAAACTGAATCTTGCAGTGAGGTTCCAATTTTGGAGATCTGAGGAGTGTGGAGTACCCTTTCATCGCCATTACTCCCAGGTTAACTCTGACCCGGAGTGGTAGTACCTGTTAGGGTCCCCTCTATGGGTTAAAAAGGATCAAAAATGAGTTTTTTTAAAATTCTAATACCCATCAAGAATAAATAAAATCGTCTTTGGCATAAAATAACCCAACAGGGTTTGACCTGCCATAATATCTAACCAACCAATCAGAATTTGTAAATGTTTTTGACACATGATACAAGAAACTTGTAGGTATTTATTCGACTTCCCACGAGGCTAAAACTTGACACAAGGTTGGTAACCCACAAGAATCGAGATTCTCATTGGGCAGGAACAAAAATTGCTTAGATTCAATCAGCATTCCCCTTCAGGAGGATCTCAGGCACCAGGCAATAAACCTAGCCCTTACTCTTTTTAGGCAAAGGGCAGGTGCTGCTTGGGGGAGGAAGGCTCCCATGAAACTGAGCTGTTATTAATTCTCACCAACTCAATGTGAACGAGAAAATTTTTCTTGTTCCCCGATAATACCCACATCAGAAAAATAAGGTCTAAAAAAGATTGGCTTCAGGTTATTCTTAAGAATTAAGTAAAGTCGGCAGAGTGGCCTATTGTTGATATCAGCCAGACAACGAGGGAGTCTGTCCAGTTTTCACTAGTGCCAGAACAGAGAGATCATTTTTGCATCTGAAATGGAGCACCACACCTACCATCAGTACCTCACTTTACTGAACAGATCCAAGCTGCACTACTCATCTGCTAAGTTGGAGAGAGCTGGTATTGAACCTGGAACCTTGTCGTTCCTAGGTGGATGCTCTACCAACTGAGCTAAAAACCTGGATTATGTAGTTAAGTTTACTCATTTGGAACTTAGAGATTTTTACAGTTTTAAAATTATTTTCTTGATAATAAACTGATTTAAATCAGATTAATAGTTGACAATTTTCCCCTTTCAACACATGTTCATAAATCTTGACTTTTATTTCTTCATTTTATTTTTTTTTTTTTTTAAACCTCAGGATGAAGCAGAATTCCTCTTGACAGCAAATAACTTTCAGTAAACAAAAATCTAAGTCTTATTCTTTTGTTTGTTTATTTCAACTTCATTTTTTCTTTTTTTTGCCTGGTCATCAAAAACTGCAACAAGTTTTGAGATAAAGCATTTTTTTTCATGAGTGTACAATTCTCCTCACTTGGATGTACGTGTGTATGCGCATATGTCTGCTGCTCTCTTTCATTGTGTATTGTGTTTTTTCCGTAGCTTAAATTTTGTTTTCAGGACTTGATTGTTTGAGACGTGTCCAAAAAGAAAAGGAACTTTAGAAAACTGTGCGCTAACCAAGTATCTTTTTTTTTTTTTTTGCACATTGTCATGTCAAATATTGTGACGGAAAATCCAGTCACCAAATCAAGAGGCGAGATATCAATATACCTGCAACCTTAGGCTAAGAAGGAAAAATTCAACTTACCTCATTTGTAGAAGATGATTGTTTGTCTGTTATCGAAACTGAGGGGGGGGGGGGCTTGCAAGTTTGTGCGTGCATTAGGGAAGGTCGATTTTGGAATTGGGGTACGGCACTGATAGTGATATTTGGGGTTTGACATGATAAATAACGACACAAAATATTTTTTCCCAAATCATTACCAACTTTTGAGGAAACGAGTTTAAAGGCTAAAAATTAAGGCTCTGGAATGTGGCTTCCGTGATGTAGGGAAAATTTACCACAGTCAAAAGATTATGTACTGTGAAGGAAATGTTTAAATATCATTTAATAAATATCTTTTTCAATTGAAACTTTTCTTTGATATCAATATTTTTGCTGACGATCTTTAAAATTAAATGCTCAAACGAGTTTTAAAGTTAGGAATCTAATTTTTGCTGTCAGTTCTTATAAAACCAAATCCCAGCTTTCGTCATCAAAGCTGTATTGAATTTCTAAAAAAAGGTGACAAATCAACCAGCCCTAGTGTACATGTCTGTGTATGCGTGTGTGTATGCGTGTGTGCATGTCTGTGTGTATGCGTGTGTGTGTTCAGTTCGCGTGTGTGTGTGTGTGTGTGTGTGTTCAGTTATCAAGCTTTTGTGTGTGCAGCTCTCAAGTATGCAGTGCACATGCAAAGCTCTTATGTCAAGCTTGTGTGTGCATGGAGCTCTCGCAAGTGCATGCGTGTGTATAAGTATATTTCCAGCTCTTTCTTTAAAGCTTATATGAATGTGTGTGTGCAGCTCTCTCAAATGTGTGTGAGAGTATAAGTGCATTTGCATTTTACCCAACCCCTCCATATGCATGTACCTTTCTCACAATTTGTATGCAGATATTGCCCATCTCCTTCTATCAACAACTCTACAATCCATTGCGAAGACCTAATTTCTCTCAAAACAATTTTTTTATTTCTCTAAAGCCTGATTTTAAGAAAGTTTTAAAATTCATTATTTTTTTGCCATTAAGCTTTTAATTAAATTTGTCTTTTTGTTATAATTCAGAAATTTAAATTCTATATATTTAGTTTAGACAATGTAGGGGGGGGGGGGTGAATTTCAGTCCACCCTATAGTATAGTTGTTTGTTTATACCTCATCAGTCAATTCCAAATAGGTAGTAAAAAAAAATTAAAATTAAAAATTGAAAAAATATATATATATAGTCAGCAGGTTGGCCGATTGTCGGACAGCAAAGGAGTCAATCCCCTTTTAACTAGCACTAAACCATGGAGATTGTTTTTGCATCTGGGGCATTAAATAGCCCACAAGGGTTCATATGCCATTAAACAAAATGGCTAACTAACCGTTTAGTTCTCTGTATTTCCTATCAACAGCTCTACAATCTCTTGATTTGAACCATGATGAAACCCTAACAGGTACTACCACTCCAGGTCAAAGTGGACCTGGGAGTAATGACAATGAATGAATACTCTACACTCTCCAGATCTAAAGAACTAGAGCCTCACCATCAGATGGAGTTTAGTGTTATATCCAGGATACCCATTCTTATTTTTGGGGAGGCCGAGTCTTACACATCTGCACATATAGGATGAGCATATTCTAAGCCTCCTTAACAGGGCAATCATCTGTTGATGTCATTGTTAATTACTGTTAATAATTTCAATTCATCTTTTGAACTCTGAACTCTCAAAAATCATTAAAACTCTTTGCACCTATACCTGAACTCTCAAAAGTTACAAAAAAATAATCAAATTTCACTTCAAAATGCAGACATTTTTGTTTAGATATTCCATGAATGGTCACCTTTTTTAAATTGTATCTGACACAAACTCTCCGAGCTCAAAATATCAAACTTACAATATATAATAAAATAGCAGTAAACATGAAATATTAGATTAATGGGACCATATGACCTTTAGGCACCCCTTTTGCGATCTCGATTAATAAGGACATTTTTTTCATTTACACTGGCAAAATCTGGTTGTGAACAAACAACCGGATTTTGCCAGTGTAAATGAAAAAAAAAATGTCCTTATGAATCAGGATCGCAAAAGGGGTGCCTAAAGGTCATATGGTCCGATTAATGCGTTGAACAGGTTAACAGGGTATTAAATCTAAAGTTAATTCCAATCAATTATTATATCTGAAACTAATTTCCTTTGTTTCCCCTGCTAAAAATATCTCAAGCCAAAAACTAAATTATTTTTACAAAAAGGAAAGAAAATCCAATTTGATTTTAATCAGCAACTGTTTTATTGTTTTGTCCTTATTGATATTAGTTCTCCCCCTCTCACAATTTGATAGGTTCTTGTGAGCAGTGACAGCAGCATGATTTGTCTCCCCCTACAAATCCAAATGAACTCAAACTTTTAGCTCAGTATAAACTATTCATTTCTCCACTAGATGGCGCGTGACTTTTACTTGCCAGTCTACTCAAGCATCGTTAGAAAAAAATTTTGGTTATTTCCTATAAGTCTAACATGATCAAAGGGGAACCACTCTTGACTGATAAATTATTTATTGATCTACTAGGAAAAAAGACGGGTTAGGGGTTAGTTTAATGGGAAAATAAATAAATTTATCAGTCAAGAGTGGTTCTCCTTTGTTTATGTTAGACTTATAGGAAATAACCAAAATTTTTTTAATCCAGTTTAACTTAATCAGCAACCTGGTTAGAATCATTAAAAGAACAGACCTTTATTTTTTCAAATTTTTTAAAGACTTACTTGATCTCTGGCTTCATAGAGAGCATCTAATAAGCCAAGTAGTTCCTTTTTTTGTTCTTTGGCAAAATCCAAAATTTCCTTTACACCCTGTTCTAGTTCTTGTGTCATTGTGTTGGCACTTGGCATTGATCTGCAATAAATAAATAAACAGATCAATATATTAACACAAGAAATGATAATGTAAAAAAACGAAACAAAAAATTAGAAGAAAAAAAGAGAAAAAAAAAAAAAAAAAAAAAAAAAAAGGTAGAAAAACCATTTCAACAGCTTGATTAAAAATAGACAAACAATTTCAAAGGGAACTACAGCACAATGATTACCAAAAAGACTAAGACAGAAATCAAGAAAAATTTAAAGTCCAAAATAAAACAAAGTAATGAGGCTCAGCAAAGAAGTGTACCCACTGAATTTTTTAACAAATTATTTTATGAATGACTAGAAAAGAAGCAATTAATTAAAACCTCAGGGATCAATGTAATAGAACTCAGTTTGGATAGATATGCATGCATGCACACACATACACGCATAAAAATGTGCACACTTAAACACACATATACCCCACACACTCACATACACACTCAGTCATCTCGCCAAATATCATGGCTGAGATAATTGGTATTATAATCTCCAATGCAATTTTAAAAGTATAGCCCAATGTAATGATAAATAGGTTTTTTATTAATAAGAAAAATAGCAGTGTATTGTATAAAAACACAAAAATAAAATGTAATGAATTGTGGTGCAATATGTTTTAATGTTTTTTCTTTTTATAAATGTTTTTAGTGAACTTATTAGCCTAAATATCTGAAGGTCACTTGTATCTCAAATTTTAGATCTTGACACAAAGCAAAAAAATTAACCAGAGACAGATCATAACTCAGAAAAAAAAACAAAAACATAAGTTTGGGCACTTGTAAGTCAAGGTACCACTGTATTTGATGGCTTTTAACCCCCACACATATCTCTAAAAAGATATTTCCTATGTCCTACAGCATCACCCATAAATAAATACACCCCTAACAATTTTTTTTTTTAATACAATTTTAATTTTATTTTGCACATATTAATTGTGGTGTAGTGCTGTGGCTTAGACCAGCATCTGGTTGGCTTGCAGATGCTGCTTCTTAGATCATGGGTGAATACAAAATCAGATGAAATAGCCAAAATCATCAAGAAAATACACATTGTGAAAAAAAAAAAAAGAGATGATTATATATATATATATATATATAATCATCATCATCATGTCGCGCATGCAGCACGGGTATCCATGACAATCTTTCGCCAACCTTCCCTATCATTCATTGCACCTGGGAGCTCCTCTGCAGAGCAGCCAGCATCTTCACATAGTTGGTCAATGTAGGTCTTTGCTGGGCACCCCACACTTGCATGTCCATGTGTTGGCTTCCACAGGAGAACGTCACTTATGAGTTCATCCTTGCTTCTCCAGCAGTGTCTTGCATGTCTTGTCCATCTCACTCGGATAGTTTGTGAGATGGGAGGCAGGTGACCGTACAGCTGTTTCCTTGTGGGGTGCTGTTTCCATGACTTGTTCAAGACTGCAAGCAGTATTCTTGTGCAGCTCCCATCAATCTTATTCTCAAGACGCTTTGTTAGGGTCCAGGTGGTGCAGCCATATAGCAGCACCAACACAACCACAGCCTGGATGAACTGTCGCTTTAGCTTGTCAGGGAAATAGGACCTCCATATGACTGATAATCTATATGTGGCCGACCATGCCTTTGCCTCCTGTGGAGGAGATATTACCACCCAGGTACGTGAATTGTTCTACTGGCTTAAGAGGCATATATATATAAACAATGTGAATTTTAGTAATAAAGATAGAACAACCAGAAATTACTAATGACTAAAGAAAATCCACCAATGAACAAATTTCAGCAAAATGTTTCATTCAAATTTGATTGTATATAGACTTGTTATTTACTAGGAAAGCACATCTACTTAGGATTCAGTGCATCCCACTATTGTAAAATGGTTTACAAGCTAGTCACACATATCCAGTACTAGTAGAGAGTTTGAGTCTAGCTAGATGTCCCATACTTGCAACCTCATGTCACATCCTACCCGCAGTGAACAGGTCGGGTAAAGTAGGTGTCCCATCATGGTGTAATGGTTAGCAAGCTAGTCTCCCAGATCCAATACTACTGAATTACAAGTTTGATCCTTGCTGGATATCTCTAACTTTGTGACCTTGTGTCATAACTTACCTGTGGAGAATGGATTTGATAAATACCAGGGCTCGACATTAACGCTGTCCAGTCATCCCGGGGACGATAAAAATTACATCCGGGACGATCAATTCGTCATCCGGGACAGTTTACCAGAGACGGTAAAATTTTTTCCTAAAAGTCAGTACTACATTCCAATATTGGCCGTCCAGTGATTGCCCAAATGCTGACCTCAAAATGAGGCTACGGCACCACAGGTCTATTCTCAAAGCCATGTAATGAATAATGGCGGAGGGAGATAGTTTAAAAGGACCAAATTATGTACTACTAACCCTACTCAGGGTAACTTAAAGTAAAAAAAAGTATTTTTTTAGCTCAAAACACACTAGGAAATGGATTTTTTGTCCAAATATCCAGAATTATCACTACTTCAGCTTTTCTTAATGTTTTATTACATGTTATTATGCAACTGATGACTGACAAGTATAGATGATGCTAATGAATTAAACAAAAATATTTTGATTTCGGGACGGTCCAAACCCCATTCGGGACGGTCATGAAAAAAAGTTAGTGTCGGGGCCTGGTATATAGCCACTTCTACTTAGGATTCAGTGATCTCTTCTATATCATTATGTTAGTGAGTGTATAAGAATTGATGTCTATTTGTATTATCATATGGGGAAAATTGTACGGATAGGTACATGTATCTGAAAGTGTAAGAATTAATTAAAACATTCCCAAAAATACATATGCACAATATTTGGCTTTCTACTTAGCCACTGACTCACAGCACCAGGTTCATTTGTGTATTTATTTATAGATGATACTGTATATGTGTGAAGTTGAAATATCTGGTAAGCTAATATTTACCTAGACACCATAAATTACTGTAGTTGTATCTATCCCTACTCTATAATAAAGTAACATTAAATATAAATGGGTGGTGGTGGTGGAGGTGAAATCATGGCCAGACAAAATGGCTGACAGACATTTAACCCAAGGACATTTCACTGAAAAATAAAAACATGACGTTGATTTAAAGTTATTTTATCAAAATTATTCTAAAAATTTTAAATGGTTTTATATTTACTATTTTAGAAATTAGAATAATTTTTGATAGGTATTAAAAAATATCTTTACATAAAATAAAAAAATTACCCCCCCCCTCAAAAAAAATGTTAAAAGTTTTATAATTTGCTTGAAGCATTGTGTTTATATTGGTTTGGTGTTGGTTTTGAAGGCTATCACAATGCAAGTGTAAAGAAAAAGAAGGTAACTATGGTGTTGTTTGTTAACCTGTGATTTATTCTTAATATTTCAGGATAAAAATCCCTTCTACAGAAGATCACCAAAACTGAAGTTGTTACTAGTGGCTGTTCATTTGTTCTTTATTAAATACAATTTCTTTTAGAAATAATTTAAATGTAATCTTTCCCTCAAAATATATTACAACTATTTTTTAAGGTTAAAAAGGAAAGAAAAAAAACAATAAGATCAATCAGTCTTGATTTATTTTAAGTCTAGAAATTAGAGAATTGTGTTCATTGTACACTCATATTCACAATTTTTGTGTAGTTGTTTCTGAAGAGTTTTTTGGTGTGTGTGTGTTTGTCAATGGTCCTATTGTATACAAATAATAATACAAAGTGCTCAGTTTTTACAAATGTTTGTATAGGATTGTTATTCATATATCATCAGATTAAGGTATGCCCCAAAGCCGTGTTGGGCTGGGCTTTAGAATACACTAACTCCAACTCTTCAGAAGAGTAAGACCCTCCTACCAATGGGACCACCTGTTGACTGTGGGTGCAACCCATGATGCTTAAGGATGGAACCTTGGGGTGGCTGAGCAGCATCTGACATGCAACACTCTACTTTGGTCCTTACTTATGCTAGACGATGCAATAGGAGAGGCCCCCCTGATCAATCAGCTGGTCATGTCAAGCCCTGCATCTATATGATTGTCCAATCCTATTGACCTATGGCAAGCCCCCAACCCTTATGTGCTAGAGGTTGGTGGCTGAGGGTTTTATTGTCCTGGTATGACATTAAACTATCTGATGGAGAATTTCTAGTTCTGGAACCCTGGGGAGTACCCTTTCATTACCATTGCTCCTAGGTCCACCCTGACCCGTAGTGGTAGTACCTGTTAGGGTACCATCTATGGGTCAAACAGACAAAATGAATTCTAAAAAAATGTGTTTTAAAAAATGATTTTGAAAAAAAAAAAAAAAAAAAATTGAGTACCTATTAAGAATGAATAAAAACAAAATGTCTTGGTTTAAAATGACCAATAAAAAGGTATGCTGATAGTACGGATTCTTTTGACTCTCTCGCTATCTTTCCTATTGGCCATTTGGAAAGTTCTCTAAACAGCATCTAGTGTCTGCACAAAGTTTTGCTGGTCATTCAACACTGGTGTGTCCATGTTGTAGGAGTCCCCAGTAGAACACACTTATGCATTCCTCCTTACTTCACCAGTAGTAGCCAGCATGGATGTTTTGTGTGAGAAGGTAATCTATAGCTGGGTAGGGGTGAGGGGGTTCAAACCTTTCCCAAGGGTATTAATCCAAAAGTGAACACAATAGCATGATTGGAGTTCAAATTCTTCGCTACAATGTCGCAGTCCAGCATATCAGCCACTACACCACAGGAGTTACTGTAAGCAACCTGACGTCTGAGGTCAGATAAGCCAAGCTTAATAACATTAGAAAAACTGTTTCTATCAGTTAAACAAAGAACTAACATTAAATCAGATATATAAACAAATTGACAGATATTTGAGAATTACCGCGCTGTAGGTAAAATGATACTGGTACAAAGGCGATTCAAAAAGTAATGCTGTTGCAACTTTTTGTATATAAGGCATGGGGCAAATGGTCACTCCTAAATATAGACTCGTAACTACAACGTGACCCGAGAAAGATTTCTATTGTCCAATCACTGGCACTGCTGCTGCTGCTTCTCGCTGTATTTAATAGAGACCCCATTCTGAGCTTATGTCATTGACACTTGGATTCTCTTGACGTCGACTTACCAATAATACTATAACACCGATTCTTAGCTTGCTTACTTATTCACTACATCTGGAACTAAGGATGGCTGCCAGATACTTACCAGGTTATGGGCCAGTCGCGCACGAATCTTTTTCAATGGCAATGATGCCAGCTAACGAAATTTGGGAAACTAGTTTCAATGGGTACCTTAGAACCCTTCAACTGCATGATATAATCAATGCACCGTCTGACCACCCGGAGGACCCAGTTTTCGTAGATAAAAATGCTGCAATATACGCAGAATTAATACAATGCTTGGATGATCGGAGTCTCTCACTCGTAATGCGAGAAGCTCGTGATAATGGTAGAAAAGCAATGGAAATATTAAGGACCCACTATTTGTCGAAAGGCAAACCAAGAATCGTGGGTTGTATCGACAATTAAGTTCGTTGAGTAGAAAGATTATGAATCGATTACTGATTACATAATCCAAACTGAGAGCATTGCTAGCTCATTAAGGGAGGCCGGGGAGATTGTAAAGCGATGGATGTTGATCGCTATGGTATTGAAGGGCCTTCCTTCAAATTTTAACCCTTGCAACAGTAATAACCCAAAGGGATAAGACTGACATTTACGGAATTCAAAGTCAGTCTTCGTAGTTATGAGGAACCAGAAAATAGAACTATACAACTAAAGACCCATTCAAAAAGGGTAAAATCAACCCTCGCTATGAGGGCAGATCAACTAGATATACCAACTACCAGAATTATCAGGGCAACCTAAGAAGTCGCCAACAAAAACAAATATTATTTGTTATGTTTTTTGAAAAAGGGCCATATGTCCTGCCAGATACTTAACAATGCCATCTTGTTTAGGACAAGTATAATTACCTACACAGGAACATGTACCATATATCAAAATGAAGCTGATCCCCGTGGATCTCATCCCTACTTCTCCCACATTGCTATTGAGAGAAATGGTGACAAATGTTCCACCTTCGAAGAGAGCAGTATTACTGCCCCGTAAAATTCTGTTGACTGTTCTTTGAGCCACTTCTTCACTACAGATTTCACTTTCTCGTCACTGGAATAATGTTTGCTTCTCAAACCCTCTTTCATGAAGGGCCGAAGAGGCCATCCATTCTAATATTAAACAAGCTCATTGATTTTTTGTCTGTAAATGAGTTCTAGAGCTTCCCTACTCCTAAAAATTATTTATAAAAGTATTTTTTGCCCAAGAATCCAAAACTGCTATCAAAAAAGTCTGAAAGTTAACCAGTTTTAGATTATTATGATTTCTGATTTGCAAAATTTTTAACTGATGCTGTAGCTTCGGTTCTGAGCAAACACCAAACTATCTTTTTGATGCAAATAATGTTTAATATAAACTAAAATAATAATTTAAAACTGGTTTACTTTCAGACTTTTTCAATAGCATTTTTGGATTCCTTTGGGTAAAAATGCCTTTATAAACCAATTTTTAGGAGTAGGGAAGCTCTAGAACTCATTTTACAGGCAAAAATAGATTACAAAATGTCGCCATTTTTCGAATCCCACCAAATTTGGAGAACTAAAAATCATCATAACTCCGCCATTTTTTGGAATTGGAAGCTCAAATTTCGGGATTGTCTAACTTTAACAGTCTACATCTGTACAAAATTTCAGAAAAAATGAAGGAGGTAGGTGACAATTTTACTTTTTCTGGATGATTTGACATGGAATTGGCCTTATTGATAATCTTTTGGTAACTAGTTGGGTTGTGTAGTCAAAGTTGGAATCAGTTAAGGTGTCATTGAAATGAGAGTTGATAAAACTATAGAGAATTCAACTCCAGTTGAATTTACAGACTAAATTAGGGCCATATACACTCTATAAATAGATTATTAAAAAAATCATGGTTTAATATCAATTATGAATCAATTATATAAAGAGGAGTCAGAGTTGCCAAAAATAGAGGAGTCAGAGTCAAAGGTTTCTGTTGAGTCCACAGTCCTGGTAACTAGTGTTATCAACATGACTTAACTGGAATCCGAGAACTTGGATTATTTTGCAGAATAGAAAGTTAAATTTATGATGACAAGACAAAGCATGAAATAAATTTTCTATTTTTATAATAAAGAAAAAAAAGAAAATAATGACAAAGGAAATATGAAACATTAAATGATTAAAAAAGATAAAAATAAAAGAAATTCCTTTTTTTATTTTAAAACAAAACAAAGAACAAAGAAATTATTTGAGGAGATAAAAGATAATTTCAATAGTTTCAATATGATTAGATTTCTCATGTGAATTGAATCTATGTGAATGATTATCTTTATAGAAATGTTTTAAAGTGAATGACTGGCCATTTTGTTTTTTTTAGGTCACATGATGAAAAAGATGATCAAATAAATCTTCTAAGATTTCATTTTAGACAAAAGCGTTCAAGTTGACCTCTACAATCATCTCACATGTCCAATTTGGTGAACATGGATAATTCATACAGGGTAAGATTATTACAATTATTTTTTGACTGTATTTATACAAGGATATACAAACATTTTATTTAAAACAGAAGAAAAATTACAAAAAAAAATATATCTATAAGCATCTAAACATTTTAAACTCATTCTTTGTGTTGCTTTTTATTATACCACCAAATTTGATATTAAAAAGAAAAAAGAAAAAAGAAAGATGTTATTTGATTTTACATCAAAGTTTTAATACATAAAGTTTAAGTGTATAATATAAATAATATTTACTTTTTTTTTTATCTCAAGTTTTTTGTTTTTTTATAGTTTTTTAATCAAGTGCTTACAGACTGTTTATAATAATATCAAGATTTATTTAGTAATTCCTTTAGAATTATAAAAAGCAGCATTTCTTTCACAAAGTAAAAAGATTCAACTTTATATTCATGCAGGTCTTTTGATTTTTAAGGTAAATCTGTATAGATGGTGCATGCTGTTTATGACCATTCTTAACAAACTACTGGACAGAAATTTATTTTTTTTAAATATGAAAAATTGATAAAAGTTTGTTTCACTAATCTTTAATTATACATATTTTTGAGTACAATTCCACTTCATAGCAGTAGTTTGGTAGAAAACAAATGTATATATGCATAGATTTTAACCAATGTTTAATTGTACATATTTTTGAGTACAATCCAACTTCTTTTAGGAAATGTAAAATCCTGAATGGTCTTATTTTCATGAAAGTTATTTTCAAATTATTTGCTTGGTAGTATTTTGTTTGTATTAGATCAAAGTCTACACACTCTAGCAGTCTATGTTTCACTGTAAATCTCTCTTGGTATGTAGTGCATATTGGGGATTCTGTGCCCTCTCTAGTAAATGATGATGGGTGATGTAGGTGTGGCCTATGTGAAAAGTCTATACTCTCTAGCAATATATGCTTCATTGTAAATCTCTCTCGTCATATTGGGGATTCTGTGCCCTCTAGTAAATAGTTAGCGATTGAGACTAATTTTTACAAAGAAAAAGAAACTGAAATTTGAAAACAACTTACAACAAAAGTAACTGACCAATCTAAACTACTAAAAGACTATGTTAAGTGATGTTCTTTATTCTTCTGCCAAATTTGACCAGTTTCATATTACTGTGAGTTTTTTTGTAAATAAGCAAAATATACAAACACCCTCTCAATGCAAGTGAATTATGCACAAAAAAAGAAAGAAAAAAAAGGGGGGGTATGAATATTCAGCATTTTTCTCTCTTATCTCATTGATAAATAGTTATAAAAACAAGATACACATAAACAACCTTGATAAACTTGTAGATAAATCAATTTCCTTTAGTTTGATGTTTGGTTTGACAAGACTTTATGGGTTTATAGGAATTTTATAAGCATTTTTTTTTTTTTTTTTTTAGCTGGAATCCTCTGAAAATGCAAATGTGTACAGCATTTCAGGGTACCATGAGCATTGCCACTCATCACTTGAGCTTCTCAAGTGATGAGTTATGTCTTTCATTAAAGATTTCCATGATATTCACCGACAAATTTTACATACACCAAATTTCACTGCTTTATCTTGAATAGTTTTTTGTTGTAAATTGGATTTGTCAATGAAAACACAATACATTTGTGGAAAAATCTTCAGGAAAATAGGGGGCCTTTTTTTTTGGGGGGGGGTCTAGTTTTTCCAACTTGAAGTGTTTATATTTCAAAAAGTTATGGATGGATTTTTAACACTTTAAAAACCCAAAATCTTATATCAATCTATATTTTATAAATATCATTTGTTATAACAAAATCTTATTTTAAATTTTTTGTGAGCATTGGTGCTTCAACTAATGTAAAACCCACTGGAATAAAACAAAATGCAATCAAGTTATTAAAAGTTGAATACTAAAAAGCAACAGATACCTATATACTTATGTAATGGGTGACTTTTTACATCCAACTATTTCACCTCAAACAACAGGGTCATTCATTAGAGGAGATATCTTTTTGAAACATTGAAGCTTACTTTGTTTCTACACTTAACCTTACCATAACTTCAATCCAAAATGTCCCCTTATAGCCTAGACCTAATCAAAGGCTATTAGTTAAGATAGTAAACTTTCTACTTAACATTATTTACTATTTATAACACCTACGCATATACAAAGTTACATAAAAACTTAATTACCTAAATTACGGTCAAGTCACACTAAAAGCACCGGTACCCACTGTTACAATCTTATGGTCCATCCTGTAGTCTTTGAGCAAGAGCGCTTGTCCAGTGGAATTGGATACTTGGTAATCCTCTGTTAAAGAATCCTTTGGTTCTTCTGGTAAAGAGTCCTGAGTATTGTAAGTGCTAGTAGAACTATGACCAGTATCAGTGTTTAAGTAGTGTATCAGCCACACAGTATGGCTAGTGATTAGCAAAGGAATAAACCACATGACTACGGCTAGTCTATAAATCCAGGTGGGGAATTGGAGCACACCTTATAAGCCAAAATAATTCCAACACCCACTAGATCACCAAAGAATCCTTTGTTTATCAAAAATGACTTGATTTGGCATAAAACCAAACAACCATTATGAAAGCAAACATGGTAAGCTACATCAAGGTCTAGACTACATTATTTTTTTACGGTTTGCACTGATTTCAATTGTATTACCATAGTTTTAAAAGTATAAATAAGTATTTGAATCTTTTCTCTTTATGTCATGGGATGTTGAAAAAATATTTTTGAAAAGCTAGCTTAGCCAAAAGTTACGAGAATGTTCAGTATATACACTATATGATAAAAACATCTTTATGTAGCGTTGTTCATCACACAAAGTCATTCATTATGATTATAACAATTTTTGCTTACAAAAACTCTATAAAAAAAGAAAATGTTTCCAGTCTTTCATACCAAGAAACACTATGTACAAAGGTAATCCCGAAGGTAAGGTCTCCAAAATATTTAGAAATCACAGAAATGTTTATTGTTTATTGTCAATGATGTTTACATCATTTTAAAGTTTCAACATGAATCTATTTTTATACATAATTGCATAATGCATTTTGTAAGTGCTATGGCAGTTTTTGTTTGCTCACATCATACCAATTTACCACCATGTCATTGAAGAAGTGTTGAACCTTGTCATTGTTGCTAACTCCTTACACCACTTGTAGATGTTTTTGACATCCATACACGACTCGCCATACACTTCTGTTAAGTGGAGATGAATTTCAATCAGTTTAATACCTTTTTTGTTCTAAAATCGATTAACTGTGCAAATTTCATACTTGGCAGTCGAGTCAATCAGGAGCTCCATCAGAAATGACTGCCAAGCTAAGACTGAGCATGGCAGTGAGGCATACCCAGTGGCAAGGTAAGGCACAAAAAACACAGCAGTGTTACCAATAGCTACATGAACAGTTTCTCTGCGTCCCCGGTGATTTGGAGATTTTTACTTTTGGGATTACCATCATATCATTTTTTTTTTTTTTTTTTTATAAATGAAAATTTTCTGAAAAAGTTACCTTTGAGAAAAAGATTTACATCTAGTCTTTTGTTTGAAATATTGAATCTATAGAAAATGTTCGCCAAAAGTATGAGCCGAAATTTTTAATATGTGACATTTGTGGTTGTGTAGTTCTCTATCAGAGCTTTGCGCTGTACGTTTATATCCATGTAATGGTTTTTGGGAGGTGAGGGAGAAAAAACACACTTGTAGGTCAAAAAGGTTAATCCAGAAGCTTAAATAACAGATTGGTAATTTTACTGTAACACTAACTCGATAAATATGACTTAATAAAATGTTCAAGGAGCAAATTTTAATTCACATTCCTTATCATTTAACTGTTTCTAACGTTTCAGTCAATATGAGCTTTGGTCTTCATCTGGTTTCATGCATTATTCAACCAGTCTTAAAGGTCATCTAAGTACTTTTCATTTTCTCGCATCAGAAAAAAAATCCGTTTGAAAAGTCACAAAACCATGGTCATGTCAGAGAAACTGTTCATGATTGGCTATATGTACCCTGAAAGGTGTTTAAATGGCAATGTCAACCATACTGGATTATTTATTGCCAAGAGATTAGGCGAAATGACATAGCATTGTACATATCATAGCTCAAAGTCACACTTAGATCAATGGTGTTCTCGCTTAGATACCTGATAAGCCAGCAATGAGCCAATTCATATAATTCGGGTGACCACTTAACACAGCAGGTGACAGTAAGCACCCGCGATGCTTTCGTTTCTCAAAAAAACATTAGATCAGCATTAAATGACTGAAAGAGTTGATATCCATGACAATACACAACAACATGTACATTTCTACATTGGTTAAGGTTTTCTTAAACATTTTTTTTTTTGCACAGTTTATATGGAATAAGTATTTTAATTAACTCTATTAATAATGAGATTCGCTTCCGTTTTTTGTCTTAATAAGACATTCATCGTCAACTGCTTACGTCACATTACCCAAACTCGTCATAACATAGAATAAATACGCTCACAAAATTTGAACATGGCAACATTAGACAGTCCTCATTGATTGTTTTTTAAACAAGATTTTTAATAAATACATGACTGGATTACTATATCTATATATAGTTTGTTTTAACTTTTTAATACGATATTATAAAGTACATTTCAAATTGTTTATTTTAATCCTTTAATGAAGTTGTGATTTTACTTACTTTAGGGTACAACAGCTCACTGACATTGAAATTTTTACTCCACCCTCAGGCAATATGTTCCAAAAAATTCATTTTACATTCGCCGAGTGCGCCCTTTTTATTTGTATCTAGTACAATAATTTCGACATAAATTATGGGACTCTAATGGGATACTATTCACTCATTAGTAGAGTGTGAACCTTGAGTAATTGGTAATGAAAAGTACCTCTACACTAATCCAGAGCTCCAGGACCTCGAGCCCTTTACCAACTAAATTCAGTTTAGTGTCATATCCAGGTCCTCCCCGTTTTCTTTAAGGGTATGTTGATTTTGGTTTCTTTTTTATACATCTACGAGAGTACCACACCTACCATGCAGTTCCCCCATTACTGGACTATTCATGTATTGAGTTGGAAAGGGCTGGTAGAAACTCAGAACCTCATATCCCAGGCGATGCTCTACCACTAAGCTAAACCAAATTTAATTCTGTACAAAGCTCCAGTACAGCACCCATTATAATGTAGATATAATTAATTATATATCAGTATATATATGATCATCAAAATCATTCTTAACGAATACATAAGGTAATACTCTTAATATTGCAGCCTTATAATTTTTATGAAGTCACATAAATATCTAAGATATTTTTTGAAAAATGTTTTTTCTTTTAAATATAAAGTGTTGCATTTTTCTACTGTCATGTTATTGCAATTGATGATATAGTAAAAAATCTAATATTTATTAAGATA
>CM042153.1:95819073-95920548 GCA_023376005.1 Doryteuthis pealeii | reverse complement strand
AAGAAAAAAAAAAAAAAAAAGAAAAGAAGGAGTAAAGTGCGCGTTGGTAACCAGTCATTCAGTTTAATTTATATTCCTCCCAGATTCTTTTTTTTTTTTTTTTTTGCACCCTTTCTTTTTAGCCCTCCCATTTTCTTCATCATGTTAGAAGAATTTTGTTTTTTCCTTTTTTAGTTACAATTTCAATAAAAACATTTTACAGGTATTAAATTTAAAAAAGGGATTTGGTTGTTTTTATTCGTTTAAGTTGCCAACGAACGGAAGACATTCGAGGCGGAAAATAATTTTAAAAGCATTTTAAAATTGCATCATTTGGATTGAAAGAGAGAAAAATCAAATTTGCACAGAAGATTTTTCATTGAATTGAACCAGCAGAATTGTAGGTTTGTAAAATCTAAATTTACGACTAAAAAGGCAAATTCGCCCAAGAAACTTATATTAGATTGTGGATGAAAAGTTTATATAAAAAAATTTTATCTTAAAAAAAAAGGAAAAACAAATTTTTTACTTATTTGGTTCTATAACAAAATGAAACTTTAACAGCTACAAGGTAAGTTTTTATTTTTATTAAAAAAAAAAGATTATTTAAAATTTTAAAGAAAAGGCTTAGAGATTTAGATTTTTTTAAAATTGTAAAAAGTACACAAAAATAACGTAATTGTTTTTAAAGCTTAGATTAAAAAAATATTTAGTAAAAATAGGGATTGGCTTTTTCCCCCTATTTTTGGAATAGTTTTACAGTTATATTTTGAATAAAAAAAAATCAACTTTACCAATATATGTAGAAAATATACTATTTATACCATTTCATTTTATTTTAATATATCAATTTTTTAATTCTTGCTATTCATATAAATTGTTTGAAAGTTTATTATAATAGGTTTAAAGTTTAGGGGGGGGGGAATTGGTATTGAACATCTTGTGAGTCGATTTTTTTTTGTAAAAATTTTTTTTTTAAATATCTTAGAAAAAAAATATAAAAATTATCTTTTTAAAACTTAATTCGAATATTTAAAAATTTCATTTAGGAAAAAAAATCTAAGACAAACAAAAATGCTTATTATTTTTTCCTTAGGTATTTTTTTTTTATTTTTTAGATTTAATTTTTTTTTATCAACTTTCCCACGTTTTTTCTTTTCTCCAACTGGTTTTTACATCCGCATCTGGAGAATGAAATCAACAACGGATGTAGGTAAAAAAAAATCATCACTTCAGGGGTTTGGAGGAAAGTTTTGATGTGTATGTTCGTGTGAAGAGACCCCCCCCCTCGTCGAAAAAAGATGGTTGCCGGGGGGGGGGGTATAAGTTTTTTGCTTTAAAAAACTTATTTTTTTGTATCACTCATGATCATATCGATCGATTTTAGAGTAAAGTTAACTTTTAAAACCTGAAGGGAAAATTGCATTAAAAAATGCCCTTCACTTTAGAGAAGTAGCCAAGTTCATTTGTATGATGAGAAATTTAAAAATTTCAGCATCCGTTAAGGGATTTGAACCTGTTGTCTTTATTGGAGGTCATTTAGTACAGTACACTCAATTAAAATAGTAAAAGTGCTTCATCTACAGGGTGGTTCAAAAACCTTGTCACCCACTACATTTTTTTAGGGGTAAAATAACTACATAATAATTATGTAATTATTTTATTCCTAAAAAGATATGTAGTGGGTGACAAGAAAACATTTCTAAAAATTAAATTATTTTCAAGAATTTCTGGTTGTATTTTGTCATAAATACAACCCAAAATTCTTGAAAATCATTTAATTTTTAAAGTTTTTTTTTTCTTTTAGAAGTAAAATAATTACATAACTTTATATATTATTAAAACAAAAAATAGTGAAAGTTAAGAGAATATGTAGGGGGTAACAAGACTTTCGGGGGTTATTTCCTATAATTCTAACATGATCAAAGGGGGACCATTCTTGACTGATAAATTATTTATTTTCCCATTAAACTAACCCTAAACCCTAACCCTAACCCCGTCTTCTATTTTCCTAGTAGATCAATAAATAATTTATCAGTCAAGAGTGTTTCCCCCTTTGATCATGTTAGACTTCTAGGAAATTACCACTTTCGGACTCCTCGACCCTGAAGAATAAAATAGATAAAAGAATCAATACATTTTTGTATCATAAAGTATTAAAAAAAAGAATCAGTCTTAAAAGTTTGAAAGATTTTTTCAACAGATTCTCTTTTGCTGAGAATATCATTTTTCATATTTTGAAATTAAATCTTTTTTACTAATATCAAAATTATTGAAGGCAAAATATGTGGGAGGGGGTGCGTGAATATTTTGTCAGAAATATTATTTAACTCTTAGAAACCCTGAGCCTCCTATAACCGTACGCCTCTCTTCCTGGATTGAAAAATTAGTTGATTACAGGTTGTTAATTAACAGGTAACAACATTCTATTGACAACTTAAAAATCTGCTCCTTTTCACGCACCTGCGGATAAGGGGGATCACAGGAAATTCTTAATTTAATTAAAATTAATTAAATCGATTATTTAAGGTTAAATTTTAGTTTTAGCTGAAAAGAAATAACATAATGAGCATCAGTAAAAAAAAAAAAAAAAAAAAAAAAAAAAAAAAAAATTACATATGTAATTAATTTTTTACTACATTTTAAACAATTAAATTCGCCCACAAAATTGCAAAGTGACGGTTTGCTATGCACTCAAAATAAAACATCTTATTAACATTTTAAAACATTTTTAAAAGTTTTTTTCTTAGAAATCAATAACAAAAAACATTAGATACACTGTGCAGAAAATTACTCACACGTTGGTAACTTTTTATCCATGTAATGTCCATTAAAAAAAGAAAAAATGTTTTTTTTTTTATTATTAAAAACACGCAGAAATAATCTTGTTTTGAATGATGAATTGTGGTGTCGTGGGTTTTTTTTTTCACTAATATTTTTGAAAAATATGGAATACCGTAAGCATGATAATTTGTTCATGGGTAACATCACTAAGCCTAATTGAAAAAAAAATCGGGGGATTATCTGATTTTAATAAAATTTTCTGTGTTGACACATTAGTCACAGAATTTTATAATGCATCAGTTATTTCATTAAAAAAAATTCTTTCCGGTTACTTATGCACCCTCCTTATTTGGGGGCTAAAAAACTCAGTATTTAGGATTTAAGACCCCTTAGGGGCGCTTAAGTCCAAATACTTAACATCATCCTCTGTCATTACGATATGATATCATTCTGATATCATTGCTTCTAGAACCAAAATCATTCAAAAAGATCTTTGTTAAAATTCTTATAAAGTATTTAACTAAAAAATCCAAAAGCAAAAAAAATAATAGATATACAATTGTAGATATTTCATCTACATCAGCGTAATTAAAAATCTGAATAAAATTTTAAATTTTTTTTTGCATTTAATTTTTCAATCTTAGTATTTTTTTTCTTCTTCATTTTCTGCTCAATTAAAAAAAATTATATAAATAATTCCCTTCATATTTTCAGTCTTTTTCTCTTTTTATTCATACAAATTTAAGTGTGCCTTATATAGTCATCCACAGACACGTGTTTCGACTTATCAAGTCTCTTCAGTGTGGCTAGACATTTTATGAGCTACCTATAGCCGGGTTAGAAATCCAATTGTTTCATCAACAGTCAGACAGCTTACCCTCTCAGCTATTATCACCTACAGAATATGAAGGGGATTTTAACTGTTTTAATACACATCTGTATGTATGTAAAAGCCGTCATATAGTGCTCCATCCCCTTTTATAGGAGAGCGTTGTGTTTACGCTTTAGTTGGCAGCCAATCAGCGAGATCCCCTTCCAAAGTGCTCAACCCAGGGGGGAAGGGGAGCACTCAAAAGATAGGGGGTCAAAGTTAACTGACCTGTAAAAATGTGAAAGTTTTTAAATAAAATAACTGGTGCATTATAACTTTCATTCATTAATATATAAACAGTGAAAATTTCATTAAAATCAGTTAATTCCCGAATTTTGCTAATTTTTTTTTCTTTCAAGGGGTGGGTGACACTTGTACTGTCAAATTTGACTTGAATTTGAACACTTGAATTGGTGGTACCTAATGTACTTCTAGTTAGTAGCACAAACTCCATCCGATTGGTTTCAAAGGGTTAAGAATGTGAATTAGAAAATGTAGTTAAACATTACTTTGTGGATTCATACTGTGATTTTTTTTAGTAAAAAAAATAAAATTTTAAAAGTTAAATGTAGTACATGAAGTATGCAGAAAATAATACATTACATTATTATTTTCCTTCTTTTTTTGTCCTTCACTTTTTAAAAATGTTATTTATTTCTTTCTTTCTTTATTGTTCCTTCATTAACTGCTGTTGAATCCATCTCTATTCCCATCTTCTAATTACGTTTTATTGCAGACAATTGTTGATCTTAATTAAAACAACACTGTTTATGATTTATTTACTAGCAGGTTTCCATTCAGAAATCATCATTATATCTTCAAGTCATGCTGACAGCATGGATTCCCATGATCTCTCTCTCTCTCTCTCTTTCGCCACTCATTCCTATCAGTCTTTGGCACAACATCTAGTATCTGCAAAGAGTTGGTTGATGTAGGTTTTTGCTGGTCAGTCCACACTGATGTGTCATGTGTAGGTGTCCATAGGAGAATGTCAGGAGTTCATCCTTGCTTCTCCAGCTGTCCCAAGTCATGTCTAGTTGTCTTACTCCTGATCCAGTTTTGGTGCGTGTCCATGTTGGCCTACACTGGTGCGTGTCCATGGCCTACACTGGTGCGTGTCCATGTTGGCCTACACTGGTGCGTGTCCATGTTGGCCTACACTGGTGTGTCCATGTTGGCCTACAGTGTCCATGGTTGGCCTACACTGGTGCGTGTCCCATGGTGGTGTGTCCATGTTGGGTGCGTGTCCATGTCCATGTTGGCCTACACTGGTGGTGTCCATGTTCCATGTTGGCCTACACTGGTGCGTGTCCATGTTGGCCTACACTGGTGCGTTGTCCATGTTGGCCTACACTGGTGCGTGTCCATGTATAGGTGTCCACAGGAGAACATTACTTATGTGTGTGTTGTCCTTGCTTCACCAACTTTTTCTTATTTGTCTTGGATGATTTGTGTAATAGGTAGAGGGATTATTTTCCATACGAATTGATACATTCTATTTGTCTATTTGTCTCTAGATTCCAAATACCAATATTGGTTGTGTTGGATCAATTGATTGAAATCATTTTAAATTATTCAAGTAAAACAAGAAAGAAAGAGCACAAAGTGATTCAGAGAAAACTGAAATACTGGGAGAGAGAGATATAGTGAGAAAGAGGCCAATTTAGCTCAGTTGGTAGAGTGTCCACTTAGTAATCACTCGGTTCCGGGTTCAATATGGGCCCTTGCCAACTCTGTGCGGTGTTGTAAAGCATCTGAGAGCTGACGGTAGGTATGGCGCTCCACTTAAAAAAGAACCTCCCTGGTCTAGCACAAACAAAAAGGGGATGGACTCTCTAACTGTTTGACTAATACCAACAATAGGATCACTCTTCCAACTCTACTACTACTTTATAGTGAGGGGGGAGAGAGAGAGGGGGAGGACTGAGTAATGGAGAGAATCTTATTATCTGTGAAAAACAATCATTATTTGAATTTCAGAAATCCTTTGTGATACCATGTATCAATAAGTTCTCATTACTCTTGGCTATGACACTAAATAGAATATATTGGTGAGGCTACAGTTCTGTATCTTTGGGGAGCGTACAGCAGTCACCCCTTCATTGCCCTTACTCTCCCATATCTTATCAATAGATCAAATAGGTCTGCTTGAAAACTATTAGGTTGGTTGTTTTATTTTCAGGTCATTTAATGCTGAATTGAGTCATTTTTGATAAGCAAAAGATTCGCGTTGCTTACAGTACCTGCTGTTGCTTAAGTGGTCACCCAATTAAATATTGAAAAGGATCCTCACTGCTTAATTTCTGTGATTTAGTGGAAACCAGTGCTTTTGGATTTGGTTGTTTTATTTTACTGCATATCCTTTTAAGGTCATTTATTGCCAAATGTAGTCATTTTTGATAAACAAAGGTTGCTCACATTACAACCTGGTGTTGCTTAGAAAACTATAAGTATTAAGTAAGAATACTTGATGCCATATAACAGGTGAGTAAATTATTTGTATTAAGAATAGTTACTTGAAGGTGCTCTTGTATAACAGTTATTGTCATTGGAAATTAAAATATTGGATAAGGCTGTTTCACTTTGTGTTAATGTTCTTGGGTAAGGTATGAATATATATGTTCTACCCCACCCCCCAACTATTGATAAATAGTTGGACAGACTGGGTTCTTTAGCCTTGGTAAGGCAACCAGTTTAGGAGAAGGAAAACTTAATTGAAACCAGCTTTACTCTACTTAAAAATTGACCTTGTGTCATATCCTGCTTATGGAGGAGAGGTTCGGTAAATACATACTAATCCAATCACTATAATTTCTCAAGGGAGATAACTATTAAATGCTGAATTATTTCAACCCCATGTAGAGTAGCTCAGCTAGTATATACAAACAGTGATTACAACAAATTGTTAAAGTGAATCTATTATATGTAACTGTGCTTCATGGTATAATAGTTTATAAATAATTACTTTTACTTGAAATCTTAGTATTGCTTGCAAAAAAAAGAAAGAAACACTGAGTTTGGCATAAATTAACCCAAGAAAGTTTGAGATGCTGTAAAACCAACTAAGTTTTTTTTTCCCCCTCTAATCTGTTGTTTTTTTGTTTAATGGCATATCAACCCTTATGGGTTATTTAATGCCAACTCTTTTTTAAAATTTTTTTTATATAGCTTCATATGTAAAATAAAAGGAAATTAATCCGACAGTGTGAATTTGATATATTGAAAAAACAAATGATGTTTACAAATGCTTGGGATCATCAGGAGAGAATGTGCACTGTTTCGGGGCCTTCCTCTCACTAACGTGTAATAGATCAGTCATCAACAAGAGCAAATCCGGGATGAAAAGAATGTTAGAATTTGCTCTTGTTGATGACTGATCTATTACAATACGGTCGATACAGATATTCCAAGGGACCTCACAACAGTGAGGGGGGGGGCGATGTGCAGTTAAAACCGTTCAGAGGAAGACCCCGAAACGGTGCACATTCTCTCCTGATGATCCCAAGCATTTGTAAACATCATTTGTTTTTTCAATATATCAAATTCATAGCTTCATATGTATTAATTACACACCTCCATTTAAATTGCTCTAATGACAAACACCCTTTCCTTTTTATCATACAGGTGATAGAGTTCAGTATTTATTGAAGTTAATGAAAATTATTTCTACTAATCTTAGTAGAAATAATTTTCATTAACTTCAATAAATACTGAACTCTATCACCTGTATGATAAAAAGGAAAGGGTGTTTGTCATTAGAGCAATTTGAATGGAGGTGTGTAATTGTTACTCTCATAGGAAATGGACAAGGTAAGATGGGTTCAAACCTTGGACAAGATTGTTTGCATTTCTATTGGGAAAGGTATGACTCCAATTATTATCCTTTGAGCTATGGGTAAATAGTAGGGCAAACTGGGCTCTTTTTACCTTGGTATGGCAACCAAGGTAAAACTCTGTCTGTCAAACTCTGCTTAAGAAACTGACCTTGTGTCACATCCTACTCATAAGAAGGGATTGGTATATATATATATATATATATATATATATATATATATATATATATATATATATATATATGATAAAAAGAGGTGGGTGTTTGTCATATAAGAATACGGTGGGGACAATCATATAGTTGCTCAGACTTGCTTGACATGACAAACTAATTGATTGGCTAGGGCTTCTCTGACTGTCAGTCTAGTCCAAATAAATGTCAAAGTGTTGCATGTTATAGGATCACTTAATATCCAGGTCACAGACTGCTCAGCCACCACAATCCTGTTCTCAAGCATGACAGGTCGCCTGATTGTGTGAGGATTCTTATCCTTCCACAGAGGTGCAGTTAGCATATTCTATGGCCCCAGCTGATAGAATGGTTCTGCAACCTAAACTTTTCCCAGACAAAATGAATGAATTAGTTATCTTGCTGAAATTGCTGTTGTTATAAACTTGTCTCGTAACTTATTAGAAAAAATCGTTTATTGATTTGATTTGATTAATGTTTGCTTTCAATAAGAACAGTGAAAGCTGATTAGATTGGATGGACAAGCAAAATAGAAATAGTTTTTCATGTAAAAACCTGTTGAGAAATGGTAAAAATAACATGAAAGGCTATTTTTTATTTTATAAAAAATAAGATAGATGGTGAAAATTTTTTTTTTTTTTTTGTTGAAATGCACCCTCTTTTCAGAATTAGGGGAAATATTGTTAGCAGAAAAGGTGAGGGTTGAGGTAAAAGCTTCTTCCTTTTGATGCGGAGAGAAACTCTAGTCGCCCAAATATACGTGTGAAGGTGAGATGCAACATTACTTTAAAATTTTGGATGTTGGGCGAAATTACCTCTGAAAGTTCCTCTTGTTTGGTATACCTCCCAGAAAGGGCCTTTTTGTTGGATATACTCCCCACCCTCAGAAAGTACCACTCGTTCGATATGCCCCCAGAAAGTGCCTCTTTGCTTTTCAGAATGTATTGTAGTATTGTAATTATGAAACTGCAAAAAGCTTTATTATTTTATGGTCAAATGTGCATTCTTCCAGCCATTAAATTTGTTGCCCAATATGCTGCACCAAAAGAAACCAAAAGAAAGCAATGAAGCATTAATCTAGGCTTGCATCTCTATTATAAACACTTCTTTCTTTCTTTCTTTTAATTGTGCTTATGTGCAGTATACAAATATACATACAGAAGAATATTTATTTCTGATAATATTGGCCTATAAATTACCTGTCTAACAATAAGAGTCATTAAAATACACATTGTCCAAATGATCTATCACTGTCTCTCACGGGTCCTATCACCTGATTTGGTTGTGGAGGCATTAATCATGTAGTTTGTCTTGCCCAGTCAGCCCTACAATTTACCCATAGCTGGAGGGAGAATAGTTGGATTCATACCTTTCCCAATGGTACTAGTGCTATGTGAAATGCAAACAGTTTTTTTCAGGATTTGAACTCTGAGAGCCAAGTCCAATTCTTACAACTGTTATGCCATGAGTGCCTGCACATATTATCACTCTAGTTGTAAAAATAAAATCATTGATGGAAATTTTGGGGTGGGGGTCTGCGTGATTGCTTAGCATCAATTGCATTTATACATTTTTATATTTATTTTAACTTTCTTTTTCTTTCTTTTTTCTTTCTTTCTTTTTCTTTCTTTCTTTTTCTTTCTTTCTTTTTCTTTCTTTCTTATTTCATTGAAATCAACAATGTGCTATTGATTCCTATCTCAAAATTTCTGACAAATAAGGATAGAATTTGAGTTGTGCAGGAAAATGCCTTGTTTAATCAACAGTCAAACTATTCTAAATGATTTCCCAGGTTGGGTTATTGCTATGTTTGGATAGATAGGTAACACCTGAAAAGGGCTGGAGTATACACTGGTCAAAACGTTTTTATATACCACAATAAATATATTTTCCTGACCTCCCACCAGGCTTGATTAACTGAAGGTTTTTTGAAAAATGAGAATGAATAAATTTATTTTTATTTAATTCAATTTTTTAAAGAATGTTATTTTTTATTTTTATTTAATTCAGTTTTTTAAAGAATGTTTTTTTTTTTAATTTTTATTTAATACAATTTTTTAAAGAATGTTATTTTATATTTTTATTTAATTCAATTTTTTAAAGAATGTTAGTAATATTTTTTATCAGGTCAGCCATACCAGAAAACATTTCTATTTATGTACGACACTGCTCATTAGGGAAATGGCATGTTTTCCCTCTCCCTTGTGGGTATGTGGTTCTTATCACATTCTTTGATGACAATCTTGGTATTTCCAAGTGTCTTTAGAGATTTTTGTTATTCCTGAAGATTGTTTTGATATAGAAAACAGTTGATGCAACTTTGCCAAAGTTTCAGTTCCACAAAGATTTGTACGCTTAATTTCTAAATGAATACAAATGGTATTGGCATCAATAACGCATTCCAGTCTGAGATAAATAACACAAGAATTCTTACTTTTATATCATTTTTCATCATTATTGTTATATACACAACATTTTAGCCAATATGCTCTCCAGCCTTCAAGTTTTTCTTGTCAAACTCAAGAACCATGATGAGGTACGTGTGTTAGGCTTATGTTAAATATTCTCTAATTAGAATTAAATTACATTGCACATTCATCTGTGTGGTTTTCAAATCACAAGTGAAGCAATGTACAACGTGTCAACACACCAACTACCACAATACTAGCAATTACAGAGGCTACCTTGCACTGCCAAAGTTTCAGTTCCACAAAAATGTGTACACTTAATTTCCAAATGAATAGAAATTCTTGTTGTCATCAATAACACAAAAAACTTTTACTTTTCTTAAAATTTCCTCTTCAAAATTATTTACATTGAAATAAATTAAATTTTATTAAAATTTTATTAGGGGGAGTAAAAACTTTTTCAATATTTTGGTAACACGAGGTACTATTCCTATCTAATAATAAACATTTTCAAACAATTATAACTATTCTTCCTGATTTTTCAATATGTTTCTATAGTAAAATACTTAATAATAATGCTTGTATCTATTCCTGACTTTTCAGTGCACAATACTGATTGTATTACAAAACATTCTCAAAGAAATTTTAAGTAAAATAATAGTCATCAGACTCCGCTTTTAATATATAATATATTAATATATTTAATATTAACATTTAATATATGTAATATTTAATATATTAATTTTCTAATATCACTCTCCTGATTTTCATTCATCTATAAACAGTTGAATGATATTAATTGGATCATTTAGTTATTCTGTTAAAATATATAATTTTCTATTTCTTTTAAATAGAATTAAAATTGGCACCTACAACAATTCTGAAGCCAAATGATGCAACAAATATTTTTAACATAATCTCCCGCCCTGTCGGCTGGGGCATTAGAATGCACTGACTGCACCTCTGCAGAGGGGTAAGACTCCCCCAATGGGGCCACCTGTTGGCCGTGGGTGGCGACCTGTGATGCTTAAGGATAGAGCCCAGGTGGATGAGCAGTTCCTGACATGCAATACTCCACTTTGGCCCTATCTTGGGCTAGACGGGCGGTTGGAGAGGCCCCCTCCGATCAATCGGCTGGTCACGTCAAGCCCTAGCACCTATATGATTTTCCCAACCCTATTGCCCTTATGGCAAGCCCCAACCCCTTTTTATCATATGGGTGCTAGAAGGCGGTGACTGAGGGATTTCTTGTCCTGGAAATGACGTTAAACTCTATCTGATGGTGAGGTTCCAGTTCTGGAGGTTTGGGTAATGTGGAGCACCCCTTCATCACCATTGCTCCCTGGTCCACTCTGACCCGGAGTAGTAGTACCTGTTAGGGTCCCATCTATGGGTTAAATAGAAAAATGTATTTATAAAAAAATTGTATTATCCATTAAGAATTGATTTATTTCAAAACTTTATCGGCATTAAATGACCCACTGAGGTTGATATGCCACAAAACAAAACAAACAAATTAAATATAATCTCCTTCTTGTAAATATATCTTAGTGGTGAATATTGATAATATACATCAAACATTATACAGTCTACCCTGTCTGCTGGGGCTATAGAATACACTGCATCTCAGCAGGGGTTAAGACCCCATCCAATGGGGCCACCTGTTGGCAGTGGTTGGCGACCTGGAAAGCCTGAGGACAGGATTGTGGTGGCCGAGTGGTCCCTGACCTGGGTACTAAGTGGTCCCTTGACATGCAACACTCCACTTGGGCTAGATGAATTGTCGGAGAGGCCCCTTCTGATCAGTTGGCTGGTTATATCAAGCCCTAGCATCTATATGATTGTCCTGACCTTATTTTTCAAATTGCTCTTCTTATGGCAAACACCCACCCCTTTTTATCATCTAGGTATTAGAAGACGGTGGCTGAGGGTTAACCACCATTATTTATTAATACACCTGAAAATTATTTCAACCAATTTATTAATACACCTGAATATATAAGGAATATGAGAGTTGGCATTAAATAAACCAAAAGGGTTGATATGCCATTAAATACCAATCAACTAACCTGTAAATATTTCAGATTAAACTTCATCTTTATAAATGTTATTGATTCTTCCCTATAGATGAGAAGAGTCTCTTGACATCTTAAGAATGATTTAGAAACTAAATTTAAACATCCTTAGTGGCCTAAACATCCTTAGAGGCTGAATTAGGTAAACAAACATTGGTCAACCTTTTTGCTTTATTTGTTCCCATACTAAATGGACTATGGATAACATTTTTATATTTAAATCTGTAATCAATCATGTGAATGAAACTTTTGAGATATATATATATATATATATATATATATATATATAAATGGCAGTTGGTGTGTATGTCCAGATGAAACTATGAAAATAAAACAATTAACAACAAAGTAAATATATATATGCACATTAAATATCACTGGTTTTTACTTTCTATGCAATAATGACGAAGATCTGATTTATATTGACAAAGACCTTCCACGAGGTCGGATTAACACCAGGTCTTTTTTTTATGTGAGGATTTTTATGGGACATCCAGTGAGGATCGAGCTCGTTATTCAGCAGTAATCTATCTGCAAGATCAGCTAACCATTAAACCACTTTTTTATCCTCTACCCAGGCTTTGCCGGGTAGCCGCTTCTAGTTTGTATTATAAATCGGATGTGCATAAAATATTTAGACAAATATAAATTATTGAAGTCAGTTAGTCTACTGTTGGTTTGAATAACAGCAACTAGCTAAGCACAACTGAAGCAGTGTCCAAAACAGTTGGTATTTATAGAAATCAAGAATGGTCCATTCATGCATTTAGGTGATTCCATCCCCTGAGTTCTGATTGGCTGCTTGGTTTCTATGATATTGTGGAGTTTTATAAATACCCTGTCATTCTGCAGTAGAATTGCGACAGTACGGGATTGTATTAAGTTACAATCGCTTGTTGCTGTGTCTTACCAATTCAACGGTAATTGGAACTTAGCTTGATTATTCTTCATAAATAAGGTGCATTTGTTTGTCTAAGGGTTTTGCAATAGGGAACACTGTTCATGTTTTGCATCTTTTTCAATGAAATCAATAGTGATGGATCCTTTCATGTCCCAAGAAGATTGACAGCATGACCTTCTTTATTGACCACTACAACTGGAACTTTTTTTTTAATTGACAGTCAGTGTTTTTCCATTCCATTGTCTCTCTTTTTAACTCAGCTTTGTAGTGGGCCTATCTGTAAACATTTTTTTTTTTTAAAGCTAAGATACGATTCTCCATGCACATCACATATTCTTCTCTATATTTCACATTCTTTGCATTTCTCAGCTACCAAAAATGTAACGACATACCTCTGTTCAAGCCTGAAGCACTCTGTTTAATTTGAAACCATTTTGAATAGCCTCAAAACAAATATTTTTTGCAAAATTTAAAAAAATAATTTTTGCCAAACAATGCAGAGTTCACATTTATAGAAAAAAAAATTGTGAAAATAAATAAATAAATAAATAAAATGTGGTTAAAAAAAAAAGAATATTCACTATATTTATTGAATGGCCTTCATATTTGTTTAAAAAATTATACATGCTTATAAAGTGTAGAGTTCTAGTTTCTAAGGTAGCATGTCTTTACTGGGACCTCTGTGTGTGTGTGTGTGTGTGTAGGTGGGTGGGTGTGCAGGGCTTTGAAGCAATTAAGGGGTCACTGGAGTCGGTAAAACTATACCAACTCTGGCTACAGTTGAATTGACACTTTATATGGCCCTAATATCTTTATTCTTTGACCAGTTATAATGATATAGGCCTATACAAGTTAGAAAGCGTATGCATAGGTTTTATGAAATTTGTAGGCCATAATCAGTTAATTACATAAAAAAGAATTGGAGTCGGATGTGCCAAAAATAGAGGAGTCAGTCAAAGGTTTTATGTTCTGACTTCACAGCCCTGTGTGTGTGTGTGTGTGTGTTTTTAGGGTTCTTTATATGGTGTCTTTGTCCCACATAGGTTCCTCCTCCTGCATTTTTCACCTTAGATACCTTTGCAGTTGCCTTATTGATTTTTACAGCACCTTCCCCCCCCCCAATGTTATTGATTAAAGATCAGAAACTTGTACAAATAATGCAACAGGGTAATTGGCTTTACATGACTGTAGCAATTGCTATTTTTATCAACCTAAGAATAAAGATGGACTTGCAGGTACATCTTAGTGGTGGAGTATCGAAATGAAGGGTATAAACTTTGTTGCTTAGTCAAGTAAAAAAAAGTAGAATTGACAGTGTTCTATTGTAGGTATCAGCCAGGCAACGAGGGAGTCTATCCTCTTTTTACTAGCACTAGACCAGGGAGATTGTTTTTGTTAAGGTGGAGCACCACACCTACCGTCAGCTCCCAAATGCTTTACCACACAGATCAGATTATCCAAATTAGTGAGGACTGGTATTGAACCTGGAACCTTGCAATTCCAAAATGAATGCTGTACTGACTGAGCTAAACAATCCTTTTCCCTACACACAAAAAATACCCCCTCCCCCAAAAAACACTTTTTTAAATTCTTTTTTCTTGTTTAATTCTTATTTCCCTCTTGAACTGATTTTATGAACTTAATCTTATGATTAAAAAGAATTTGGGTTATAAATGTTTTATTATGTGAACTTAATCACCTTTAATTTTCTTTTAAAGGACAAATACATAAAGGGTTAACAATATCACATATGTCCCGGGGATGAGGGGGGTAGTTCTTGTGGCGTTATAGCTAACGTGCTGTGCTGGACTGTGACATTTTACTAAAAGTTTGACCTCCGACTAATACCCTTAGGAAAGGTATAAACTCCCCTCATCCTCCCAGCTATGTGTTTAAATAGTACCACTCCTGTTCTTCTACAAGGATGGCTTTGGCATTAAATAACCCATGATGGTTGATATGCCATTAAACAAAGAGACCAAACCATTGTGTCAATATTTGGTTGTAGGGATTAAGTGAAGGTTACACTTTTTTTTTATTTAATGTAGAAACTCATAAAAAAGGACTTTCATGTTAAATAAATATGATCCATTTAGTCAAGGTTAAAAGTGGCCTAATGTCGGTATCAGCCAGACAGCGAGGAAGTCCATCCCCTTTTCACTAGTGCTAGACCAAGGAGATTATTTTAGCGTCTGAGGTGGAGTGCAACACCTACCATCAGCTCCTTACTTTACTGTACATAACCCTGTGCTACTCATACGCCGAGTTGTCGAGGGCCGGTATCGAACCAGGAACCTTGTGATTCCTAGCCAAACGCTCTACCGACTGAGCTAACCCAACCCTTAGACTGTATTTTGATTTATTTGTTTGATGACCCAGGAAATTCTTATTTGTCTGAATTTTTGAGATGAGGCTTCATAATTTGTATTATTTAGACTTTTTTTTTTACTGTTGTCCTTATCTTCATTGTTATATACAGAATGTTTCAGCCAATGTGCTCTCCAGCCTTCTTCAGGTGTTTCTTGTTGAACTCTGTAACTTTCTTGTTGAAATCAGGAGTCTTCACAGACGTTAAAACTGAACATTTTATTTAATCCACACGAGTAGCTTGTTCTCATTTCCTTAACCATGACAGGGTACAAGTGTTAAGCTATGTTAAGTATTCTGTTATTTTCACTGTAGTCAGGATTGAACCCACAACCTACAGATGATTGTCACCCAGAACTGTATTAACTCAACCCTTATATTCATTGCACAAAGTGCCAAAAAGTTTTTGAAGCTAGAAAAATAGTTTAAGAATTCAATCAGATGATTCCAAGAAGTTTAGGTACACACCTGTATCTGAAATGTGTGCATCTATTGTTCCACCTGGGTTCATTAATTGGGCACCAACTCTTTGAATATAGTTGGGTTATATTTAAAGACATTTTAGCTAAGAATTGATAAAAGAAGTGTGCACATAAAAGTGTTAATTCTTCCCAACAAAATTGATTTCTCTGTGTTTGAACATCACAACAAACAACACTGGAGATCAACAACCATTGAAGAAGGACACAAAAGAAAGATTTTATTTTTGTTTAATGGCATATCAACCTATGACGGGGAATGAAAAAGAGCAAGACATTGTCTTGCCTGCCGGGATCGAACTCGCGTCCTCCCGCATGCAAAAACAGATGCGATTTAGGCACTGGACGGACGCGAAGTGCCAGGATGTTTCGGTAAATACATACATAAATAATATGTGAGTCAAGCGCTGGGCAGTCATAAGCCCCAACCCTTTTTATCATATATTTGCTAGAAGGCAGTGGCCGAGTATCTTAGTGTCCTGGGTATGACATACTGCATCTAGTAGCGAGGTTCCAATTCTGGAACTTTGGTGAGTGTGGAGTACCCCTTCATTACCATTACTCCCATGTTCACTCTGACCCGGAATGGTAGCACCTGTTAGGGGGTTAAATAGATTTTAAAAAAATAAGTTTTAAAAAGTTTAAAAAAAAAAAAAATTGTCTTTGAAGAAAAAAATTTGAATACCTAACAAGAATGAATAAAACAAAATGTCTTCGGCATAATATAACCCAACAAGGGTTGACATGCCGTAAAATCCAACTAACTTCTCTGAATAAGAAAATGAAGGAAGACTTTACAATGAATGAGTTTGATATTATTAAAAGGTTACACTGTTTCCTGTTTGCTATCAAACAAAACTGATTTTATATCAACTAAAATTTTCTTTATTGTTTTATTTTATTTTATTTTAAAATCTTTGATGTATTAGTAGTGAAATCTGCTGTCAAACTGTCAAGATATATTCTTCATGTGAAGAACTTTATCTACAAAAAGGAATGACCTGATTCCTTATCAACATTTTTAGGCTTCTCTAAAATTGTAGCATATTTTTCTTCTTCTTTTTAATTATTCTAAGAGCTAAGTTTATAAGTTTTCCTCAACAAATAACATAACGCCTTTTATAGCATTGTAGTATTTATGAGAATTTTGAGTTTGTTGGTTATTTTGTTTAATTGCATATCAACCCTATTTGGGTCATTTAATGCCGAATCAAGTCATTTTGATAAATGATTTGAAACTATGAAAATAAAACAATTAACAACAAAGTAAATATATATATATGCACATTAAATATCACTGGTTTTACTTTCTATGCAATAATGACGAAGATCTGATTTATATTGACAAAGACCTTCCATGAGGTCGGATTAACACAAGGTCTTTTTTTTATGGGTCATCCAGTGAGGATCGAGCTCGTTATTCAGTAGTAATCTATCTGCAAGATTAGCTAACCATTAAACCACACATTCATGTGTATTTGTTTAGATATGGCACACAGGCCTCAGGGTTGCTTACAGAGTTCTAGCGCTATATGAAATGCAAACAGCCTCATCCAGGATTTGAGCTTTTGTCAACGAGTCCATTTCCTAACAATAAAGATAAGGACAACAGTCCCGAAAATCTAAATAATACCAATTATCAAGGCTTATCTAAAAAAATCCAGACAAATAATATAATAGCTGTATCTCCTTTTTATAAATGCTGTTCTTTCAAAATTCCAGCCAAGTTTAGATTTTTATAATTAATTCTTTTTTGTTTGTTTGTCCCCCCCCTTTGTTCTCTTGAACTGATTAATTAGAATTCCAATTCATGTGATGTTGCTTGTACAAATTTCTTGCATACCTAAAATAATAATTGTCATGGTTTGACCAAGTTTACTAATGTAAATATATTCTATTGGTTTACAAGAAGAACTTGTGGGCACATTTTCTTTGGTGCCAGTAAACTGACCACTAGTTTTACCAAAATGGGTGAAATTGGTTAAGAAAAATAGAGAACGTCTATTAGTCATCATTGTGGCTGATTTGGTAGAACTGATAGGGCATGTAATATTGGATTTTTATATTAAGAAAAAAAGTTTATTTTCTTTAATCAAAATCGACTTTCCTCCTCTATTCCCCCTGTTGCATACCCTTTCTTACTTCTGGTTGTATATTCTTCTGGCCGGCTTTGGTATTTCTATCATCTATCTTGGTCTGGCATCTTCTAAGATCTTGCATCTGGAGTTGACTTAGGGATTTCGGTCTGGTTTTCTGTTAAGGATTTCTCCTTATCAGAAGCCCTGTGTCATTGTTAGTTTTTAGATAATAAACACAAGACTTCGATTTACTTTTGATCTTATTTATTGTTAAATCCCCACCAGACATCTGCGCAGATCGACTTACATTCTATCGGCTCGGCTCCTACCTGCTAACTGACTGAGACTTACTTACTATCCTTAAACCGGAAGACAGGGTCTTCTATGCCTTCGGTTCTCACGATTTATCCCCGGAAGGCAAGGTGAGAGTGAGGTCAAGCGCCGTCACCCACTCTCAAGGCCATTAGCTGCACTAATCGCCATTATGTTTCTATACTACCTTATATAAGTATTAGGGATCTAATAATTATGTAACACCCCCACCTCCAAATTCTTACCATTTATTGTGTTGTTCATGTATTTGTATACAGTCATATTGCATAAGTTATTTTTTTTAATATGCTGTATATTTTACCTAAAGTCTGTGGAGTGGCCTATTGTCAGTATCAGCCAAACAGCGTGGGAATCTATCCCCTTTTTGAAAGTGCTAGACCAGAGAGATTTTGCTGAGGTGGAGCGCCACACCTACTGTCATTTCCCTAATACTTTACCATGCAGGTCAGAGATTACCTAATCTGTGCTACTTATATGCTAAGTTGGCAAAGACTGGTATCAAACTTATAACTTTGCAATTCTTTGGCAAATGCTCTACCAACTGAGCTAAACTGGTTTAGCTTAACTCTTAATGTCCTATACCACCTTATTCCGCCCTGCTGGAAGTCATATTTGTTTTCTTAATCCATCCCAAATGATAGCCTTTGTTTAAACGTAATATTAAACATATTTAGAAGTCTTTAATTTAAGGGAAATATCTCAAGTTAACTTTAAATGAAAAGGATCATTTTTAGCCATTTTTAAAAATAAATCCTTATAGGAATGGGGCTCTGGAATTCTCAACAGGATGTTAAGAGTTAATATGAGGCTGTCGCATCATATGTGGTATAAAATTGCATGTAACCCTTCACAATATGGACTTAGGCATCAGTGATGCCCATCTTTTGATTGATTCCTTGAATATATGGAATCCAGACTTCCAGAAAAGAAAACCATTTTTCCCACATGGACCTCCCTAAACTAAAGTACAATTGTACCTTGACTTACAAATGTCCCAGCTTACAAGTTTTCCGAGTTAGGAGTTGTCACTTGGGCAATTTTTGTTTTCTTTGCGTTGAGTGATAAAATTTGAGGTATGAGTGAGCTTCAGATACGCTTATGTTAATAAGTTCACTAAAAACATTTAAGTTTCCAAATTTATTGCACCAAAGAAAAATATTATTTATAAAAAATAAACATTAAAACATATTACGGCACATAATTCATTACATTCTATTTTAATTATGGTCAAGTCATGCTGAAAGCACCGGTTAAGCACTGATGAACCTGTTCAATACTTAATTGAGTGACCACTTATACAACAATAAGCACTGTATGGAACCTTAGTCCTTTGTTTATCATGATGACTTGATTCTGCATTACATGACCTGATAAGGGTTGATATGCCATAAAACAAAACAATGAACATTCTATTTTGTTTTTATACAATACAATGCTTTTTTTTTTTTTTTAAATAAAACTTAACAAAAAAAGGTGTTTTTTGGGGGAGGCACTGGAACAGGTTAATGGTATTTCAGTTTATTTCAATTAAGAAAATTGATTTGATATATAGGAAATTGAGTTTGAGGGAATGAATTAAACTTGTAAATCAAGGAACCACTGTACTTTAAAAATGATTTTCTTTTCTAGTAACCATATCAAAAAATTCCCTTTATGATGGATATTAAAAAAACAAACAAAAAAGAACTAACCCTTTCACTCTCGTTGAGATAGCCTTTTCTTCCTATTCTATCATCTATTCAAATTTGCTGACCTCCCTAACCTGTTTAACTTTTGATACTACTATATACGTACGTACATACATACATACATACATGAACCCTATGCCCACACACATACACATATGCTCATACGCATCCACATGCATTATTGCACTTAAATATGTGCACCCAGGGTCAGAAGAGTTTATAGTGTCACATGATTAGTTGTGATGAAAAGCAACAAAGCAACTAAAATCTATATATAGATATGTTAGTACCTACCTATGTATATCATGCCCTGTCATCCCTCAGATAAGTAATGGACTATACCATTTTGATTCATGAGATATGAATGCATGTGTTCAAATGTTATGCTCTGTCATCACCTTGGAGAAATAATGGACCATATTGTTATAATTGTGAGGAAAGAAAGAGAAGAAAACGAATGTGCTACACATCAAAGAGAAAAAAAGTGCAAACGCAGAAAGAAAGATGAGAGATAGGAAGTGATAGCACTTATCGTCTGTTTCAATGAAATGGACAAAAGCTCAAAAGAAAGAAAATGAAAGTTAGTAAACCTCCCACTCTGCCTTTCTGACACTTCACTCCATCCCCACCCTACTCTGACTTTCTGGCACTTCACTTTACCCCCTCCCTCACTGTGACTTTCTGGCACTTCACCCACACTCATGATCATCTTCAGTAAACCAACACTGAAAAATATAGATTTGTTTTCCTTTCCAATTTTGTTTTCCTTTCCAATTTTGTCAGTTTCTCCTGCTGCGACATAACTAGATATATAAAAGAATGTTTCTGGTATGTACGTGTCGACTTATAACTCCGAAAAGAGATGTCATTCTGATTTGAAATCTCGCAGACACATTAATGTGTTTCTAACTAAGAAACACAAATTTTGGTTTTTGATTTTTACTAATTAAGTGATATAATTAAACAAAAATCAACCAATTTCGAGAACTCTTCACAGTAAGGAAAAATAAAGTAAGAAAAAATTTGGTCAAAAAGGAAATGAATTAGACTATTACATTTCACTTTAACTCAACAGGCTAGGTACTCTCTCTTTCACCCAATCTGTTTGTCTATCTCTCTCTTTCTCTCTCTCTCTCTTCTGTGTTCGTCTCTCTCAAATAAAATTGTTTTAAAACAAATTTAGGATGACATTTTTAAAAATAATATTTTAAGTGTAAACAAAAAAAAGCATTTCCTTAAAAAACAAACATTGTAATATACAAATTCTCTGCGATTTAAAAAAAAAAAAAAAAAAAAAAAAAAAAATTTAAATTAAAAAATTTTTTTTTTATTTGATAAGATATTTTGCTCTTATTCTCTCTTACTCCTGTTTTCTCCCTTTCTCACTGGTGTTCCTGAAAAAAAAAAATTATTCCGGTCATGGACTGGGTACTTTTGCTAGTAAGACATAAAATGAAATGAGAAATGCCTTCTATGAGACATCAATTCTCTTTATATACAAAAATCAATAAGATAAAAAAAAAGAAAGTCCAATTCTAATTTGATGACAAATACAACAAATAAAAGGCAATTACCATTTAGCTGTAGACATCAGGGAATACTGACATTCTTTTTCTTTTAACTTTTAAGGGAATTCATATTTGCTTCTTAGAATGCATTTTTTTTTTTGCATTACTGTTGCTCGCAAGTTTAGAATTGATCTTTTTTTTTATTCATGCTTCTTGGATCTTGCATATTTTAGGAAGAATTTATTGATTTTAATGTATGGTAATTCTTTTGCTTTTTGAATATCTGGTAACAAGTCTTTAGAAGAATAACCTTAAAATGTCAGTCAGGACCCCCTGTTCTATGATTATGCAATGTCTGTAGCACAGATTTTAAAAGGGTTAACATTTTTGAAAACATCACAAACACTTCTGCAAATACTTACTATAATATTAACAATTACTACTACTACTACTACTACTACTACTACTACTATTATTATTATTATATTATTAAATGTAAGATCTAAAGCCAAAATGAATGGTACAGTCTCTGATTTTCCTCTCTTCACTGAAATCACTACTACTACTACTACTACATGGTCCCTACTCTTTCCTCCCCTTAACCCTTTCACTTCCAGTCGGACACATGGTGTCCCAGTTGAATTTCATTTTACCCCCTAAAACGCTGTACTGAAATCATAATTTGGCACATCCAAAATGTAAAACAAACTTGGTAGTGAAAAGGTTAAAGAAATCCTGGATGTGCTAATTGCATTTCACTTAGCGCTAATACCCTTGGGAAAGGTATGAATCCTACTCTCCCTCCAGCTATGGATAAATAGTAGGGTGGACTGGGCTCTTTAACCTTTGTTAGGCAACCGGTCTAGGAGAAGGAAAACTCTGAATACAAACCTGTTGAACTCTGCTTAAGAAATTGACCTTGTGTCACTTCCTGCTCGTGTGGAGGGGTAGCAGCAGCTACCCAGTGTCGCCTGGGTAGAGGGGGATTTTTTAAGTTAGTTCAGCAGATCCATTATTATTGAATTGTGAGTTGAACCCTCATGGGATGCCCCATTTAAATCCCTATGTAAAAAAAGACCTTGGCATTGATCCAGCTACTCTGAAAAGAAATCTTAATGTCTACTATCTAAAATATCAAATGAAAAAAAAATCCATGCTGTTATCATTTAAATTTTATTTTTTAATTATCTTCACGAATATAAATAAAATCTTCATTATTTTTGCTCAAAAACCAAGATATGATGATAGTGAATGTTTATATATATTTACTTTGTTGTTAATTGTTTATTTTCATAGTTTCCTCCGGACATGCATACATACCAACTGCCCTTAATATATAGATAGATATAGATAGATAGATAAAGTAGGGAGTAACTTTAGGGAATGGTTAGGTGTTAGAGTAGGAGGAGCTAAGAACCGAGTGCGAAGGAACGGTAGAAGATAAGAAATTATATTTAAAAAAGGGAATGATACAAAATGATATAAAAATATTACTATCTTGTCTAGATAAGGATCTTATAATCTTCTCTCTCTCTCTTTCGCTCCCCCCACCCCGTTACACATTACTAATAAAGACAGCATGTCACAAATAAAACTTATTTATATAATGTGACCTTTTCCGTTTTCTTTTCTTTTTTTTTTTAAAAATTTTTTTACTCATCCCTAACTTTTGCTTGATGAGGGGTGGGCAGAGTAGAATATATGAAAAACACAAATCTAAACATAAATGTATATATATTTACCAATCCCTCCGCACGAGCAGGATGCGACACAAGGTCAATTTCTTAAGCGGAGTTTAACAGGTTTGAATTCAGAGTTTTCCTTCTCCTATACCGGTTGCCTAACCATGGTTAAAGAGTCCAGTCTACCCTAATATTTGCCCGTAGCTGGAGGGAGAGTAGGATTCATACCTTTCCCAAGGGTATTAGCGCTAAGTGAAATGCAATTACCAAGTCCAGGATTTGAACTCGGGGCGATGAGTCCATTTCCAAAGACTTTAACCATTACACCACGCGCTTCAAAATATCAAATTTATATAAAGACCTGCTTGCTGGCTAAGACAGTTTCATATTTTCATCCAGTACCAGGTCAGTGTTTGTGTTTAAGTACCCCCCCCCCCAGTATTTTGAATGCTGATTTTCAAGGCAAGACACCCCTCTATAGTAATGACGGACATAACACATTCTTTCCACTTGTTTTTTGGCCTTGTGCCAGACTAAGCAGAGTTTAATAGATATTAATACATTAACATGCAATATGGAGAAATGATGAGCAGAATGAGTTTTGAATAGAATCTTCACTTGGTGCTCCCTTAATAGAGGCCTTGTGCCAAATTAAGTTTAGTCAAAACTCTGTGTGTGTGTGTGTATATATGTATATATATATATGTATATAATATCATACACACAAGGTATGGCACAACTTAATGGGGTTTAACAGGTTTGAATTCACTCATAGACCAGTTGCCTAACCAAGGTTAAAGAACCCAGTCTACCCTCCTGTTTACCCATAGCTGGAGGGAGACTAGTTGGATGCAAACCTTTTCTAAGGATATTAGTGCTATGTGAAAACTGGCTCGTCCAGGATTTGAACTCTGATCACTGTGTCCATTTCCTACGATGGTAACCATTACACCACGCGCACCACCAGCGAACTGATGTATATGGCTATTCTCCACGTATGAGGTTATGGGTGTTTGTGCAAATAACAGACGTCGAGTTTGAACTATGTCTTTCTGTTCATAAATAAGAACCAACAGAAGATGGATGCTAAGAAGAGACCCAGACCAACCCCCAAGTCAATAAGATCAGAGGATTCAGCCCGGATAGACAGACCCAAGAAAGATAAGGGAGAATATTTGGATGCATACCTTTCCTAAGGGTATTAGTCCTATGTGAAATGCACAGGATTTGAACTCTGGTCACTGTGTTCATATCTTACGATAGTAAACATTACACAAGTGCCTCTACATAATAATTATGATAATAATATTAACTTTGATAGATCACTATTTTTCTTTTTATGATAATGTTTTTAATTTCTATTTTGATAGAAATTTTTTTTTTTTTTTTTTTTTGAGAGAGAGAGAGAGAGAGAGAGAGAGAGAGAGAGAGAGAGAGAGAGAGAGAGAGAGAGAGAGAGAGAGAGAGAGGAGGCAGTAAAAAAAATAAAAATTGATGCATCCCTTATTTCTTTCTCCTTTTTTTATTTGGAAATAATCTCTGTTGATATAACATTTAGATAAAAACATGGACAGGCAACAAAGCCTGGAAAGAAGGGGGTAAGGGAGAAAATGAGAAGATACAGGAGGCAATGAGTGAGAGAAGAACTATGATGTAATGGATAATCTTAGTTGTCAACACCCAGGGAATTTCCATGGGTCCGACTCGTTAGTATCCGTATTATTATCCATATTTATTTTTCCTCTTTGTTAGTCTTTTTTCTTTTTTTTTCCTTTTTATTTGATTCATTCAATTTTCAGTCAGGTGATGTAATATCTGTGACGGCGGTGGAGTCGGCGCTAGAATCGGAGGAGCCGTGGTGCTTTGTGTTAGTTGCCCCCATGCCACTCACTAAATTAACTCTGCACCACTGCCTTCTCCCCCCCTCCCTACCCTGAACTGTAGTCACTGCCACCCCCACATGCGGCTCTACCTTAAATAATTCCCAGAGCTAAGTACCCTTCCACTCCTACCCTCCGCCCCATCTACTTCTGTTAGCAATTCATCCTCCACCTCCACTCCCATGACTAAAAACTTGTACTACTATGTTGACAACCCTACCCACCACTCCACCCCCTCCCCTCGACTTTTTCTGACTTTGGAACCTGAGATGTAAAGGCAGCCTGTAACACATCTTCTATTCCTACAATCATTTATTAGAGTGACCAAACAGTTATTTCACTTTCGCCGCCGACGCCGTCCCCTTTTTAGTTTAAAGCACCTGCTTGTTTTTTTTACTTGCAACGGAAATTCATGGAAAGGTATGAAAAAGTTTTTTCTTTCTTTCTTCTTTCTTTTTCAAATCTCAATTTTTTATTCTATTTTACTAATCAAAAGTTAAATCTCTAAGTGGTCACTCATTATTTGTCTTCATCATCGTCATCATCATCACTGTTTCTTATCTCTCTTTTCTACTTTGTATGAGGGTGGTGAGCCTCCCATTTTTTTTTTTTTTTACTAATCAGCCCAAACCATAGACCTGTCTCCTCCTCCTTCTCCTCCAGCTTTGTCAGATCTTAGGAATGTAGTAACTATGACGTGTATGCGTGCATGCTTGTATGTGTGGGAATGGGGCTCTTCTTTGTGTGTGTGTGTGTGTGTGTGTGTGTGTGTGTTGGAGAATTTTAAACATTCTTATCAGTGGCCATCTTTGCGGGTATGCATGTTTGGGGGGGGGGAAGAAGTAACAGGGTGATCAACATAATGGGAAAACACAAAATATAAAAAAAAAAAAACAAAAAAAAAACAAAAACAAACAATAGTGACTTGTGAAAGTTAGCTTTATTCACAGCCCTATAAGTTGTGCCCCACTTTGTGCATATATGGATAATAATACGGATACTAACGAGTCGGACCCATGGAAATTCCCTGGGTGTTGACAACTAAGATTATCCATTACATCATAGTTCTTCTCTCACTCATTGCCTCCTGTATCTTCTCATTTTCTCCCTTACCCCTTTCTTTCCAGGCTTTGTTGCCTGTCCATGTTTTTATCTAAATGTTATATCAACAGAGATTATTTGTAAGTACAAAAAAAACAAAAAAAACAGAAGAAATAAGGGTGAACCAATTTAAAAAAAAACATTTTTTCCCACTGCATCCTCTGTTATCTTCCTTTTTACTCAAAAAGAAAAAAAAAATATATCTTTATCAAAATAGAAATTAAAAATATTAAAAAAACAACATAAAAAGACAGTTGTGGTTTATCAAGGTTAATATTAATAGGTGGAGGTGCGTGGTGTAATGGTTACCATCGTAGGAAATGGACACAGTGACCGGAGTTCAAATCCTGGACGAGCCTGTTTGCATTTCACATAGCACTAATACCCTTTGGAAAGGTATGCATCTAATGATTCTCCCTCTTGCTATGGGTAAACAGTAGAGCAGACTGGGTTCTTATTGGTTTAAGCAACTGGTCTATGAGTGAATTCAAACCTATTAAACTCTGCTAAAAAATTGACCTTGTGTCATATTCTACTTGTGTGGTAAATATGTAATACTATTAACAGCTCTATAACTTGTGCCCCACCTTGTGCGTATAATATAGTTAAGTCGTCGAGGTGGCCTAATGTCGGTATCAGCTAGACAGCGAGGGAGTCTCTCCTTTTCACTAACGCTAGACCAAGGAGATTACTTTAGTGTCCACACCTATCAGCGCCTCACTTTATCGTACAGATCCCTGTGCTACTCATACGCTGAGTTGGCGAGGGCTGGTATCGAACCAAGAACCTTGTGATTCCTAGCCAAACACTCTACTGACTGAGCTAAACCAGGGGAGTGTATAATATATATGCACATAATAATGAATATTTATAATGAATAAAAGATAATAAAATAAATATATAGGAAAAGAATTATTATTAATCTATATATAAATATAGATAAGAGATTTATTTTTTAACTATTTAAATCCTGGATAATGCCACGTAGCCCTGCTAGTTGTATTATAAAATTGTGTGTAAATCTGCACTTTTTAGGTTCAAAAAATTTATTCAAATTGGATTATTAGTTTATTTTTTTATATTTTTATTTATTTACTTAAAAAAAAAAAAAATTCCCTGTGATTCCCCCTTATCGACAGGTGTGTGGTTTTTATTATCCCTAATATATGAATATAGATAAAAGATTTATTTTTAACTTTTTAAATCCCAGGCAATACTGAGCAGTCCATGACATGCAACACTCCACTTTGGCCCTTACTGAGGCTAAACGGGCAGTCAAAGAGGCTCCCGCCAATCAATCGGCTGTTCACATGAAGCCCTAGCACTTATTTGATTGTCCCGACTGTATTTCCCTTATGGCAAACCCCCAATCCTTTGCAGTGGCTGAGGGTTTTAGTGTCCCGGGTATGATGTTAAACTGCATCTAGTGGAGAAGTACCCTTTCACTGCCATTATTCTCAGGTCCACTCTGACCCGGAGTGGTAGTACCTGTTAACGTCCAATCTATTAGTTAAATAGATTAAAAGATGTTATGGTAATTTACCACACACGCATGAACTCTTCCAACTATAAATAGCAACAGGTTCTGCACTTAAGTGAGAGTTAATATTTCAGCGGATAGCTGATAAGACAGCCTTGCATGTAACCTTCTTGTTTGTACTACTTTCTTTGGTAATATATTTGTTTAACTCATTTCCTCTCTTGTGTCTTTGTTCTGGCTCCTAACCAGGCCACAACAAATCGGTTTTAAAAAAAATGTGTTAAAAAAAATAGTTTAGAAAAAAAATTGAATATAAACAAAACGTTGTTAAGTATCTGGCTGCTATCCTTGGCCAGTTGTAAAGAACTTAAAGTAAATAAGTAAGTCCTGAGTTATAGAATCCTTTGGTAAGTGAATAAGTCCTAAGTTTTGGAATCCTACGTAGTGTCAAAAAGGTCCAGCGATATAATCCTATGATCCATTGTCCACGAAGATCCAAGTAGTAATGCTTAGGTATGACCAGAACAGTATAAATAATAATATCAGCAGCAGAATACTGCCAATGGTTGGTCAATAGTTTGGTCACATGTTTATCGGCGAGTCTATAAGTAGAAGTGGTCATTTGACACATGCCTTATATCCCAAAAACACCAACAAACATTTTCGGCATAAAATAACCCAAGGGTTGACATGCCGTAAAACCAACCAACCAACCAACCAATGCTGGGTAGGTCAGCTAGTATGTTATATTTGTCAGTCTGTAGTAAAGATTCCATTGAGTAATAACACATTGAAGTACTATAATTGTATCTGATCTACTTCAGAGTATTGTGAATATAGGGGCAGAAGCGGCAAATTATCAATTGTTCCAAAAATGTTCTTGTGTAACACATGTCTTGTTGAGCTGACTAATTTGTTACTTCCAGGATGAAGGGAGAATTTCCTGACATTGTCTGGCATTTTATAAGATATTATCTACTTTTAAATATGTACGTGTCTGGCATCTGTTGGCTAATGTACTTTTGAACTTCACCTTTACAAGGTACAAGATAAACAAAAATATAGACTATTAATTTCTTAAAGTACAGGATAAATAACAAAAAAAAAAAGAAAGAGGAAAATAGACCTTGTTGTAAGTGAGGTAAAACTGAAATACTTGTCATAATTTTCAAGTCTCACTCAACTAATTGTTGAGTACACAAACTACTAAAATAAAAAAAACGTTAGTTTCTTAAAATACAGGATAAATAACAAAAAAAAAAAACCTCCAAAAAAACAAAATAGACCTTGTGGTCAGTTGAGTAAAACTGAAATCAAGTTAGCGAAGTAGTCTATTGTCAGTATCAACTGGACAGCGAAGGAGTCTATCTCCTTCACACTAGTGCTAGACCAGGGAGATTATTTTTGTGTCTGAGTTAGAGCTCCATACCTACCATCAGTTCCCCAGTATATAGCCCATATCCAAACTGTCCTTCTCATGCGCTGAAATACTTTAGTAAATTCAAATCTCGTTCAACTGTCAAGTAGACAAGCTGATAAAATAAAAGGGTCTCCTAACTTTGTATATAATCACATTTTGATCAAATAATGTGTAGCAAGATTGCATTTGGCAAGGACTACTAATGGAAGGGGGAGGAAGAAAGAAAGAAGTGAGAGAGTAAAGGTTTAAAAAATAGTGATGAGCACAAAACAGGATGAACGATGATTTGACCGGGGCGTGACCCCTGAATGGAGAATTGAGTGTCAACTGGAAGTTTCGGGTGTTGACCAGAACCGGAAGTCACGTGGTAACGTGGAACAACGAAGAAAGGTACCGGTCTCTTTTTGCTTTCGGACGCGTAGGGGAACGGACGGGCCTCTGGTGCCTAGTATGGGGTCACAGTAATTTAACAGTGTTCTCTCTCTTTCTTTCTCTCTGCCTTTCCTCCTCTCCGATACAGCCCACGAGACGAGCACGATAATAAAGGCTAGCAGTTGTGACTACATATTTCTCGCGTTGTAATTTTTATCAACAAGATGACCGCCATGCCGAAGACATTTTTAGTACCGTGAATATATCACAGCCGCCACGTTACGTATATACGTTTGGGTACTGTGAAAATACCACAATGTTACAAATGGCTGCCACTATCTATAATACATATTTACCATTCCTTGATCTGTGTGGTAAAGCATCTGAGAGCTGACAGTAAGTGTGGTGCCCACCTTAGCAAAAAACAATATCCCTGATTTAGTGCAAGCGAAAAGTAGATAGACTCCCTTACTGATCAGTTGATACTGTAAACAGGCCACTCCAGACTTTACTAACTTTACTATACACTGATTTAGTATGCTCAGTCGTTAGAGCATCTGCCCAAGACTCACAAGGTTCCAGGAATGATACCGGTCCCTGTCAACTCTGTGCATGAGTAGCACAGCTTGGTTAATCTGATCTGTGTAGCAAAGTGGGGAGCTGACGGTAGGTGTGGTGCTCCACCTCAGAAAAATATCTCCCTGGTCTAGTGCTAGCAAAAAGGGGATAGACTGTCAGTATCAGCCTGACAGCGAGGGAGTCTATCCCCTTTTCACTAGTGTTAGATCAGGGAGATTGTTGTCTGGCTGATACCGACAATAGATCACTCTGCTGACTTTACTTAGTTAAATTAAGCAATGAAAGGCAGGAGTGATGGGAACAGCTAGCATCCAAGCTGTTCTATTCTTAGATTATTCACTCTCTGTTTCAAATCAATTTGTATGCATTTTATTTACTTTCGTTTATTGTAGTTAAACTTTGGTTACTTTTTTTGTTTTTTTTTGTTTCGTTGATTGGAAAAGAGTTAATTAACTTTTTTTCTTTTTTTTGTTAATTGATTAATTTATGTCATTGTTTTCTTTGTTTTTGTGTGCATATCATTAAAAATAACTGTTAGGCTCTTCATTAACTTTTAATTAAATAATTAGATTTTTTTTTATATCATCAATTGCAATAACATACAGTAGAAAAATGCAAACACTTTATATTTAAAATGAAAAACATTTTTCAAAAATATCTTGGATTTTATGTGACTTCATAAAATATATCAGGCTGCAATATTAGAGTATTACCTTTTATGTATTTGTTAAGAATGATTTGATCCTATATATATATATATATATATATATATATATATATATATATATATATAGGGTTGCCGTACTAGGGTGCTTTGTAAGAATTAAACTTGGTTTAGCTTAGTTGCTAGAGCATCTGCCTAGAAACTATGAGGTTCTGAGTTCAATACCAGCCCTTTCCAACTCAATACATGAATAGTGCAGTAAAGTGGGAAACTGGTGGTAGGTGTGGTACTCCTCGTCAGATGCAAGAAAAAAGAAACCAAATCAAACACACCCTTAAAAAAGGGGTGACCTGGATATGACACTAAACTGCATTTAGTGGTAAGGGCTCGAGTCCTGGCACTCTGGATAGTGTAGAGTACTTTTCATTACCATTACTTCAAGGTTCACACTCTACTAGAGTGATATAGTACCCATTAGAGTCCCATAAATTTATTTGAAAATTGTTTGTACTAGTACAAAATAAAAAAGATTTTTGAAACATATTGCCTGAGGGGTGGGAGTAAAAAATTCAATGTCAGCGAGTTTGTACCCTAAGTAAGTAAAATCATCAAATTCATTAAAGGATTAAAAAATAAAACAATTTGAAATGTAAACTTTAAATATGTATTAAAATAAAACAAACTATATATAGATATATAATACCAGTCATGTATTTATTAAAACTTGTTTTAAAAAACAATGAGGACTGTCTAATGTTGCATGTTCAAATTTTGAGCGTATTTATTCTATGTTATGATGATTTTGGGTAATGTGACGTAAGCAGTGACATAATTTTTGTTACAGACAAAAACGGAAGCGAATCTCCATTATTAATAGATTAAATTAAAATACTTAATTCCATATAACTGTGCAAAAAAAAAAACGTTTAAGAAAACTATACAATGTAGAAATGTACAATGTTGGTTGGTTGTTTTGTCATGGCATATCAACTCTTTTCAAGTCATTTAATGCTGAATCTAATGTTTTTTTGATAAACAAAGGACTCGGGTTGCTTACTGTACCTGCTGTTTAAGTGGTCACCCAATTAATTATTGAATTGGCTCATTGCTGCTTATCGGTAATCTAGCGAGAAACCATTTTTTAAGTGTGACTTGACTATGATATGTACAATGTATGTCATTCCCTAATCTCTTGGCATAAAATAACTCCAGATGGGTTGACATGCCATTAAAATCAACCTTCTTCAGGGTACAATATAGCCAATTCATGAAAGTTTCTCTGACATGACCCATGGTTTGGTGACTTTTCAAACTGGAATTTTTTTTATGGAGAAAATGAAAAGTACTTAATGACCTTTAAAGACTGTTGAATAATGCAATAAACCTGATGAAGACCAAAGCATTTATTGACTGAAACGTTAGAAACATTAAAGATAAAGGAATGTGAATAATAAATTTGCTCTTGAAATTTTATAAAGTAATTTTATCGAGTTTAGTGTTACAGTAAAATACAATTTGTTATTTAAGCTTCTGATAACCTTTTGTGACCTGACAAGTGGTTGTTTTTCTCCCTCACCTCCCAAAAACCAATTACATGGATATAAACGTACAGGCAAAGCTCTGATAGAGAACTATACATCCACAAATGTCACATATTAAAATCTTGGCTCATAAGTTTTGGGACATTTTTTATAGATTCAATATTTCAAACCCCAAAAGACTAGATGTAAATCTTTTTCTCAAAGGTAACTTTTTCAGAAAATTTTCATTTATAAAAAAAAAAAAAAAAAAAACGATATGATGGTAATCCCAAAAGTAAAATCTCCAAATTACCGGGGACGCAGAGAAACTGTTCATGTAGCTATTGGTAACACTGCTGTATTTTTTGTGCCTTACCCTGCCACTGGGTATGCCTCACTGCCATGCTCAGTCTTAGCTTGGCAGTCATTTTCTGATGGAGCTCCTGATTGACTCCACTGCCAAGTATGAAATTTGCACAGTTAATCGATTTTAGAACAAAAAAGGTATTAAACTGATTGAAATTCATCTCCACTTAACAGAAGTGTATGTCGAGTCGTGTATGGATGTCAAAAACATCCACAAGTGGTGTAAGGAGTTAGCAACAATGACAAGGTTCAACACTTCCTCAATGACATGGTGGTAAATTGGTATGATGTGAGCAAACAAAAACTGCCATAGCACTTACAAAATGCATTATGCAATTATGTATAAAAATAGATTCATGTTGAAACTTTAAAATGATGTAAACATCATTGACAATAAACAATAAACATTTCTGTGATTTCTAAATATTTTGGAGACCTTACCATTTGGGATTACCTTCGTACATAGTGTTTCTTGGTATGAAAGACTGGAAACATTTTCTTTTTTTTTTATAGAGTTTTTGTAAGCAAAAATTGTTATAATCATAATGAATGACTTTGTGTGATGAACAACGCTACATAAAGATGTTTTTATCATATAGTGTATATACTGAACATTCCCGTAACTTTTGGCTAAGCTAGCTTTTCAAAAATATTTTTTCAACATCCCATGACATAAAGAGAAAAGATTCAAATACTTATTTATACTTTTAAAACTATGGTAATACAATTGAAATCAGTGCAAACCATAAAAAAATAATGTAGTCTAGACCTTGATGTAGCTTACCATGTTTGCTTTCATAATGGTTGTTTGGTTTTATGCCAAATCAAGTCATTTTTGATAAACAAAGGACTCTTTGGTGATCTAGTGGGTGTTGGAATTATTTCGGCTTATAAGGTGTGCTCCAATTCCCCACTTGGATTTATAGACTAGCCGTAGTCACTTGGTTTATTCCTATGCTAATCACTAGCCATACTGTGTGGCTGATACACTACTTAAACACTGATACTGGTCATAGTTCTACTAGCACTTACAATACTCAGGACTCTTTACCAGAAGAACCAAAGGATTCTTTAACAGAGGATTACCAAGTATCCAATTCCACTGGACAAGCGCTCTTGCTCAAAGACTACAGGATGGACCATAAGATTGTAACAGTGGGTACCGGTGCTTTTAGTGTGACTTGACCATAATTTAGGTAATTAAGTTTTTATGTAACTTTGTATATGCGTAGCTGTTATAAATAGTAAATAATGTTAAGTAGAAAGTTTACTATCTTAACTAATAGCCTTTGATTAGGTCTAGGCTATAAGGGGACATTTTGGATTGAAGTTATGGTAAGGTTAAGTGTAGAAACAAAGTAAGCTTCAATGTTTCAAAAAGATATCTCCTCTAATGAATGACCCTTTGTTTTTGAGGTGAAAAAGTTGGATGTAAAAAGTCACCCATTACATAAGTATATAGGTATCTGTTGCTTTTTAGTATTCAACTTTTAATAACTTGATTGCATTTTATTTTATTCCAGTGGGTTTTACATTAGTTGAAGCACCAATGCTCACAAAAAATTTAAAATAAGATTTTGTTATAACAAATGATATTTATAAAATATAGATTGATAAAAGATTTTGGGTTTTTAAAGTGTTAAAATCCATCCATAACTTTTTGAAATATAAACACTTCAAGTTGGAAAAACTAGACCCCCCCCCCAAAAAAAAGGCCCCCTATTTTCCTGAAGGTTTTTATCTACAATCTATTGTGTTTTCATTGACAAATCCAATTTACAACAAACATTATTCAAGATAAAGCAATGAAATTTGGTGTATGTAAAATTTGTTGGTGAATATCATGGAAATCTTTTAAAAAAGACATAACTCATCACTTGAGATTCTTAAAGTGGCAATGCTCATGGTACCCTGAAATGCTGTACACATTTGCATTTTCAGAGGATTCCATCTAAAAAATTAAAAAAAACAAACTTATAAAATTCCTATAAACCTGTAAAATCTTGTCAAACCAAACATCAAACTAAAGGAAATTGATTTATCTACAAGTTTATCAAGGTTATTTATGTGTTTCTTGTTTTTATAACTATTTATCGATGAGATAAAAGAGAAAAATGATGAATATTCATACCCTTTTTTTTTCTTTCTTTTTGTGCATAATTCACTTGCATTGAGAGGGTGTTTGTATATTTTGTTTATTTACAAAAAAACTCACAGTAATATGAAACTGGTCAAATTTGGCAGAAGAATAAAGAACATCACTTAACATAGTCTTTTAGTAGTTTAGATTGGTCAGTTACTTTTATTGTAAGTCGTTTTCAAATTTCAGTTTCTTTTACTTTGTAAAAATTAGTCTCAATCGCTAACTATTTACTAGAGGGCACAGAATCCCCAATATGACGAGAGATTTACAGTGAAACATATACTGCTAGAGTGTGTAGACTTTTCACATAGGCCACACCTACATCACCCATCATCATTTACTAGAGAGGGCACAGAATCCCCAATATGCACTACATGCCAAGAGAGATTTACAGTGAAACATATATTGCTAGAGTGTGTAGACTTTTCACATAGGCCACACCTACATCACCCATCATCATTACTAGAGAGGGCACAGAATCCCCAATATGCACTACATGCCAAGAGAGATTTACAGTGAAACATATATTGCTAGAGTGTGTAGACTTTTCACATAGGCCACACCTACATCACCCATCATCATTTACTAGAGAGGGCACAGAATCCCCAATATGCACTACATACAAGAGAGATTTACAGTGAAACATATATTGCTAGAGTGTGTAGACTTTTCACATAGGCCACACCTACATCACCCATCATCATTTACTAGAGAGGGCACAGAATCCCCAATATGCACTACATGCCAAGAGAGATTTACAGTGAAACATAGACTGCTAGAGTGTGTAGACTTTGATCTAATATAAACAAAATACTACCAAGCAAATAATTTGAAAAAAACTTTTCATGAAAATAAGACCATCCAGGATTTTACATTTCCTAAAAGAAGTGAAATTGTACTCAAAAATATGTATAATTAAAGATTAGTGAAACAGACTTTTATCAATTTTTCATATTTAAAAAAAAATAAATTTCTGTCCAGTAGTTTAAGAATGGTCATAAACAGCATGCACCATCTATACAGATTTACCTTAAAAATCAAAAGACCTGCTTTTCTTGGGATGAGGGAAATATTTCTGAATTATAAATATAAAGTTGAATCTTTTACTTTGTGAAAGAAATGCTGCTTTTTATAATTCTAAAAGAATAACTAAATAAATCTTTGATATTATTATAAACAGTCTGTAAGCACTTGATTAAAAAACTATAAAAAAACCCAAAAAACTTTGATATAAAAAAAACAAGTAAATATTATTTATATTATACACTTCAACTTTATGTATTAAAACTTTGATGTAAAATCAAATAACATCTTTCTTTTTTCTTTTTTTTTTTTAATATCAAATTTGGTGGTATAATAAAAAGCCATACAAAGAATGAGTTTAACAGTCACAAAGAAATTTAAAAAATGTTTAGATGCTTATAGATATATTTTTTTTTTTGAAATTTTTCTTCTGCTGTAAATAAAATGTTTGTATATCCTTGTATAAATACAGTCAAAAATAATTGTAATAATCTTACCCTGTATGAATTATCCATGTTCACCAAATTGGACATGTGAGATAAATTGTAGAGGTCAACTTGAACACTTTTGTCTAAAATGAAATCTTAGAAGATTTATTTGATCCTCTTTTTCATCATGTGACCTAAAAAAAGCCAAAATGGCCAGTCATTCACTTAAAATCATTTCTATAAAGATAATCATTCACATAGATTCAATTCACATGAGAAATCAAATCATATTGAAACTATTGAAATTATCTTTTATCTCCTCAAATAATTTCTTTGTTCTTTGTTTTGTTTTAAAATAAAAAAAGGAATTTCTTTTATTTTTATCTTTTTTAATCATTTAATGTTTCATATTTCCTTTGTCATTATTTTCTTTTTTTTTCTTTATTATAAAAATAGAAAATTTATTTCATGCTTTGTCTTGTCATCATAAATTTAACTTTTCTATTCTGCAAAATAATCCAAGTTCTCGGATTCCAGTTAAGTCATGTTGATAACACTAGTTACCAGGACTGTGGACTCAACAGAAAACCTTTGACTCTGACTCCTCTATTTTTGGCAACTCTCACTCCTCTTTATATAATTGATTCATAATTGATATAAAACCATGATTTTTTTAATAATCTATTTATAAGGAGTGTATATGACCCTAATTTAGTCTGTAAATTCAACTGGAGTTGAATTCTCTATAGTTTTATCAACTCTCATTTCAATGACACCTTAACTGATTCCAACTTTGACTACACAACCCAACTAGTTACCAAAAGATTATCAATAAGGCCAATTCCATGTCAAATCATCCAGAAAAAAGTAAAATTGTCACCTACCTCCTTCATTTTTTCTGAAATTTTGTACAGATGTAGACTGTTAAAGTTAGACAATCCCCGAAATTTGAGCTTCCAATTCCAAAAAATGGCGGAGTTATGTTGATTTTTAGTTCTCCAAATTTGGTGGGATTCGTAAAAAATGGCGACATTTTGTAATCTATTTTTGCCTGTAAAATGAGTTCTAGAGCTAGGGAAGCTCTATTTACTCCTAAAAATTGGTTTATAAAGGCATTTTTACCCAAAGGAATCCAAAAATGCTATTGAAAAAGTCTGAAAGTAAACCAGTTTTAAATTATTATTTTAGTTTATATTAAACATTATTTGCATCAAAAAGATAGTTTGGTGTTTGCTCAGAACCGAAGCTACAGCATCAGTTAAAATTTTGCAAATCAGAAATCATTAATAATCTAAAACTGGTTAACTTTCAGACTTTTTTGATAGCAGTTTTGGATTCCTTGGGCAAAAATACTTTTATAAATAAATTTTTAGGAGTAGGGAAGCTCTAGAACTCATTTTACAGACAAAAAATCAATGAGCTTGTTTAATATTAGAATGGATGGCCTCTTCGGCCTTCATGAAAGAGGGTTTGAGAAGCAGACATTATTCCAGTGACGAGAAAGTGAAATCTGTAGTGAAGAAGTAGCTCAAAGAACAGTCAACAGAATTTTACGGGGCAGTAATACATGCTCTCATTCGAAGGTGGAACATTGTCACCATTTCTCTCAATAGCAATGTGGAGAAGTAGGGATGAGATCCACAGGGGATCAGCTTCATTTTGATATATGGTACATGTTCCTGTGTAGGTAATTATACTTGTCCTAAACAAGATGGCATTGTTAAGTATCTGGCAGGACATATGGCCCTTTTTCAAACAAACATAACAAATAATATTTGTTTTTGTTGGCGACTTCTTAGGTTTGCCCTGATAATTCTGGTAGTTGGAATATCTAGTTGATCTGCCCTCATAGCGAGGGTTGATTTTACCCTTTTTGAATTGGGTCTTTAGTTGTATAGTTCTATTTTCTGGTTCCCCAGAGTACATACTTTCTGTTTCCTCATAACTACAAAGACTGACTTTGAATTCCGTAAATGTCATAGTCTTATCCCTTTGGGTTATTACTGTTGCAAAGGGTTTAAAATTTGAAGGCAGGCCCTTCAATACCATAGCGATCAACAATCCATCGCTTACAATCTCCCCGGCCTCCCTTAATGAGCTAGCAATGCTCTCAGTTTGGATTATGTAATCAGTAATCTATTCATAATCGTTTCTACTCAACGAACTTAATTCTCGATACAACCCCACAATTCTTGGTTTGCCTTTTGACAAATAGTGGGTCCTTAATATTTCCATTGCTTTTCTACCATTATCACGAGCCTCTCGCATTACGAGTGAGAGACTCTGATCATCCAAGCATTGTATTAATTCTGCATATATTGCAGCATTTTTATCTACGAAAACTGGGTCCTCCGGGTGGTCAGACGGTGCATTGATTATATCATGCAGTTGAAGGGTTCTAAGGTACCCATTGAACTTAGTTTCCCAAATTTCGTAGCTGGCATCATTGCCATTGAAAAAGATTCGTGCGCGACTGGGCCCATAACCTGTTAAGTATCTGGCAGCCATCCTTAGTTCCAGATGTAGTGAATAAGTAAGCAAGCCAATAAGAATCCGGTGTTATAGTATTATTTGTAAGTCCGACGTCCAAGAGAATCCAAGTGTCAATGACATAAGCTCAGAATGGGGTCTCTATTAATACAGCAGAAGCAGCAGCAGCAGTGCCAGTGATTGGACAATAGAAATCTTTCTCAGGTCACGTTGTAGTTGACGAGTCTATATTTAGGAGTGACCATTTGCCCCATGCCTTATATCCACAAAAAGTTGCAACAGGCATTACTTTTTGAATCGCCTTTGTACCAGTATCATTTTTACCTACAGCGCTGGTAATTCTCAAATATCTCTCAATTTGTTTATATATCTGATTTAATGTTAGTTCTTTGTTTAACTGATAGAAACAGTTTTTTCTAATGTTATTAAGCTTGGCTTGATCTGACCCTCAGACGTCAGGTTGCTTACAGTAACTCCTGTGGTGTAGTGGCTGATATGCTGGACTGCGACATTGTAGGAAGAATTTGAACTCCAATCATGCTATTGTGTTCACTTTTGGATTAATACCCTTGGGAAAGGTTTGAACCCCCTTCACCCCTACCCAGCTATAGATTACCTTCTCACACAAAACATCCATGCTGGCCACTACTGGTGAAGTAAGGAGGAATGCATAAGTGATGTTCTACTGTGGACTCCTACACATGGACACACCAGTGTTGAATGACCAGCAAAAACTTTGTGCAGACACTAGATGCTGTTTAGAGAACTTTCCAAAATGGCCAATAGGAACAGATAGCGAGAGAGTCAAAAGAATCCGTACTATCAGCATACCTTTTTATTGGTCATTTTAAACCAAAGACATTTTGTTTTATTCATTCTTAATAGGTACTCAATTTTTTTTTTTTTTTTTTTTTTTTTTCAAAATCATTTTTTAAAACACATTTTTTTAGAATTCATTTTGTTCTGTTTGACCCATAGATGGTACCCTAACAGGTACTACCACTACGGGTCAGGGTGGACCTAGGAGCAATGGTAATGAAAGGGTACTCCCCAGGGTTCCAGAACTAGAAATTCTCCATCAGATAGTTTAATGTCATACCCAGGACAATAAAACCCTCAGCCACCACCTTCTAGCACATAAGGGTTGGGGGGCTTGCCATAAGGTCAATAGGATTGGGACAATCATATAGATGCTAGGGCTTGACATGACCAGCTGATTGATCAGGGGGGGCCTCTCCTATTGCATCGTCTAGCATAAGTAAGGACCAAAGTGGAGTGTTGCATGTCAGACTGCTCAGCCACCAAGGTTCCATCCTTAAGCATCATGGGTTGCCACCCACAGTCAACAGGTGGTCCCATTGGTAGGAGGGTCTTACTCTTCTGCAGAGTTGGAGTTAGTGTATTCTAAAGCCCCAGCCAACACGGCTTTGGGGCATACCTTAATTCTGATGATATATGAATAACAATCCTATACAAACATTTGAAAAACTGAACACTTTGTATTATTATTTGTATACAATAGGACCATTGACAAACACACACACACCAAAAAACTCTTCAGAAACAACTACACAAAAATTGTGAATATGAGTGTACAATGAACACAATTCTCTAATTTCTAAACCTAAAATAAATCAAGACTGATTGATCTTATTGTTTTTTTTTTTCCTTTTTAACCTTAAAAAATAGTTGTAATATATTTTGAGGGAAAGATTACATTTAAAGTATTTCTAAAAGAAATTGTATTTAATAAAGAACAAATAAACAGCCACTACCAACAACTTCAGTTCTGTAGATCTTCTGTAGAAGGGATTTTTATCCCGAAATATTAAGAATAAATCACAGGTTAACAAACAACACCATAGTTACCTTCTTTTTTCTTTACACCTGCATTGTGATAGCCTTCAAAACCAACCACCAAACCAATATAAACACAATGCTTCAAGCAAATTATAAAATCCTTTTAACATTTTTTTGAGGGGGGGGGGTAATTTTTTTTATTTTATGTAAAGATATTTTTTAATACCTATCAAAAAATTATTCTAATTTCTAAAATAGTAAATATAAAACCATTTAAAATTTTTAGAATAATTTTGATAAAATAACTTTAAATCAACGTCATGTTTTTATTTTTCAGTGAAATGTCCTTGGGTTAAATGTCTGTCAGCCATTTTGTCTGGCCATGATTTCACCTCCCACCACCACCACCACCATTTATATTTAATGTTACTTTATTATAGAGTAGGGAAAGATACAACTACAGTAATTTATGGTGTCTAGGTAAATATTAGCTTACCAGATATTTCAACTTCACACATATACAGTATCATCTATAAATAAATACACAAATGAACCTGGTGCTGTGAGTCAGTGGCTAAGTAGAAAGCCAAATATTGTGCATATGTATTCTGGGGAATGTTTTAATTAATTCTTACACTTTCAGATACATGTACCTATCCGTACAATTTTTCCCATATGATAATACAAATAGACACCAATTCTTATACACTCACTAACATAATGATATATAAGAGATCACTGAATCCTAAGTAGAAGTGGCTATATACCAGGCCCCGACACTAACTTTTTTTCATGACCGTCCCGAACAAAAATTATCAACCGTCCCGAATGGGGTTTGGACCGTCCCGAAATCAAAATATTTTTGTTTAATTCATTAGCATCATCTATACTTGTCAGTCATCAGTTGCATAATAACATGTAATAAAACATTAAGAAAAGCTGAAGCAGTGATAAAATTCTGGATATTTGAACAAAAAATCCATTTCCTAGTGTGTTTTGAGCTAAAAAAAATACTTTTTTTTACTTTAAGTTACCCTGAGTAGGGTTAGTAGTACATAATTCGGTCCTTTTAAACTATCTCCCTCCGCCATTATTCATTACATGGCTTTGAGAATAGACCTGTGGTGCCGTAGCCTCATTTTGAGGTCAGCATTTGGGCAATCACTGGACGGCCAATATTGGAATGTAGTACTGACTTTTAGGAAAAAATTTTACCGTCTCTGGTAAACTGTCCCGGATGACGAATTGATTGTCCCGGATGTAATTTTTATCGTCCCCGGGATGACGGGACAGCGTTAATGTCGAGCCCTGGTATTTATCAAATCCATTCTCCACAGGTAAGTTATGACACAAGGTCACAAAGTTAGAGATATCCAGCAAGGATCAAACTTGTAATTCAGTAGTATTGGATCTGCAAGACTAGCTTGCTAACCATTACACCATGATGGGACACCTACTTTACCCGACCTGTTCACTGCTGGTAGGATGTGACATGAGGTTGCAAGTATGGGACATCCATCTAGCTAGACTCAAACTCTCTAGTAGTACTGGATATGTGTGACTAGCTTGTAAACCATTTTACAATAGTGGGATGCACTGAATCCTAAGTAGATGTGCTTTCCTAGTAAATAACAAGTCTATATACAATCAAATTTGAATGAAACATTTTGCTGAAATTTGTTCATTGGTGGATTTTCTTTAGTCATTAGTAATTTCTGGTTGTTCTATCTTTATTACTAAAATTCTCATTGTTTATATATATATGCCTCTTAAGCCAGTAGAACAATTCACGTACCTGGGTGGTAATATCTCCTCCACAGGAGGCAAAGGCATGGTCGGCCACAAATAGATTATCAGTCATATGGAGGTCCGATTTCCCTGACAAGCTAAAGCGACAGTTCATCCAGGCTGTGGTTGTGTTGGTGCTGCTATATGGCTGCACCACCTGGACCCTAACAAAGCGTCTTGAGAATAAGATTGATGGGAGCTGCACAAGAATACTGCTTGCAGTCTTGAACAAGTCATGGAAACAGCACCCCACAAGGAAACAGCTGTACGGTCACCTGCCTCCTATCTCACAAACTATCCGAGTGAGACGGACAAGACATGCAGGACACTGCTGGAGAAGCAAGGATGAACTCATAAGCGACGTTCTCCTGTGGAAGCCAACACATGGACATGCAAGTGTGGGGCGCCCAGCAAAGACCTACATTGACCAACTATGTGAAGATGCTGGCTGCTCCGCAGAGGAGCTCCCAGGTGCAATGAATGATAGGGAAGGTTGGTGAAAGATTGTCATGGATACCCGTGCTGCATGCGTGACATGATGATGATATATATATATATATGATCATCTCTCTTTTTTTTCACAATGTGTATTTTCTTGATGATTTTGGCTATTTCATCTGATTTTGTATTCATCCATGATCTAAGAAGCAACATCTGCAAACCAACCAGATGCTGGTCTAAGCCACAGCACTACACAATTAATATGGGCCAAATGAAATTAAAATTGTTAGGGGTGTATTTATTTATGGGTGATGCTGTAGGACATAGGAAATATCTTTTTAGAGATATGTGTGGGGGTTAAAAGCCATCAAATACAGTGGTACCTTGACTTACAAGTGCCCAAACTTATGTTTTTTTTTTCTGAGTTATGATCTGTCTCTGGTTAATTTTTTTGCTTTGTGTCAAGATCTAAAATTTGAGATACAAGTGACCTTCAGATATTTAGGCTAATAAGTTCACTAAAAACATTTATAAAAAGAAAAAACATTAAAACATATTGCACCACAATTCATTACATTTTATTTTGTGTTTTTATACAATACACTGCTATTTTTCTTATTAATAAAAAACCTATTTTATCATTACATTGGGCTATACTTTTAAAATTTGCATTGGAGATTATAATACCAATTATCTCAGCCATGATATTTGGCGAGATGACTGAGTGTGTATGTGAGTGTGTGGGGTATATGTGTGTGTTTAAGTGTGCACATTTTTATGCGTGTATGTGTGTGCATGCATGCATATCTATCCAAACTGAGTTCTATTACATTTGATCCCTGAGGTTTTAATTAATTGCTTCTTTTCTAGTCATTCATAAAATAATTTGTTAAAAAATTCAGTGGGTACTCTTCTTTGCTGAGGCCTCATTACTTTGTTTTATTTTGGACTTTAAATTTTTCTTTGATTTCTGTCTTAGTCTTTTTGGTAATCATTGTGCTGTAGTTCCCTTTGAAATTGTTTGTCTATTTTTAATCAAGCTGTTGAAATGTTTTTCCTACCTTTTTTTTTCTCTTTTTTTTTTCTAATTTTTTGTTTCGTTTTTTTACATTATCATTTCTTGTGTTAATATATTGATCTGTTTATTTATTTATTGCAGATCAATGCCAAGTGCCAACACAATGACACAAGAACTAGAACAGGGTGTAAAGGAAATTTTGGATTTTGCCAAAGAACAAAAAAAGGAACTCCTTGGCTTATTAGACGCTCTCTATGAAGCCAGAGATCAAGTAAGTCTTTAAAAAATTTGAAGAAAAAAAAAAAAAGGGTCTGTTCTTTTAATGATTCTAACCAGGTTGCTGATTAAGTTAAACTGGATTAAAAAAAATTTTGGTTATTTCCTATAAGTCTAACATAAACAAAGGGGAACCACTCTTGACTGATAAATTTATTTATTTTCCCATTAAACTAACCCCTAACCCGTCTTTTTTCCTAGTAGATCAATAAATAAATAAATAATTTATCAGTCAAGAGTGGTTCCCCTTTGATCATGTTAGACTTATAGGAAATAACCAAAATTTTTTTTCTAACAATGCTCTGTCACCATTATTGAGTAGACTGGCAAGTAAAAGTCACACGCCCTCTAGTGGAGAAATGAATAGTTTATACTGAGCTCAGAGGTTGAGTTCATTTGGATTTGTAGGGGGGAGACAAATCATGCTGCTGTCACTGCTCACAAGAACCTACCAAATTGTGAGAGGGGGAGAACCAATATCAACAAGGACAAAACAATAAAACAGTTGCTGATTAAAATCAAATTGGATTTTCTTTCCTTTTTGTAAAAATAATTTAGTTTTTGGCTTGAGATATATGGGGGGGGGGAAACAAAGGAAATTAGTTTCAGATATAATAATTGATTGGAATTAACTTTAGATTTAATACCTTGTTAACCTGTTCAACACATTAATCGGACCATATGACCTTTAGGCACCCCTTTTGTGATCTCGATTCATAAGGACATTTTTTTTTCATTTACACCGTCAAATCCGGTTGTTTGTTAAGGGTTAGGGGTTAGTTTTATAATTTAAAAAAAAAAAAACTCTAAAAATCGTCTTTTTTTTTTCATTTACACCAGCAAAATCCGGTTGTTAACAAACAACTGGATTTTGCCGGTATAAATGAAAAAAATGTCCTTATTAATCGAGATCGCAAAAGGGGTGCCTAAAGGTCATATGGTCCCATTAATCTAATATTTCAGATTTACTGCTATTTTATTATATATTGTAAGTTTGATATTTTGAGCTCGGAGAGTTTGTATCAGATACAATTTAAAAAAGGTGATCATTCATGGAATATCTAAACAAAAATGTCTGCATTTTGAAGTGAAATTTGATTTGTGACTTTTGAGAGTTCAGGTATAGGTGCAAAGAGTTTTAATGATTTTTGAGAGTTCAGAGTTCAAAAGATGAATTGAAATTATTAACAGTAATTAACAATGACACCAACAAATGATCGCCCTGTTGAGGAGGCTTAGAATATGCTAAACCTATATGTGAAGATGTGTAAGACTCTGCCTCCCCAAAAATAAGAATGGGTATCCTGGGTATAACACTAAACTCCATCTGATGGTGAGGCTCTAGTTCTTTAGATCTGGAGAGTGTAGAGTATTCCTTCATTGTCAATACTCCCAGGTCCACTTTGACCTGGAATGTTAGTACCTGTTAGGGTTTCATCATGGTTCAAATCAAGAGATTTGGTGACTGGATTTTCCGTCACAATATCTGATATGACAATGTGCAAAAAATAAAAAAAGAAGATACTCGGTTAGCGCACAGTTTTCTAAAAGTTCCCTTCTTTTTTTTTTTTTTTTTGGACACGTCTCAAACAATCAAGTCCTGAAAACAAAAATTTAAGCTACGGAAAAAACACAATACACAATTGAAAGAGAGCAGCAGACATATGCGCATATACACGTACATCCAAGTGAGGGAGAATTGTATTGCTTTATCTCAAAACTTGTTGCAGTTTTTGATGACCAGGCAAAAAAAAGAAAAAATGAAGTTGAAATAAACAAACAAAAGAATGAGACTTAGATTTTTGTTTACTGAAAGTTATTTGCTGTCAAGAGGAATTCTGCTTCATCCTGAGGTTTAAAAAAAAAAAATAAAAATAAAATAAAATGAAGAAATAAAAGTCAAGATTTATGAACATGTGTTGAAAGGGGAAAATTGTCAACTATTAATCTGATTTAAATCAGTTTATTATCAAGAAAATAATTTTAAAACTGTAAAATCTCCAAGTTCTAAATGAGTAAACTTAACTACATAATCCAGCTCAGTTGGTAGAGCATCCACCTAGGAATGACAAGGTTCCAGGTTCAATACCAGCTCTCTCCAACTTAGCAGATGAGTAATGAAGCTTGGATCTGTGAGGTACTGATGGTAGGTGTGGCGCTCCATTTCAGATGCAAAAATGATCTCTCTGTTCTGGCACTAGTGAAAACTGGACAGACTCCCTCGTTGTCTGGCTGATATCAACAATAGGCCACTCTGACGACTTTACTTAATTCTTAAGGGTAACCTGAAACCAATCTTTTCTAGACCTTATTTTTCTAATGTGGGTATTATTTGGGGGAACAAGAAAAATTTTCTCGTTCACATTGAGTTGGTGAGAATTAATAACATCTCAGTTTCATGGGAGCCTTCCTCCCCCAAGCAGCACCTGCCCTTTGCCTAAAAAGAGTAAGGGCTAGGTTTATTGCCTGGTGCCTGAGATCCTCCTGAAGGGGAATGCTGATTGAATCTAAGCAATTTTTGTTCCTGCCCAATGAGAATCTCGATTCTTGTGGGTTACCAACCTTGTGTCAAGTTTTAGCCTCGTGGGAAGTCGAATAAATACCTACAAGTTTCTTGTATCATGTGTCAAAAACATTTACAAATTCTGATTGGTTGGTTAGATATTATGGCAGGTCAAACCCTGTTGGGTTATTTTATGCCAAAGACGATTTTATTTATTCTTGATGGGTATTAGAATTTTTAAAAAACTCATTTTTGATCCTTTTTAACCCATAGATGGGACCCTAACAGGTACTACCACTCCGCGTCAGAGTTAACCTGGGAGTAATGGTGATGAAAGGGTACTCCACACTCCTCAGATCTCCAAAATTGGAACCTCACTGCAAGATTTAGTTTAGCATCATACCCAGGACACTAAGACCCTCAGTCACCACCTTCTAGCACATGATAAAAAGGGTTGGGATAAGAGCAATACACTTGGGACAATCATATAGGTGCTAGAGCTTGACATGACCAGCTGATTGATCATAGAGGGCATTTCTGACTGTCTGTCTAGCCCAAGTAAGGGCTGAAGTGGTGTGTTGCATATCATAAATGGTCAGGATTCTGTCCTTAAGCATCACAGATTGCCACCCACGGCCAACAGGTGGAGCCATTGCAGAGGTGCAGTCAGTGTATTCTACAGATCCAGCTGAGCTTTATCTTATCAGTGAAATCAGATTTCCATATAATCAAGTATCAGTCTATAGCAGTTCATGCCTTTCCTATGTGTACATTGACATCGTTTTCCATAGATGAGATATTACTACCTGTGCACTGGTCAACTAATTGTGAGAGGCTTACCAAACAGTATGAAAATGTTTTCATCTTGTTTAAAATGCAAACTCAGTTTTATCCGAGTTCACATAGAGGCCAATGCTTCTTGACTTCTTCTTTAGTATATGCAGCTTTAATTTGGCTTGTGTATTTGCATTTGCAAGAAGTACTAGATAATCTGTGTAGTCTGCATCTGTAATAATGTCTGCAGGATATTGCCTTTTTTTTAGGGTGAAGACTTTTTCTTTTATGGGGATCTAATGTTATGAAAATTTGAAAGAAAATATTTCTGCATCTATATTGTTTCCACAAAGGTCAGTAATAGAAATATATGTATGTTCAAATACTATGTTTTATGTGTATATATATATATATATATATATATATATATATATATATATATATAATTAATTAATATGATAACCATTAGACTACAATCTTCTTCCTCAGAAGTTTTTTTTAAGGGGGAGTGGGGATTCAAATACTATGTATATCAGTAATAGAAATATGTGTATGTTCAAATTGTGGATGAGTCTGTTTGTATTTCACATAGTGCTAATACTAATATTAATAAAAATTTTAAAGAATATACCTCCAGTTCTATATTGTTTCTTCAAAGGCCAGTAATAGTGGTCTTAATTATGTTGCCATGACAACTTTCTAAACAGTTAAATGTTGTTGTTTTTTTTCCTTTCTTGCGCAATTTACTAAAACAATATTTTTCTTGTTCTTCCTTTTCTGCAGATCACGTCAAGTGGGACAAGATCCCGAGAACAACTGAATTCATATTTTGAGACTTTAAAATCAGAATTAATTTCAGCTTTGGATAATCGACAAGCAGAACTAGTGAAACAGGTTGACACAATTGAACAGACGGCTCTGCCACCATTAAATGAATGTGAGGGTATGATTAATCAGGGCATCTGCAAAGTGAACAGGATCATTGAAGAGGGTGAGTGATCGAAAAAATGACCCCCCCTCCCCTCCCCTTGCCACCCTTTTTTCATCCATTTGATTAAAGCCAACCCCTGCCCTATGTCTCCACTTTCACGCTTTCTCTCTTTAGATTGGTTGTATTTAGGTTGTTTTTGTTTTTTTTTTTTTTTTTTGTTTTTTTTAAATTAAAAAAACCAAAAACAAGGTAATACCCTTATTTTTCAGTTTTTTTTTTTTTATGCCTCCTTGGCATCTACCCCTCTTTTTGTATCTTCTCACAACCATTAAAAACAAAAAAAGACTCTTTGCACCAAGCATATACAATATTAATAAAATATCTATGTACAGATCATGTATTGATCATGTGCTATGGATGCCTGAAGAAGCATAAAAATTCCTGAATTTGCTGTTATCAGGTCAAAAAACTACTGGGCATGAAGGGGCTGCCACTGCACAAACTTACTTAGTAAACTGCAGGGGGGCGGGCTCCAAAATGCAAGACTGATTAATCAGGGCATCTGCAAAATGAACAGAATTATTAAAGGGGGTGAGTGATGGAATGTGACCTTCCCCCCTTTACTGGTTACTTCTTTTTTATCTGTTAGATTAAACCCTGCTCTATGTTTCGACTTTCAGGCTCTCCCTCTTTAGACTTTATATTTCTGTTATTTTTAAATTAATAATTTTTAAATTATTTTGAAAATTATTTTTAACTTCTTTTCTGAAAAAATTAACAGTAAATCCTGAAAAATTGCAGTGCATCATCATTAATTGTTCTTATTGACCGTTAATTATTGTCATCTAAGTAAAAACAATTGGTTCTAAGTGATTTTAAAATACTTTATAATAGAGATAAGAAAATAAAAACAACCTTACCAAGTCTTGTAACAAACTCAATTTAAAAATTCAAACCTTCAAAATTGGGGGGAAAAAAAGTAAAAAAGCATAAATATTTTGATCCCTAAAACTTTAAATGGCTTTTGATATAAGAATGATTAATACCATTTAAGGACCTTTGGGATGCACCCTCTAAGAATGGACCCTAAGAATGGACCCTAGGTAAAAATTGGCTAGAATGACTCAACAATTGACTTAGAAGTTTAAAAAAAATGAGTCTGAATTATTTCTAACTAATTGTTCCTATGGAAATTTCCCAGAATATGTGTATAATAACTGGACAATTAGCAATTATAAATAATATAAATAGTAAAAGTAAGTAAAGTCGTCAGGTTGGCCTAATGTCGATGCCAGCCAATCAGCGAGGGAGTCTATCCCCTTTTCACTAGCGCTAGACCAAGGAGACTGTTCTTGCGTCTGAGGTGGAGCGCCACACCTACCATCAGCTCCGTACTTTACCGCACAGATCCCTGAGCTACTCATACGCTGAGTTGGTGAGGGCCGGTATCGAACTAAGAACCTTGCGTTTTCTAGCCGAACGCTCTACCGACTGAGCTAACCCGGCCCCACAATAACTAATATACTGAGATATATCTTTATACTTCTTAGTTTCTCATGACATTTGTTTGGGGGAGGTGGTGTTACTTGTGGGACCCTATTGCTATTGAAGGTTTTACTTTAATGTATGTCACTTATTTCAGTAAAAATGATTCTTTTTAATGTTAAAATAATCGTATATAATTGATTTCCAATTATATAAAAGATTATTAACTTTTGTTGGATTATTCTATTTTGTTCAACATTTGTTTTATTAATTGAAAAGTTGAAAAGAACATAATTTGTTGGGGGGTGGGGGTGTCACTTGTTGGTCTCTTGGTCTATTGAACATTTTACATAAAGAAACTTTTTTTTTAATTTATTTTTTTTTTTTTTATGCTCAGAGCTGGATTTACCAATAGGCATAGTAGACTATTGGCCTAGGGCCCAGAGATATCTGGGGACCCACTATAACTAATTTGTTGCACAATGTGCCAGATTATAACCTTGTTTTAAGTGTAGACTAGGTATTTTATTATATGATATATTCAAAACCATAAGGGCCCCAGTACAATAAGTATAGGGATCAGAGTATGGGGTTTGTACAATAAATATAGGCCTTGGAGTATGAGAGGGTCCTGTACAATAAGCATTGGGCACTTAGTATGGGGCCCCTGTACAATATATATATATATATATATATATATCTTATTATAATGGAGATTGTGTGCTTTTTTGTCTGTAACCGAAACTATATCACTACTCAAGTTACAATTCCCTTAGTTATTGACATCACATTCTCAATGATTTTTTTTAATTTTAACCTCTATTATTTATAAAATTGTCTTACATTATTAATACTGTTAACCATATCTACATACTAACAACATACAATTATGTTTATATATACAACAAAAATAGCGGTTTACAGTGTGAAGGGGGAAGGCTAATTTGCATATTGATATAAAAAAAATCGAATTTAATAAATATATGCTTAGTATTATTGATTTCTAACTGTTTGGTTTTATTTTAATGAATATAAGCAAAAATCTCTTCAATGAATCTTAAATGAAATCCATTAACAACAAGAAAAAATAACTGTCATTTTATTCTTACTTCCTCTTTTAACTAAATACTTAAATGAGAAAAAATAACAATGAAAGACGAGAGTGATGGAAGAGTAAGTTTCAGTTGTTCTATTTTTTCGATTATACTCCCTCTGTTTCAAATCTTTTTATCTGCATTCTTATTTAGTTTCATTAGCCTTTCTAATTTAATATGATATTTTATTACATTAAAACTTAAATACCTGCACCCGGAGGGTGCATATATTTGCTAGTATATATAATGTAAATGAATCCGACAGTATGTTGAAAAGAGAAATAAAGGAAAGAAAGTATAGAATGGATAAATCCTATTTTATCCATTCTATACTTTCTTTCCTTTATTTCTCTTTTCAACACACATATATATATATATGCCCACTATGGTCTTCAATTGATTGAGTTTGTCCCACAATTAGGTAAATCCTGCCCTGCCTTTTGCTGTATAAATTGCATTAATGTTTCTTCTATTATTTCTTTTTTTCTTTTTTTTTCTTAGGCAATTTAATCCTGGAAAATAACTCTGTAGATGTCGAGAAAGTAATCAACTTCAAAGAAAGTTCAGATTCTTGGAATTTGAACAGGTAATTTTGATCTTTCATTTTTATTTTATTGTTCAAATTTAAAATTGAAAAAAGTTTTCTGAGAGAAAAACTGATAAAAGACGTACTTTTCTTACAAAAAGGCCAAGGTGGTTCAAACAGAAAATCTTACACAAAAAAAAAAAACGAACCGTAATAAACTCATTTCACTTTTAGTTTGTAAAAAAATTCAATAAAGATAATCAATATTGAAGTGATACAATGTCCTTCCATACATTCTAGGAAGTGATACAATGTCCTTCCATACATTCTAGAAGTGATACAATGTCCTTCCATACATTCTAGGAAGTGATACAATGTCCTTCCATACATTCTAGGAAGTGATACAATCCTTCCATACATTCTAGAAGTATACAATGTCCTTCCATACATTCTAGGAAGTGATACAATGTCCTTCCATACATTCTAGAAGTATACAATGTCCTTCCATACATTCTAGGAAGCAAATATTTTATTCAACAATAAAAATTACAAATTCTTTTAAAAATACTAATATCTTTTGGTTGAGTCAAATTTTTTCGTTAACCAGAATTCAAAAATTTCATTATTATATTTAAATAAACCAGATTAAAGGCAGCAAAATCGATCATATCTTTTTATCTTTTTTATTTTTATTTTTTAAATTTATAAATTTTTTATTTATTCATTTAATTTTTTTGAGAAAAAAATTATATCCAGGAAAATACTAAATAAATATGAGGAAGATGAAGTTAATATTTCTTGAAATAATTATCTTTTATTAAATAATTTATTTTGACACGGACAAAATGCCGCCCTGTCGGTGGAGCGTTAGATTGCAGCGACTGCACCTCTGCAGAGGGGTAAGACTCCCCCAAATGGGGCCACCTGTTAGCCGTGGGTGGCAACCCATGATGCTTAAGGACGGAATCTTGGTGGATGTGCAGTCCATGACCTGCAACCCTCCACTTAGACCCTTACTTACGCTAGACTGGCGGTTGGAGAGGCCCCCTCCGATCAATCGGCTGGCCACATCAAGCCCTAGCCCCTATATGATTGCCCCCATCCTTCTTATCATATGTGTGTTAGAAAGCGGTGGCTGAGGATCTACATGTCCTGGGAATAACGTTAAACTCTATCCGATGGTGAGGTTCCAGTTCTGGAGGTTTGGGGAATGTGGAGCACCCCTTCATTACCATTGCTCCCTGGTCCACTCTGACTTGGAGTGGTAGTACCTGTTAGGGTCCCATCTATGGGTTGAATAGAAAAACATGAGTTTATAAACAAAATTGTATTATGCATTAAGAATGAATTTATTTCACAACTTTGTCGGCATTAAATGACCCACTGAAGTTGATATGCCGTAAAACAAAACGGACAAAACGTGAAAATAACAAATAATTTCAAAATATTTTCTTTCTAGAAAATACCATTTCCTTCTCTGTAAACGAAAATCTCTATCCCTCAGTTTCTAACAGATTATACTGTTTTTTTGTTTTTTAAATACAAAAGGTACAGCAAAATAATTAAACCATTAAAACCACAGAGAGAGAAAACTTATTCACAAATAACTTTTCCAATTTCAATTCCTAAATCTGGTAAACAGTCATTAATCATCTTACCAACAGCAACCTTGAGCACCTTTTTGATCTCCATGTTTCTAAAAAAATAAAGTTAGAAAACAGCATAGCTTACATGACTTTCAGAAACTGCCTGTATCCGTTGTAGGCTGCCGAAAACCCTGCATCTTTCAAAGCCTCCATGCTTCCTGTAATCCGCCAACACTATACTTGATACCCCCCCTCCACACAAATGCACACTCACATATATATTATTAATGTACACTATTCATGTTCCTGACACTAATATATTATTCTATATACTAGACACAAGACTTTGATGAGTTGTGGTGCACCTAAGCACTGTACACAATAAATTTCATTATTATTATTATTATTATTAAAGATGAAAATTTTATAAAATGATCGTCTGCCCTTCTTGAAAATTTTCCCGCCCGGTTAACAGTCCAAGGGGGATAACTCTTGTTATTAAAAGATAAACAAATATAAATTAGATTTTCTTTTCTTTTTTTTTCCTTTTCGTAAAAAAAAAAAAATGTAATTCTTATATTTTTAAACTCTACTTTTAACATGTTATCACACACGCACACACACACACACTGTATAAATAAACTTCAGTTTTTTTTCCCAATTTATATGCATACATTCTCGCCTAGAACATACACATATAAATTGAAAAAAAAATTGATAATCTGAAGATTATTTACTTAATAAGGATTCAATTTTTTTTTTTTTACTAGATCGTACTTATATATATATATATATTATGGGTGCTATATCTTTAAGTCTTCTTTTTTTCTTTTGGAAGTCCGTCGCAGACGACGTCACTCCATGTCTTCATTTGTGGACCCTATGGTGGCTCATTAGTCTAAATCTGGACTTGCAGACGTGGTCACACACATTGCAGGGGAAATTCCCATCTACATTTGGTTGTTCATGACGATAAAGATGTTGCTGCCCTGCAGTCCTGTTTATCTCATTATTGAGCTGTTTAGCTCCTGTGTGGCAGGCGTCTCGCCAACCCTGTCTGTTGGAGGCCAGATCTTTCACGCTTGAAGGTGTGATGTTACATTTCTTCAGCATTGTCTTAATATATCTTTAAGTAAACAGTGCTCAATATTGTGGATGTAGCATTTATATCCAAGTTAAAGTTGCACGGACATGGAGTCAATTTCAATTTTCTATTCTTTAATTTTAATTATTTACTTGTTTGATTGCGTCTTTTCTGTAATCTTCTATTTTTCTTACTTTTAGTGTCCCTGCAATTCCAAGCTTGTCCGAAGTTGCTTGCATCTCTGTAGACAGAACAGGATCATCTAAAGAAAAACTGCTTGAATATATATCCAAAGAATGTCGAGTTATTGGTAAAGCACCTGTTTATATTGCTGATGTTATTGAACGACCGGGTGCACTGCTTGTCAAATGGAGTGAGGTAAGATTCCCTTTTAGTCCAATCATCTATATATGGATATGCTAGGGTAATCTGAACATTAGCTACATAAATGAGAGTAACCTCCCTTGTTTGTTTCACTTTGAGGAAGCCTTATGCAACCTGAGTCCTTTGTTTTTTAAACAGATCTTTAGACTAAGTTGACTGTGTCTATGCTATCAAAACTGACTTCATGTGTTTTAAACAAATTGGAGACATCTCCACACTGGATGGTAAGCCTCTAAAATTAGTAGACCAGTTCACATACCTAGGTAGTAATATCTCCTCTACTGAAAGCGATGTCAAATTATGCATAGGAAAGGCATGCACTGCTATAGACAGATTATTGATCAGATTACATTTAAACAAAGTCCAGATCACCATTCCTATAAGGATTTATCAATAAATGGCTAAAAATGGCCTTTTCATCTAAAGTTACCTGTTATTTTCCTAAAAATAAAGACTTCTAAATATGTTTAACATTACATTTAAAGAAAGTCCAGATCCCCATTCCTATAAATGTAATATTAAACATATTTGGAAGTCTTTATTTTTAGGGAAATAACAGGTAACTTTAAATGAAAAGGCCATTTTTAGCCATTTATTGATAAATCCTTATAGGAATGGGGATCTGGACTTTGTTTAAATGTAATCTGATCTCACTGACAAGATAAAGTGAGAATTCTTCCAAGCTGTAGCTATCGGTATTTACTATATGGCTGTACCATGGGGGACCCTAACAAAGTGCTTGGATGGGAGCTGCACAAGGATGTTGTGTGCTTGAACAATTTCTGGAAGCAGTATCTTACAAGAAAACAGCTGTACGGTCACCTGCCTTCTATTATACGAACCATCCAGGTGAAGCAAGGACGAACTAATAAGTGACATTCTCCTGTTGACACCTATACATGGACACGCCAGTATAGGCCAACCATCAAAAACCTACATTGATTAGCTCTGTGTGAATTCTAGATGCTACATGGACCTGCCAAGAGTAATGACCGATAGGGACGGTTGGTGAGAGACAGTCATGGAAATCCATGCTACCAGCATGACCTGATGATTATATATATGATGATATGGAGTCCACATATACTTCTTTGTGGGTATATGTGATGAATGTTGGAAAACATTTTTTTTTTTTGGTTGTAGTAGAAGCATGGGAAAAATATATTTAGAAGAGTAAAAAAACAAATTATAAATCAAAGTGATGAGTATTGTGTTCTTAATTTATTTATTTCATTTATATTTCAGGGTAACCCCCCCCCCCACCCTTTGTGAAAGGTTTATTTTAGATTGACTGTTCTTTCACTTCATGCAAGCACTTAAAAAAAAATGTCTCTTCGTCTTTGTGGAAGTTTAAAAATTTTTTTTTTTTTAGATGTATACCAGTCGTTTTCTAGCATAGAAAAAAAAATCAATAACCTGAAAGAAATATTCCTGTTTGTCTTATCACTTTTTGTTCATCTTATATATATATATATATATTATATATATATATATATATATGATTAAAATGGTAAAGTAACTTCTAAACCACACATAAAAAACTAATTTAAATTCCAAACAGATAAATTGCAATTGGCAGTTTCATGTTTTTAGGATATATATATATATATATATATATAGTTTAGGGAAATGACTAAACAAAAAAGCAAATGAGTCATAATTTTGACTGTTGGTAAAAAGGAAAAGAAACAGGAGAGTTAGAATTGAAAAGTGCTAAATACATACTTGTAGAGCCGGTTTATGGAAGGTGTGTATATATATATATATATATATATATGTGTGTGTTGTGGCCTGGTTAGGGGCCAGAATAAAGACACAAGAGAGGAAATTAGTTAAACAAATATATTAACAAAGAACAGTAGTACAAACATATACCAATGAGTTGGTTACTCGCGTAGCTGTCTTATTAGCTATCTGCTGAAATATTAATTCTTGCTTAAGTGCAGAACTGGGTTTTGTTTGTTTGGGGAATAGCTTGTTGAACACAGACCTAATTTTATGTACAAACATTACTTTAGCTGGTGGTAATGATGATGGTGTATTGTTGTTGGGCATACTTCTATACACTTGAAGGAACTGTTGTAGCACTTTTTCTGTGGGTGTGCCCCTAGCTTTCTTCAGTGCTCTTTTTAGCATGTCAATGAAGCGCTTGGCCTGTCTGTTGGACCTTGGGTGATATGGGGCGATAGTGATATGATTGACCTGGAATGTCTCAAAAAATTCCTTAAAGTCACCAAATGTAAATTGTGTTCCATTGTCAGACACTAGACAATCAACAACCCCATGTCTGGCAAACAGTTCATGGAGGAAATTGATCGTCACTTCTGTAGTTGGATTTCTACATCTAAGGACTTTGGGCCATTTCGAAAAACTATCTACTACTATAAGATAGTAGAATCCGTCTAGCGGGCCTGCAAAGTCTATATGTATTCTGGACCATGGTCGGTCTGTTTTAGGCCAAGGACTATATTTGATTGGGGTGCCTTAGCTGCCAAGGCACAGCCTTCTACACTGTTTTTGATATCCTTATCCATGTTCGGACAGTACACATAACTGCGCATAAGGCTTTGCATCCTTGTAATCCCTGGGTGGCCAGCATGGAAATCTTTTAGAATTCTCCTTTGTAGTGTTGTGGAAATGACGACTCTCTCACTATATAGCTATACTTTGTCGCATAGAGAAAAAATATGTGAAGTCCGTTGGTCCTTTTCACAAATTTTTGCCTTGGTTTTCCTGATAAATTCATCATTTAGAGCTTCTCATTTGATTTGGTCAAGAGTTACCAGGAGTTCCCTTACTTTGTTGCATAATGCGGTTTTAAATTCTCCCTCTGTTTGAAGAGACGCAACCACAATATCTTCAAAAGGTCCCCTGTGTTTCGGGATTAATCTGGACAGTCTGTCAGCATGACAGTTTTTTAGACGCTAGGAACTCCATTTTAAAATTATAATTTAAGAGGATTGTTCCTCATCTCCGCAGTTTATTTGCTGTATGTACAGGCAGACCCTTTTTAGAACCAAAGATAGTAAATAATGGTTTATGGTCCGTCTGCAATGTAAAATGTCTACCGTGGATGTACCGGTGAAACTTTATGAACATGTTCTTTATGAACATGTTCTTTATGTTGTTCTACATTTTGGCTCTTCATCAATATGTCGTCCAAATATGCAACCGCAAAGTTGCTCAGCATAGTGGTGTCCATTACTTGTTGGAAGATTGCCGGCACGACTTTGACCCAGAACGGTAGACGTTTGAACTTGTACAACCCCCGATGGGTGTTGATACAGAGCAACTTAGAACATTCTTCCTCGACCGGTATTTGAAGATATGCGTCACTGGGGTCGACTTTTGAAAAAAAATTTCCTCCATTTAGTTTCGCAAACATTTCTTCTGAGCTTGGTAAAAGATAGTGATAATCTTTGAATGCCTCATTAAGCCCCATCGAGAAGTCGGCGCAGAACTGGGATCTCCTTTGACTTCTTTTTTACATTTTTACTTTTTTACGGTCGGTGAAGCCCATTGACTGTACTCAATTTTCGACAAGACCCCAATTCTCTCAAGTCTGTCGAGTTCTTCATTTATTTGGGGTAAAGAAGCGAAGAACACGTTTCTTTTTTTCTTAAACACTGGCTGGATGTCACCTTTTAACTCAAACTTTGCTGTCATCTTATTACACCGACCAAGGCCCCCAGAAAAAAAAACTCCCGGAAAAGTTTCTTTTAAATCTGTTATTAATTGTTCTGCCTCAATGGGTCAGGTTTTTGAGTTTTTGGCAAAATGAATTAATTGGCATTTAACTTAAATGTCTCCATCCAGTCGGTGCCAAATAAATTTCCTATATTCTTTAGTACGGACATTTTTAGTTTTAACGTTCTTCCTTGAAATGTTACATTTGTGATAAGATCTCCTTTAAACTTTAAATTGTCTTCCCTGTCACCGACCTGGCCATTTTATTAGATCTTAGCAAGATTGGTTTTCCCAACTTTTCCGATTTGATTGTCACATCTCACCCAGAATCCAACTGTAATTTGATATTTTTATTTAGAATTTTTACTTGCACATATTTCCTAATGTTTAATCGATTTTGTGTTTTTTACACAGCTATTAACCTTTTTTTCTCGTTCGGCAATGTGAACTCTTGTGCTCGACACTGCTACAAATTAGACATTTCTTATTCCGGTAAGGGCAATCCTTATACCAATGTAGTGACCCACAACCGGAACACGGGTTAGGAGGCAAGTTGTCTTATTTCTTTTTGTATTGGTTTGATTTAGAGGGAGAACTAGATTGTTTTTTCTTTTGGTGTACCTTTCTTATGTGTGCTATGACACGAGTCTCTGACAGTCTTCCACTATTTGTTGGAGAGTAACGTTTGGTTCGTTTTCCAATTTAATCAGAATTCTACGTCTAATTTCAGCGTCTTTAGCTGAAACTCGTCCCTGAACAAATATCAGACATTTGAAATTATTCGAACTCAATTCTGACAGTTTAAAATTGTTGCAATGCTTTTTCACAATCGTCGCGAATGTAGTGTAATCTTCACTATCCTTTCTGGTTAAATTCATTCACTTCCATTTCTTATGAAAGAGTGAAGTTTTGGACTAAAAAGTTCTGTAAGATATTTAACCGCTTTGGTAAATGTCAGTTTGCTTGTTTTGTGAGGTAAGATATAATTCACAAATTTGGTGTACTCCATGGTGCTTAGTTTTCAAAGTAGTAGGCAAACCTTAGAGTCTGCCCAATTTGCAATGTCTGTGGTGTATAAATCTTCAAATCTTTTGAAATAGGAGGCAAAGGTTATACCTTCGTCTGGAGAATATAAGAAATTGTCTATTGCGCCTCAGATTGTATTTTGTCAGTTCAAGCAAAATGTCTTTTGATCTTGTTGAGTTTGAAGTAGCATTTCGTCGCGTTCTTGCTGACGGATTTCCGTTTTTCTTTGTAACGCGAGTCTTTCTTCTTTAATTCGCTTTAGATATTAAAATCGTTCTTTTTTAAGTTGTTATTTCTTTTTCAATTGCGCTTTTTCACATTGGTCTTGCTGTTCCAATCGCTCTTTTTCATGTTGATTTTGTTGTTCGTGTTGGAACTTAAGAAATTCAAGCATGGCGGATCTAAGTTCATCCATGTTTGTCTGTGTCTTTTTAGGATTAAACCAAAATAGAATTTGATTTAGGTGAAAACTTTTCTTTTCTTTGAATAAATAAAAGAAACAAAAAAATAACTTTAATTTCTTACTCACTCAGTGTCTTTTCTTTCTTTTTTTTTTTTTTTTTTTTAACAATAGATTTGTAACAAAAGCTAATGTTCTTGAAATAATGTTTGTGTGAGAAATAGATTCTCGTTTTTTTAGCGCTTGCGTTCAAGTTCAGTGTAAGTTAGTTACACTTTTTTTTTTCTTGGTTTCCTTTTTCTGGATTGACAAGTTTTGCTGAGTAGAAGAAAAGATTTTTTTTTCCATTCGTTTTCTTTTCTGGATTGCCAAGTCTTGAGTTGAATAAAGTGTGTTGAAAAATAGTATTTCATGCATCCAATGTTGAATCAATAACTGTTGACAACTCCCCACGTGGTCTTTTTGGGTCCTTAAGGGTCCTCGTTGCCAGATTGTTGTGGCCTGGTTAGGGCCAGAATAAAGACACAAGTGAGGAAATGAGTTAAATAAATATATTAACAAAGAACAGTAGTACAAACATATACAAATGAGAAGGTGACTCGTGAGGTTGTCTTATCAGCTATCCGCTGAAATATTGACTCTTCGCTTAAGTGCAAACCTGCTGCTATTTATAGTTGGAAGAGTTCATGCGTGCGTGGTAAATTACCATAACTATATTATATATATATATATATATATATATATGTGTGTGTGTGTGTGCTCCTATTCAATAAATGTATAATGCATATTTTTATGTTTACTTTTATTTACTTTTTCTTTTCTTTTTTTTTTCTTTCTTTGAATTTTAGCTAAAATTGGACAATGGTGAGGCAAAGTGCACTTTGTTGTAAAACTTATTCATTGCACAGCTGCATCTATGTTCCATAACCATTCATATTATCCGCTTATTACAACCAAAGCATTTATATTACACTGTAATAATAATAATAATAATAATATATTATCATTCTGCATTTCATCACATTTGGTGTTACAATTGTTGTCACCATTTTATGCAATTTAGTTCTGCTGTTTTATTGAGTTTCAGTGGATTTTACTTGTGGCATAAAGTTTGATTTATTCTTTGAAGTAGAAAGATTGTAGTATCAGTTTTAATCCTTGTCTGTTGATCCTTCTAGTATTCCTTGAAGTAGAAAGATGTAGTATCAGTTTTAATCCTTGTCTGTTGATCCTTCTAGTATTCCTTGAAGTAGAAAGATTGTAGTATCAGTTTTAATCCTTGTTCTGTTGATCTTGAAGTAGAAGATGTTAGTATCAATTTAATCCTTGTCTGTTGATCCTTGAAGTAGAAAGATGTAGTATCAATTTAATCCTGTCTGTTGATCCTTGAAGTAGGAAGATGTAGTATCAATTTAATTCCTTGTCTGTTGATCCTTGAAGTAGAAAAGATGTAGTATCAGTTTTGATCCTGTTGTCTGTTGATCCTTTTGTGAGGAAATCCGTTAGGCAACTAATTTTTAGAACAATTTATCAATGACCTTAAATGCATGTTTTGTCGGTTTTTTCATTGGTCAATCCAATATCTTGCTAATTGGTAAAGTCTTTAAATATAAGTGGTGACTTTTCATACAGCTTATACCGAGAGAGAAATACAACATTTGACAAGCTTCTTTAACTCGTTGCCTACAACCCCCCCCCCCCAACTGTACGAAATTTTTCATTCAACTTGTTCTCTATTGCAAAAGGATCAAGTACCTGTCTCAAGATCAGTTCACAGACAAAACGAAAGATGGCACGGATGTTCACAGTGATATTTCAGTGTAAATAAGTGACACTTGTGAGTGCCGCTGCCAGTGGTTTATGGTAGGATCGAAGTGGTGGGAGAGCTGCTGCGAGCAGTTTAAACTAGGCAAAGAGTTAACCCTTGTACTAAGATATATTTAGATTTAAAAAAAAAAAAAAAAAAAATTTCTTGGTTGGATTTAGGACTTTTCAGCAGGACTTTAGATACCCTGTGTATTTTATGTACATACAGAGCTATACATATTTACCAACCCCTCTGCACAAGTAGGATGTGACACAAAGTCAATTTCTTTAGTGGAGTTTAACAGGTTTTAATTCAGTTTTCCTTCTAGACTAGTTGCCCAACAAAGCTTAAAGAGCCCACTACTATTTACCCATAGCTGGAGGGAGAATAGTTAGATGTATACAATTCCCAAGGGTCTTAGTGCTATGTGAAATGCAAACAGCTTTGTCCAGGATTGAACTCCGCTCACTGTGTACATTTCTTACAATAACCATTACACCACGCACCTCCACAGTATATGTATATATAAAGCTATGGTATAATCTTTACAGATCACTGCTATCCCTCACAATCCTACAACCCCACCACCAGAACCTTTCCTCTCCTGAGCCCTCAAGTGACTCATCAATCCTGCTGCAGATCCACAAAGTTTAATGCAAATATGACATAGGAAGGACATCTTTCCCACTGGATTGAATGGATCAGATGGTAAAATATGTATATACTGGGCTATGTACATGTATTATTTTACCAGTTTTTATGCCTGAGTTTTACAGGTTTAGAAAATCTGTGATTCCAATATCAGTTTGTTTGTATACTTTCCAGATTAATAAGGTTTAATCTTTAAGTCAGACTTGATCAATTTTAACAAAAAGAAAAAAGCAAAAAAAAACCAAAATGGTAACTCTTTTAATTCTTCCGTTTTTTGTCCTTAGCTCCAAGACCATTAAAAACCCCAAAATGTTAACTCTTTTAAATTTTTTTGTTTTTGTTCTATCTCCAAGACTGAAGATGACGTCGATGCAAGTGAATTTTGTCTTCAATATGCATCTGGCACAATCAAATCAAACGAGGACAAACACGCGCCATTTCACAACGCTTATATTGGCAGCAATTCTATTTGTCTTGTGAAACATTTACAGACCAATCATCCGTATTCATTCCGTGCCAGTTGTCGATCCGATCCTGATTCTGCCTGGAGTATTTGGAGTGTACCAACCATTGCTTGCACAACATTGCCACACTATGGTGAGTAAAGAACTTTTTTCATTCAATCTCTTGTTCCTTAATCTTCCGACCGTTATATTCTTGTAACACTCTCTGGTTAAAAATGAGACCGTCCAAATAGTCCAAGATAAAATGCAAAAATGTGAATTCTGATTATCTGGTGTTTCTTAATCACCAAACTCTTATTTCTTATGACTGTCATCACCTCAGCTTAATAATGGACCATTCCGTTATTTATTATAAAGAAAGAAAGGGAAGAAAAATGGCATTTTACACAGAAAAATATGAGAAAGAAAGAGGGTGTGAGCGTGCAGGAATTGATAATGCTAACCTGTTTCAATCAAACATGATGAAAAGAAGGAAAGGGAAAAAAAAGGGGAGAGAGTTAAATAAAGATTATTATACTTTTTACATATTGAAGTATTTTGAAATAGCTCTTGTCTAAACATACCAAACATTGTAATAATTAAGTTATCATACTGTGGTATATCTACAGGCTCTGCTTGTAATAATAATCTTTTTCAGCTAGATATATTCGGTCTGAAACTTATCAGCTGTTCCTTATATTTAAAACATCTTTCTCATTTCCACTGAATATTCTTTCCACAATTCATCCAAGAATTTAGAGATGGGACATTTATTACAGATGATGGTATTTTATTCCATGAATCTACAACCCTGTTTACTAAAATAATTTTGTCTTACATTTGTTTTGTAAACATTTTTTTTAAAGTTTTAATTTATGATTATAATTGATTTTTTGAGTCATGTTTAATAGATTAAAATTTGTTGAATAAAATCCCTGAGTACATTTATAAACTTCAATCATATCTCCTCTGGCTTAAAAATACAAAAGGATGTTCCTGCTTGGTGGGAATTTTTTTGAAGGGGGGGGGGGTACCTTTTTCATTTAATGGTTAGTTTATATAAAAAAGTTTCTGTGGTTGGAAAATCTGCCTTCATGAAAAAAAAAGGTTTGGACCCCCCCCCAAAAAAAAAAAAAAAACAACAAAAAAACAAAACAAATTAGATTTGTTCTATGTATTTACCCAACCCGTTTGTTCCAGGGTAGAATGTGTGGGGATGAGTTTAGCCTAAAAAAGGGTCAGGCAAAAATACTTTCTCATTTCATTTTGAAAAAAATTTCAACATTGTTTATACAATAGTATACTCCTACTGATGTCCTAATGAAGGTTTTATGATAAACCGAAACATTTTAACGTTGACTTGACCATCTACAAATAGTCTATTTATCTTTTGGGATACTTTGTTTTTTCTTATTTTATATATATATATATATATATATATATATATATATATATATATATAATGAAGAATATCACAATATATTTCAAGTAGAAGATGATTAAACTGGATAAAAACTCGTACGTTTCATTGTGTTGATTTTCAGGTGAGCTAGTATTCAACATGATTAACAAAATGAAACCTGAGTTTTTATCCTGTTTTATTAATGTATCTTATTCTATAATTGGAATATATATATCATTGGCAATTCCGTCTCGAAAGACTATGATAAAAGTTTTTGTGTGCCCCTGAAGTTGCAGCGCCTCCTGTGACTATGAAGTCCTATGTTTGAGAAACATTCTCGACCACAGATTTTGCATTTGTAGGTTGTCCCTGTAGATGATGATGTTCCGATGCTTTGTTGCCGTTGCTTCTTTCTTATGGACCTCTTAGCTTCATGATGTTGTATCAGGGTGTATATATATATATATATATATATATATATATATATATATTAATAATTATCTTATTTCTTTGAGTCTGATTTCTGTTGTTATATCACTGCTGGTGGTCTTCACTGCTGTCTAAGTGACCTGCACAGTGTCACAGGACACTTCTGTGTATTCTAGCTGATCTTAACAATGCTGTTGTCTGGATGGTCTTGATTCTTTTTATGATGTCCAATTCCTCCAGACTCTTTTCCAAACCTTTGGGGACTGATCTATTTACAATTAGTATCACTATCACCCTCATATTTCACATTTTACTTCTTTGCTAAGGTATAAGTATTTGTCTATCTTTTATTATTTATCTTTTCAGAATGGAGTGCTGAAAACAGTGCCTATTCAACAAGTAATGAGAACCAGACAGCTACAAAAAATTGTGGGGGTGAAGCGGTTGTCCTTTATTCAAAATCTTATCTGTATACAGCTGGCCAGTCAATAACATTTCGGGTACTGGATGCAGGTAGCACATGCCCTGGGGATGGTGTTGGCCTGTCACTTATTAATTCAGATTCAAACACACTCAGGAGACCAGGTGCTGCCTATGTCACAGTGGATGGTAAGTGGGCTCTTTTTTTAAAAATTTCTCTGATTATCTTGTATTACCAACAACACACAACACAATGTTTGTTTCTATTCATAAAAAAAATATATTTGCAGTAGTGATATCAGATGATTACTCTGCATCAGAAATGGTTTGGGAGTGCTCTTTACTTATGAATATAGTAAACTATATTAACAATATCAATTTATAAACCGCCCTGTCGACTAGGGCATTAGAATGCACCTCTGCAGAGGGGTAAGACTCTCCCAATGGGGCCACCTGTTGGCCGTGGGTGGTGACCCGTGATGCTTAAGGATAGAGCCCAGGTGGATGAGCAGTTCATGAATTGCAATACTCCACTTTGGCCCTTTCTTGGGCTAGACAGGTGGTCAGAGAGGCCCCCTCCGATCAATCGGCTGGTAACGTCAAGCCCTAGCACCTATATGATTTTCCCAACCCTATTGCCCTTACGTCAATCCCCAACCTCTTTTTATCATATGGGTGCTAGAAGGCGGTGGCTGCGGGTCTACATATCCTGGGAATGACGTTAAACTCTATCTGATGGTGAGGTTCCAGTTTTGGAGGTTTGGGTAATGTGGAGCACCCCTTCATCACCATTGCTCCCTGGTCCACTCTGACCCGGAGTGGTAGTACCTGTTAGGGTCCCATCTATGGGTTAAATAGAAAAATGTATTTATAAAAAAATTGTATTATCCATTAAGAATTGATTTATTTCAAAACTTTATCAGCATTAAATGACCCACTGAGGTTGATATGCCATAAAACAAAACAAACAAAAACTTCTTTTTTAGCCTAGACCAGTGGTTCTCAACCGGGGTCCATGTGGAACCCCGGGGACCATATTAAATTTTTTGGGGACCCAGGCAAGCAAAATGTATTTAACTATAAGATTACAATGGGATTTTTAAGCATCGAATGGCTATGGGAGGGTCCACCAGAGTAAAATAGGGTTAAAAGGGGTCCATGGGTAAAAAAAGGTTGAGAACCATTGGCCTAGACAATCGTAGTTGTAGATCTATCTATCAACTTTCTAAGAAATTTTTTGGATGAGTGAATTAAACTCTCTCAATAAATTCGGAAGTTGACAAAGACGTATTAAAATCTGTAAACTCCAAGATTCTAGAAATTTATCACCGAAACGCAATACTCTCTGCAGGTTGGGAATTGTGTAGACTTAGGGAATTTTTAAAATTATAATTTATCTTTCGTGTTGTCGGCTGGGGCTGTAGAATACACCGTCTGCATCTCTGCAGAGGAGTAAAATCCCCACAATGAGGCCACCTGTTGGCAGTGGGTGGCGAGCCCAGTGATGCTTAAGGGTGGAATATTGGTGGTTGAGCTGTCCATGACATGCAACACTCCACTTTGGCCCTTATTTAGGCTAGATGGGGGGGGTCAGAGATGCCCCCTCCGATCAATCGGCTGGTCACACCAAGCCCCTAACACCTATATGATTCACCAACCCTATTGCTCTTATGGCCCCTCCCCAACGCATTTTATCATATATGTGCTAGAAGGCAATGGCTGAGGGTCTTATTGTCCTGGGTATGACGTTAAACTCTGTCTGGTGGTGAAGTTTCAATTCTGGAGCTCTGGGGAGTGTGGAGTACACATTCAAGACGATTACTTTCAGGTCCACTCTGACTCGGAATTGTAGTACCTGTTAGTGTCCCATCTATAGGGTAGATAAAAATATGAATTTAAAAATTTATTTTTAAAAATTAAGTTTGAAAAAAAAATGGAATACCATCAAAAAAGAATAAAACAAAATGTCTTTGGTATAAAATAAATATTAAGGATTGACATGCTATAAAATCCAACCAACCAACAACAATTCATCTTTTACACGTTTGTAGGATTTATACGCGAAATACATACATACATAAAATATGTAATAGTCATCATTGTAGGAAGTGGAATCAGCTACTCCCAATAATCCACAAGAGTTGATATGCCATTAAACCAACCAACATAAAAATTATTTCTACCAATTTATTAATATACATCAAGTTAAAAAAGAAGATTTAGCATTAATTAACCCACAGGGTTGATATGCCATTAAAAAAACCCAACCCAAACCTGATTTAATTTATTTGTCTGAATTTTTGACCTAATTTGTATCCTTTTGATTTTTGAACTGTTGTCTCCTCATTTACTGTTATATACTCAACGTTTCGGCTGATGTACCCTCCAGCCTTGTTCAGGGGTTTTATAAGTTCTGAAAATTCACTCTAGATTGTCCAGTTGGACATGTGGCACAATGGATATAGGGGTTGAATTAATACAGTGACAATCATTTGTAGGTTGCAGGTTCAATCCTGACCCTGGGTAATTATAACATAAAATGTTTAACACTTTACCCAGTCGTGGATTGGGGATTGATTAAAGGGTTTGGTTCAAGGTTTTGTGAAGACTCCTGATTATGCCATGAAAGATCCTGTATTCAACGAGAAGATTCCAGAGAAACACCTGAAGAAGGTCAGAGAGTACATCAGTGGAAACGTTGTGTATATACCAATAAAGATGAGGACAACAGTCTGAAAAATCTCAATAATACTGATTTAATCTTCTTTTTTTTTTCACATTCAGGCAAAGTGTATGTTGACGGACAGGAAATGAAAACAAAACTTCCTTTTTGGGGTAAAGGTTCTTCAGTGACCGTTGACACAGAAGTTCAGCCGAATGGAAAAGTCCGTGTTACAGTTCAAGTTGAAGAGAAGGAAGTAACATTTGATTGGAATTTGCCATTCATAGAAAAATACATCTCTGAACATTTTACAGAAGAAAAGGTTCTTTCAAGACCAAATGAAAAATTCTACTTTGCAATGGTGTTTGCTAATGAAGAATGGAAAGTTGGTGTAGAGTAAAGAAGAAGAAAAAAGATCCATTCTTGGAGAAAATTAAAGGTATCGATTGCCCCCTACAGAGAGAGAGAGAAAAAAAAGAATTTACCTGACCCCCTCCATGATGATAACAGCTGAAATTAAAAGTTCAACCGTCTTTGGTAAAATTAAATTTTTAGATTCTTAATGAATTATTTTTTAATCTTTTAATTTAATTTCTTAAATTGTGTTGAGGTTGAACAAGTTATTCAGAAATATAAGGATTTTTTCCCCCTTTACAGTGTTTACAAAATATGTGGTTGGGCAATGTTTATAACGGTGGTTGGGGAATATGTTTTTGTCATTTTTCAAGGTGCTGTTACCCTGGAGTTTTTGGAAAAACATTTTACTTGGGGGCATAAAAAAAAGTGAAATTTGGGAACATTTGAGTTTTTTTAATTTTTTTAATGAAACTGAAGAAAATAAAATTTTAAAGGACATTTTAGTCCAGGGTACTTTACCCGTATTCCCTGATCACTGGAATTAGAATAAGCAGAATATACAAAGACGTTATTATCCTGGAGATTTTGAAAGCATTTTACCTGGAGGCACATTCAGGATTTTTCTTTTTTTAAATAATGAAACTGAAGAAAAAAAACAACTAATGGACATTTATTCCAGGGCACTTTACCCCCTATTCCCTGACCACTGGAATTAAAGTAAGCAGAATTGATTTCTGAAGCTGAAAGATTCTTGTATGCAAATTTTAGTGTTATGATACCAAAACTGCAAAAATCGCCCTTTTGATAAAGATTTTTTGACTTTCCAACAACATAAAAAATATTTACATTGAATGAAAAAAATGAAAAATAAAAATGTATTGTTGTTGATATCATTTTTTTTATTTAAACAAATAAAATGGTAAAGATTTTTTGTAGTTGGTTTTAATCTTTCAAAGTTTTTGCTTTGATTGTTGATATAAGTCCAAACTATAACCCAACCGTGGCTGGTGACCTTTTTGAGTTTGGAAAAGGGTCAAACGAATTCTGTCTATTCTGAATTTTTCAATGCATTTTATTTACAATGTAATGCAAAACCTTTTGCTTTATGAAATCATTCAGTTCTTTGCACTGAAATCTGTTTTACAATTTTTGAAAATTTAGATATTGGAATTTGGTAGAATGTCTTTAACAGTTTGTTGGAATTGTCCATGCTTCAATTCTTTAACTTAATTTTTGATTTTAACTTGAATTTTCATCTCACTAAAGTTAATTGTTTTTATTCATTTATAAGTTTAAAAATTGTGTATTTTTATTTCTATAGAAAAACAAATGTCCCTTTACTATATGGCAACATTTAGGCATAGATTCTGTGGAAATGGAGAAAAAAAAATGACTTAATTCATTTTAAGGATAAAACAATATCAATTTGTTTTTGTTTTTTTTTGTTTTTTTACATTTACATATAATGTAAATTATAAAAATTTACATTATTTGGATTTTTTTATTGTTGTCTTTGTGTTTATTGTTATATACACAATGTTTCGGCCAATGTGCCCTCCAGCCTTCTTCAGGGAAGATAAGTGGGAGGTAAGTAGTTTTGAGAGAAGCCCGAATCCAATTCTCCCTGTATCATTTAATTTGGTTATAAGTAACCAGTGGTAAACACGAATTTCAATGCTCTTGAGAAAAGACATGAATCCAATCCTTCCTATAACATCTTGGTTATAAGAAACCACAGTGGTAAACAGAGATAAGTAGTTTTAATACTCTTGAGAAAGACATGAATCTAACCTCCCTGTAACAAATAGTTAATTGTTAGACCCATAAAAGACAAATAACAATTGTGTATTCAACTATGCATATTAAAATTTAGACATGAAATAGATTTTTTAAAAAATGTTCTTGGCTTTTGGTTGTTTTTCTAAAAAAAAAAAAAAAAAGGTGTTGTAACTAGCATCAGAGTTGACAGAGAAATAACAGGAAGAAACACAATAAGTATTAAGGATAGGCAAAAAAGGTTTACTAAGCAAAGATACAAGGTGAACAGAGTAATTAGCAATTGCTAGGTTGAATTGATAAGTCCCATGAGATCTCTTTGTTTTTCTCTTCTGAGGTTTTGTCAGACATTATAAGAAAAGCTGATGATTCCATTTTCATTATTTAGGTACTATATGACAAAAAGTTCTGATTGTTTGTGACACATTCAAATGATGGATTATTCTTGGCTTAAAGATAATCTCTAAAGAAACTTTAATTCAATAACTTTCCTTTGCATAAACAAAGTTCATTGTATGAGTAATTCTATAAACTTTGAAAGGAACGTTGATTTGTGATAATTACTCCTCATAGTTTTTTTGTTTTATTTCTTAAGAAAGAAAAAAATCCAGTTCTCTCGAAATTGTGGGTGCACTGCTGTTTATTGAGAAATTAATTTTAATTTCTCTTTTCTTTTTTCTATCCTTTATAAAATCCACATCATATACAAAAATATCTGTTGGTGCTGATCTGGGGTAGGACTTTTTCTAAGTTGATCATTTGGAAATGGATTTAAAAAAATAGTTTATTTTATGATAGTTAATCATTAAAAAAATAATACTGAACAAGAAAAAAAAGAAATTATGGTATATTTGAATCTTAATATTTAAAAAAAATTTTTTTTTAGATTTATTTATTTATTTTATCTCTGAATTTCTTGAAAACCTTCCAGGTAAATAATTTATATCAAGAATAAGTCGTTTAACTTGATCTGGAAGGAACATAAATTTGTAATAATTTCACCTGATATCTTTTTTTTCTTTTTCTTCCAGTTCTCTCAAAATTGTGGGTGCACTGCTGTTTATTGAGAAATTAATTTTTATTTCTCTTTTCTCTTTTTCTACCCTTTATAAAAATCCACATCAGATGCAAAAATATAAATCTTTGGTGCTGATATGGAGGAGGGCTTTTTGTAAATTGATTATTTGTAAATTAATTAAAAAAAAAAAAATGTGTTCATTTTATGATAGCTAAAGTCATTGAAAAAAAAAACCCAGATTTGATTCAGTATTAAAAAAGAGGTGATATGCCGTAACCCCAAACAACAAAACGGATCCCACTAGATCACCAAGGTTAAGCAGCAATAAGCCTGTTCAATACTTAATTGGGTGACCACTTAAGCAACACCAGGTACTGTAAGCAACCCGAGTCCTTATATTTATCAAAAATGACTTGATTTGGCATTAAATGATACGAAAACGGTTGATATGCTGTAAAACAACCAACCATCAGAAAAATGCTAATAAAAATGCTATAAAATACTTTCAAAGTTTACATCAACTGAAAGGAAATTGATTTATCAAGGTTGTTTATGTGTATTGTTTTTTTTTTTTTTTTTTTTTACTTCTCTAGATAATTAATTGGGCAACCACTTAACCAACTGCAGCTGCTCTAAACATCCCAAATTCTTTGCTTATCAAAATAACTTAATTTGGCATTAAATGACTCAAAGGGTTGATATGTTATAAAACAACCAACTGTTTTTTGCTAGGTCACCAAAGTTAAGCAGCAATGAGCCTGTTCAATACTTAATTGGGTGACCACTTAAGCAATAGCAGGTACTGTAAGCAACCCAAATCCTTTATTTATTAAAATCACTTGATTTGGCGTTTAATGATGCGAAAACGGTTGATATGTCTTAAAATAAAAATCTGGTTTATTATTTGAAAACTTTTTCCCAAAAACTAATTTTTTATTTTATTTATAATTTATTTATTTTTAGTTGTTGGGTGGGTGGGGAAGCAAAATTTCTTGTTTTAATTCGTTTATTCTGTTCATTAAAAAAAAAAAAAAACCCTCCTTTTTGGTGCCTTTTTTTTCTATTTTTGTCTCATTAAGAAAAAAAAAACATTTTACATTTCATGTTCATTTATTGGTTTTCCCTTTTTTTTTCCTCTTTAAATTTTGTTTTTGTGTTTTGTTGTTTCTGTTTGCATTTTTGTTATTTTTGTTTTTGGTACCACATTCCTTTATGCTACAACATATCTTCAAGTCAGTTTCTATTATGTACAACACAATCTTTTTATGAAAATGAACTCATGTAATGTACATATGGTTATGGCTAATTATTTTCATATTTCAGTAAAAAAAAAAAAAAATCTTTTCATTTATTGAAACGAGTTATGTCCCTTGATGCTCGATGACACTAAACAATTTTTTATTGTATACCCAGTGCTGAACTTAGCTATAAGCTTAGGACCACATAACCTCGAGGCCTAAGTTCTTTGAAATATATTATCTTATTAGTTTTTATTCTTTAACAATAATTCATCAATATATATATATATATATATATATATATATTTTTTTTTTTTTCTTTAATGATAGTATAACAATTTTTTAGAGAAGGACCTCAAATTTCTTATAGCTTATGGCTTCAGTCCGACCTTGTATGAACATTTACAATTTCTTTATATCATGATTGACAAAGTTTTTTTTGTCATAATTGCAATTCTGATCAGTTATTTTCTCTTAATCTTCATTTAAAAAAACCTGTAAAGCAAATCAAGTGTTTGCTTCTTTTTTAAAAAATATTTTTTAAAGGTTTTTATTTTTTAAAAAGTCATTAGTTGAAAATGAATACTTATTGATGAATAGTAATTAAAATGATTTACGAAAAAACTGTTTTTAGCACTCTAATTATTAAAAAAAAAAAGAAAAGATTTTAAGTATTTTAATTTTTTGTATATTTTTTCCATACTTGTATAAATTCTTATTCTCATTATTTATGTATTTTAACTGAAAATATTAATGAGAGAGGAATATCCAATTTTTTCATTTTTGTAATTTTTTTAAAATAAAGTTTTTAGAATTGAAAATTTATTTTTATTTTTTTTGTAACTTTTATTTTATGTTTTTATTTTTATTTTTTTAGAATCCAAAATTCAGTTAAGTTCTGATCTATGGATTTTGCTGGGTATTCTGATCTGTGCAGTAAAATAGGGAGATGACGGTAGGTGTTGCGCTCCACCTCAGTAAAAATAATCTCCCTGGTTTAGTACTAGCGAAAAGGGGGATAGAATCCCTTGCTGTTCCACTGATACCAACATTGGCCACTCCACCAACTTTGCTTACTACTAAAATACGGTTGTAGACCCTCAATTTACTATTTACTTTAGTGCCCCCCCCAAAAAAAAACAAAAAACAAACAAAAAACAAACTGTTATGGCCCCAGTTAAGAACATTGCTATTCAAGCTCAGTAGTAAAAGTTGTGGGTTTCAATCCACAAAATCCTTTGGTTAATCCACACTGACTAGACCAGGCATGTCAAACCCAGGGGCCACATGCGACCCTCAGCAAGCACTGTTGTGGCCCACACACACAGACTGCTCTCTCATATAAGCACTTATACAATACCTCAAGTTATTTAAAGATTTTCCAAAAATTCTCTGACGAAAACAGTTGTTATCAATACAACTTCTCGCCCTTCCTTTCAGTTGCGACAAGAGGAGGCTAACTCGGTCAATGAAAGGGAGTGAGTATTTCCTCTTACATTCTCCTGCTTTCAATCAACACATGGTTATAATTGAAAGTGACAGTGACACTTGTACATTTTATTATTTGAACTTGGTCAGTAATATTCTTTTTTCCTTTCTTTTGAATGAAAATGTTTTTTAAAATATGTATTCATTGGCGTTTAGTTGATAATGATATCAATCATCACTTTGTTGTGTTAATGTAGAAGAAGGATAAAAAGACTTAGTTGTCATGTACAGACCTCATGACAGACATGTAATTCATGCGGACCTAGAAGTCGACTCAGTTTGACATACCTGGACTAGACAATTTACCAAAAATAAAAGCTTGAAATTTTTCTTAAAATTGAAGCCAACATTTTAAATATTGTGTTCTTATAAAAGGCTCCATGACCCATTGAGTCTTCAATGTGTCTGGCCAAATGTTGGCTGCTGTACATTCAAATTTTTCTTGTGTGCAAATTTTACTTTTTTTCTGAAATTTTTTTATACAAATGCATCATATTCTTGTGTTATTTATCTACAAAGAGAAATATTTGAATTTTTTAAATTTCAATTTTGAAAGCCAAATAAAACAATCCTTCCATTAAAAGAAGAAACAATCTTCATTGTTTTTCATTTTGAAAAGAAAAATGAAAGTTCTTTATTTTTATTTTGATTATTGTGATTTTTTTTTTTTTTTTCATTTTCACTGAACAAATACGTCTACCCAATTTTTACAAGGAATGCTAATCTAAATGCAGACATATTTTGGTAGAAAATGTATGAAAAAATAAAAAGAGGTATATTAAAAAACAAAAACTAAAAATCTACTTTACAGTCAGGATTGATTGATTGATTTTTTAATGGCATGTCAACCCATCTAGGGTTATTTAATGCCTCTAGGTAAGGGAATCACATTCATTATAAGTTTCCATAACATTGGAAATCTGCCAATGTCATTCCTCTCTTCAAAAAGGGGGACCACACATCAACTATCGTCCAGTCAGTTTTACTAGTTGCATTACCAAAATGATGGAATCCTGCGTCAGAGAAACACTTTGGAACTTCTGGATTCTTCAGTCTTATTTGGCCCTCCCAATTTGTGATCAACTTATCAAAGGGTCTGCCAGGCGTATTTTACAAAATAAATTTAACATCCCCGATTGAAATTTTTTTTTATCAAATATCAGGTAATTATCGGATTTTAATGAAATTTTTAGTGTTGATTTATCAATGAATGAATTTTCATAATGCACCAGTTATATAGTTTTTTTTCAGGTCACTTTGACCCTCACTCTTTATTTTGGGGGTGCAAAATATTGGTGGGGTTATATACTTTTGAAACTAATTACAGTAGAAATAAAAGGATAAAAGACAGAAAGTGTGAATAGAAGAAAGAAATATTTTTTTTAAGGAAGCTACTCTAGTAAAAAAAATAACTACTGAAAATCAGAAAATTGAATGTAAAAAAAAAAAAATTTTTTTGAGATTTTTTTTTACTCTGTTGTTTAAGTATATAATTGCCTATTTTATTAAAAGTGAAAAAAAATACATCAGTATTTGTTCTGGTTAAAAGGGTGGGAGTCTAACTTTTCAATTAAGTTTTCTCCAAATATTTAAAAAAAATAAAGTAAACTAGTTATTAAATAAATATTTGTTTTTAGAATCTAAAAATATGAAATTTGAAATTTAAAATTAAGTGTTTCATATTCTAAATTAATCTTAATTGATTTAAAACATGATACTTGATTTTAACTATGGATTACCAAAAGTGTTATATGTCTGAATTACTTCCCTTGGTTTAAATTTCCTTTTCTTTATCTAAAACATTTCTGCTAATAATCAGAAGACTGACGATTATCTTTTTAGTTTTGCATTTTAAAGAAAGACTTCAATATTTAAAATAAAGGTAAGTTCAGTTCATTATTACTATTTTTTAATTCAATCATCTTATTTTATTTAAAATAATTTCATTCAAATTAAATTTTATTTTTACTCTTTTTATTTTTAAATTTAAAAGATGCTTTTCTTTTTTTCTAATACTAAAAGGGAATCTTGCTAATTTAAATAACTTTTAACCATATGTAATCTTGTAAAACCTTTTAAAAAAAATGTAATAGATACATAAGTTGTTTTTTCATCAATTTAACCTTATGTAATAAAAAAAATCAACTTTTAAACATTTTTTTCTAGTCGTGAATATTGTTTGTTTTTTTATTTAAATGATTTGTTTTTCCGTAGCTTAAAATGTTTTAAGTGAATTATAGAAAACTTTTGAAAAAATGTATAAAAAATGTAATACATAATTAAATTATCTTTATTTTAAAAAAAAACATTGTGTGTCAGGTAAATTCATTTGAAAGAAAATTATTATTTTTTTTAATATATATTTCAATTTAAAAATTTTTTTTTTTTTTTTTTTTTAAATTTTCACATTTTGAATATAATAGCTAAGGTGAATAATTAGATAATATTGTGTAATATGAATTTCCTTTATAACCTTTTTGCAAACAGTAGATATATTTTTTTTTAAATGTTTGTCGATTTCATACATAACAAATATTTGGCTGGAAAAATGATATATAATCATTTGCATAGAAGTTTAGTTTTATCAAAGCAATATTTTTTTTTTTTTTTTTTTTTTTCTCACTGAAAAAAACAGATTTTATTTGGCTAAAAAGTTAAGAATGTTTGAGTAATTTTTCTGTAAAGTGTATTTAATGTTCTTTTTAATTTATTTCTAAGAAGAAACTTTTATAAGTTTTTTTTTTTTCTTTTTTTAAACTTTTTTAACGTATTTGGTTAACTTCACTTGAAGGTTGTATTTCATAAAATTTTGAAGCAAATTTAATGTATAAAATGTATTAAAAATAAATTACATGTGTAATATTATTTTGCTTTATTATACTCATGCTTATTATGTTAGTAATTTTCAGCTTAGACAAAAATTTGGCCTTAAATGATTTAATTAATTTTGATTTGTTTTTAAAATGAAAATGAGCCAACAAATTGGCAGTGCCTAATTTATCAAATTTCTAGAAGACATCATCTGGATCATTGATGGTTGCTCATGGGTGGACATTGTTTACCTTGACTTTGCTATGACCTTCAATTCTGTGCTGCATAAAAGACGGCAAAACTCTTTGCAATGGGTCTTTTTAACTGGTTGAAGTCGTTCATTCTCAACCAGAGAGGTAGCCACAGTTCTGGGGTGGCATTCCTTGCCATATGTCATTTGATGTGTGAGACAGTCAATTTCTTAAGCGAAGTTCAACAGGTTTGAATTCAGTTTTTTTTTTCTCCTAGACCAGTTGCCTAACCAAATTTAAAGAGCCCAGTCTGCCCTACTATTTACCCATAGCTGGAGGGAGAGTAGGATTCATACTTTTCCCAAGGGTATTAGCACTAAGTGAAATAAAATTAGCACGTCCAGGATTTGAACTCGGGGAGACAAGTCCATGACTTTAACCATTACACCATGCACTTCCTAAAGCTGTATATAGCTATGGAGCAGCAACACTTAAAAATTGTATCACCAATCTAGAACACCTACCTTGCTCAGAACTGTGACCTCCTGGAAACAGTTCAGAGAGATGTGCAACCAAGCAAATACTTTCCAGCAGGCATCTACAATGCCCTGAATGTCTTGCTGCCCTGGGCATGGGTACATTGAAACTGACTTGGTAAATGCCCACAAGGTTATTAACCATCTTGCCAACAGCAATCCTGAGCACCTTTTTTTTTATTTCCATGTGTCTAACATACATGAGCATGTCTACAAAGTCAGAAAACACCTCAGCTCCTATGACTTTCAGAAACATTTTTTTCATGCTCAGTTACTGAAGCATGGAACAAATTTCAATGATTGGTTTATTTTAATGGCATGTCAATCTGTCTAGGGTTATTTTATGCTTAGAGGTTTGGGAATTCATGTTCATTGTATGTTTATATTTACATATTTTGTGTTGTTTTTCCTTAAGAGTTTTTTTGCACACAGCTATATGATTGAACAGAAATGAATCCTCACCATTGGATGCAGTTTAGTATCACAGTTATATAATATCAAATATTTCTATCTAATACAAATAATTTATACGCAGTTGTATGCTTTCAAGTATTCTTATCTAATACCAATAATTTATACATTAACATTAATTATTCTATTTAATAATAATCATTTGTTTGTAGGCAGTTTTATAATGGGGAGTCTCTGTGGCTAATATACTGGACTGTGGCATTGTTAGTTCAAACTCCAGTCATGCTATTAGGTTAATGTTAAACTAACATTCTTGGGAAAGGTATGAACCACCTTATCCCCCCAGCTATGGGTTAGGTATTATCACTTTTACAAGGATGACTTTGGCATTAAATAATCCATGAAAGTTGATATGCCATTAAAAGAAACCAAACCAAAGTTATATGGTTTCATGTATTCTACCCAATATTAATCATTTACAAACAGATCAATTTGACTGATAGATGGGACCCTAATAGGTATTACAATTCTGGATCAGGGTTGACCTGGGAGTAATGGCATTTCAAGGTGGACTCCACACACTCCCTAAATCTACAGAACTGCAGCCTCAGCTACAGATGCAGTTTACTGTCATACCCAGAACATGCAGATCTGTGAAAAAAAAAACTTCTTTTTTGTATTATTTAGATTTTGATTGTTGTCCTCTTTATTGTTATAATAATGAAATTTATTGTGTACAGTCTCATGTCTAGTACATAGAATAATGTATTAGTGTCAGGAACATGAAGTATGTGTGTGGATAAGGGTATTGGGTATAGTGTTGGCGGATTACAGGAAGCATGGAGGCTTTGAAAGATGCAGTGTTTCGGCAGAATACAACAGATGCAGGCAGTTTATTCCATGCCTCGGCAACTCTGAGTGTGAAAAAATGTTTCTGAAAGTCATGTGAACTATGCTGTTTTCTGACTTTGTAGGCATGCCCACGTGTGTTAGAAACATGGAGATAAAAAAACAAAAAATTAAAAAAACTGTTTTGGACGTTGTGCCCTCTGGCCTTGTTCAGGTTTTTTTTTTATTGAACTCGGAAACCTTTTCTTGTACAACTTGGGAGCCTTCATGGAACTTTGAACCACACCCCCTTTATCTATTGGGGTAGATTGTTCTTATTCCATTAACCATTCTCCCCCCCCTCCCCCCCCAAAAAAAAAAGGTCACTTAATACACAAACTAGATTTCTATTTTTTTATGTGAACTGAAAATTTGATTGACCAAAATATATGCTAATGACGTCAAGAATATGAAGAAGTTTCATTATCTGCAGAATTTCTGGTATGTTAATCACTTGTCTCAAAGACTGTGGACAATAAATTTAACTCCCTCATCTCTTTTTATGTAACAATGTATTTTTAGAGATGTCACACTCTGATCAGTTGTCGTTGTAGTACCATCTATCACTACGCCCCGTTATTTTAATCAGCTGCAGCCAAACTGAACATCTAAAGTTACCAAATTAAAAAGAAGTTGCCAAATTTAGAAATAATGAAGAATATTAATCTAAAATGTTAATCACAAAGAATAAATGATATTTGGTGTCAAAAGAACCAGAGATTTTCTCATTGGCATAAAATGGTCATAATATATATAATATATATATGAGTTTTATAATTTGCCTGAAGCATTATGTGTATATTTGTGTTATGGGTTGATTTTGGAGGCTATCACAATGTGTGTGTAAACAAAACACACATTTACAGACACATACATCACAGACCAACAACAAATCACAGATAATAATAGAAAAAAAACAAAACATTCATACGTTTGAATTTCATGCCATCATTTTAAAATACCAGTGTTCCTGTTTGGAAATGGTATATGATTGGACACAGTGATGCTGCACATTAGAATATTAATATATTCAGACTTTTTGATTGAAACCATGGTAGACCCTTTATTTTACATCTAACAATATTATTAGTATTATTACTGCTCTGTATTTTTTTTAATATATTGAGCACTTTAGGATTATTTACTGATGCCACTGCAATGGAAACGTTAAAGCGGCAATCGGATACTATATATATTTGATATATATATATATATATATATATATATATATATATATATATATATACATGCATACATACATACATATGAATAAGACATGCTGGAGAAGCATGGATGAACTCATACGTGACCTCCAATGGACAGGACACCTACACGCCAGTATTAATATTATTATATTAATTTTGTTAATCTATCTTATTTAATATTTCATTACATTAAAACTTCCGCCCAGGGGGGAGCATATTCTTGCTTGTTATATTGAATGTTTAACAAAATGCAGAATCTGTGCCATAGCAAATTTCTCTTTTACAAGATTAGACATTTTTACATAAATCTTGAAAATTATGGCATTATTCATTAATGGCTGAAACGATGTATCCACATTAACTCTTTGCCTACTTTAAGCCACTCACAGTGGTTCTCCCACCACACTCAAGCTAAGTACAAAAACTAATGGGTAGTTCATTATAATTGGGAAGAAGGACTTACAATGATATTAGAATTTTATTTAAATAGAATGAATAGATAGTGAATTTTAAAATCTCCCCATCATGCAGGTAAAAATACCAAGAAAATCTGGTACAGCCATGGGGTAAATTTGGTAGGTAAAGAGTTAAATTGGAAACTACAGCATTGTTGGGATTGGCTAGAATACTCAGAAGAATCCTGGAGACCTGAGGAGACTTGCTGTCACTCAGCCTCCAGTAAACTACCGGCTATGGCAGGTGTGAAAACCTAAATAATAATAATAAAATAATTATTAACAGCACCTACACATTTCTGCTGATGTAGCAATCAAAACGTTAAGAAGTTTGAGAAAATATGAAGAAGAGATTTAATTGTTCCAACAATTTCTGGTATGTTGATGATTCTTCTTCTCTTCAAAGTTTATTGACAATATTTAATAAACAATGGTTAATGAAGTTGGTTGTCTAAAATGAAACATCAATAATTAAAACAAAATCAGGTTAACATTCCTAATTTTTCTCATTGCCCCAAAAACTTTAAAAAAAAAGATTTGTAACACATTTTGTTAAGTCAAATATATGAATAGAAAATATCTATAATTAGAAATAATTAAATGAAAAATTTAGTTGATAAAGAATAAATAAGTGAATAAGTGCATCCCCCTTTTTTGAGGGGCGTGTGTGTGGGGGGTTCTTACCCTTTTCCAGATGATATATTCAAGTTTTGTTAGCAAAATCAAATATGAAAATTCAAAGAAAAAAAAAAGAAAGTAAAGTAGACGGAGTGGCCTATGGTTGGTATCAGCCAGACAGCGAGGGAGTCTATCCAATTTTCTCTAGCACTAGACCAGGGAGATTATTTTATGCATCTGAGGTAGAGCGCCACACTTACCGTCAGCTCCTCACTTTACCACACAGAAGTTGTGGTACTCATACACTGAATGGAAGAGGGCCAGTATTGCAACAGGAAACTTGTAATTCTGAGACTGACGCTCTACCAACTGAGCTAAACTGGCCTTATGATAAGAAGTAATTCAATGAAAAATTTTGTTAATAATTAAAGAATAAATGAGTGCATAACCTTTTTTGGGGAGTGTGGGGGGGACGAGGTGTCTTACCCTTTTCCAGAGGATACATTCAAATTTTGTTTGCCAAGTCAAATATATAAATTCAAAATGTCTAAACCAATCTTCCTTTATAAAACGATATACATTTTAGTCACTTTGCAAACATACAGAATCTTTCTCTTATAAATTCGGAATATACTGTTTACCATATTTTGTATCAACATCTGTTTGTTGATATAGTTATTACTAAGCTTAGCTTAGATGTATGGGGCACCCAGTGAGAATCGAACTCACTAACAATGGTCTACTAATTTAGTTTGCTAACCATTACACCACATGAGGTGCCCCTGTTTGTTGATATATCAAATAAATCCTATTTGTATCCGATTGTTTTGCTATAAAAATTTTTCTATCCCAACAATTGTTAAAGAACTCTAAAACTATGAATAAAAGTAAAAGAATATTGGGATATATTGAAACACGTTTCGGCCATTCTACCCTCTGGCTTTCTTCAGGTGGACTTTGTCCGTCCAAGCATTAGTGATGATTCAACCTGGAAAATCATTTTGAATAGTTTGTCTGTTGAGCAAACGGCATTGAATAACTTATGACGATCTCATGACATTTCTTGGATTGATGGGGGGGGGTGTTAAAAACATTGACAGAATTATTTGAATGTGATCTTCATAAATTATTCAATGCCTTCATAATTATTCAAATATCTACTATTAAAATAAAAAATAATGAAAGTTAAAACAATATGTAAGGCTGACAAGTCTTGTCACCCCCTGTATATATATAATATCTTATCATTATTAAAGAAGGGTTGACTTACCAAATCATCTAAACCTTGTAATCCGTACGGAGAAAAGTGTTTCTGGCTACGTATCCCATTTAAATATGGGGTACCGCTCATCTGATTGGCTGTTACTAACAACCAATCAGATGTGCGGTGCTTTGTATTTGAATGGGATAGAGTTCTACAACCGTCCAAAAAAAAATATTTCTTGTCAAACGTTTTTAGTGGCTATTGTTGTTGGTTGTACCAGAATTTGATCACCTCTGATAGGGTCAGCAGGGCGAGGGAAGTCTGATGTTGGAAGACCCGAAACTTCCCAATGAACCCTGTGGATTACATCACTGACGACAACCACCAGCACCCCAAATGTAGGAGCGTATATTTAAAGTTATATATATATATTTTTTTTTCTCAGTGTGGTGGACCCGTAGATCTTGTCTGATCATCCACCTGCGTTCCCCAAAGTCTCTCAGTCATCTTGCCTCGGCTTGTCACTGATACTTGACTTTGCGTAAGGAGAGCATGCGGTGTGTGTCGCACAAGCGCACAACATATAAAACATGTGCAGATATTTCTACAAGTCCCACAGTGATGGAGGAATGGTGACGTGTGCAGGCCTGATGGGCTGGAAGCACGCAGATGTGAATCTACATACGGCGTGACTCTTGACCTACCTAACGTCACTGCCTTGCTGATTGAACAGCAACGTGCCTCGGCGAGGTTGTGGGTGACTGAGCAGCCCCTTGGGTAACACTGTTCACCCAGCCATTTGGGAAGTGTCTAGAAAAGGTGACCTAAACAAATGCCGGTTCACCTATCAAGCTGGCCAGAGACCTGCGGTTTGACGGATGTCCACATTAGCTGGGCGAAAACAAGAAAATATTACAACAAAAAACAAGACTAAGAATAGCCACCTGGAATGTCTGGACACTTCTTGATCTTGAGAGATCGGGAAACCCCAAACGACAAACTGGTGTTGTGACAGGGGAGCGTCTCGATATGGGGTCGACATCGATGCCCTTGCGGAAGTCAGTTTCAGTGATAAGGACCAATTGACAGAAGGGGTTGGGCTGGGTACACATCCTCTTGGAAAGACAGGCCGATGGTAGTTGTAAGAAGTTTGAGGTAAGGCGGCTCAAGCACTCCATCCTGAAGTGACACATTACAGACGCCATGGAAACATTTCCTACATTGAAGTCTGACCTGTGTGGCAGGGCATGTATATCGAGGGTTTCATATGTGTGACAGGGTACATAAAAACAAGCTGGATCTGTGGGCCATCTGCGTGCTCACAACTGAACTACTTGTAGAAATGGCCTTATTCTGTGAAGAAACAGCAATCACTATATATATATATATATATATATATATATATATAACATTAAACTGCATCTAGTGGTAAAGTTCCAATTCTGGAGCTCTGAGGAGTGTTTGACCCAGAGTTAAATTGCATCTAGTGGTGGAGCTCTGGGGAGTGTGGAGCTTCATTGCCATTACTCCCAGGTCCACTCTACCATCTATGTGTTAAATAGATTAAAATGAATTATATAAAAGTGTTTGAAAAAAAAAAAAAATTCTGATAGAAAAATTAAATACCAAAAATATATAAAACAAAACCAATTTCAGCCTAAAATAACTGAATGAGTTGATATTCTATAAACAACCAACTAATACAAATAATTTTAGATTGGACTCTGAACAGATATTACCAATCCGGATCAGAGTGGGTTTTGGGGGGGGGTATTGGCAATGAAAGGGTTCATCTAGTCTCATCTGAAACTCCAACTGCAGGAGATGCAGGAGTCAGTGCATTTGAAGCCAAGATTTGGCATTTGCACAGAAAAAATTGGCAAACATTCAACATAAGAGTGAGTCAAAAGTTTTGCAATATTTTGGTAACATAAGGCACAATTCATCAGTTTCAGATGTTTTTGTTGATGTTGTGAATGATGATGAGAGATACCAAACTCACCAGATACTCTCAGAGTGCTTAGTCTCTGGGTTTGTTTCTATGGTAACGTCCCAGAATCCACAGTTTTAGGTCTACCTGAGATTCTTGTAAACTGATATTTCTTGAACCATCTTGATTACGGTGATCAACAACATCTTTAACTTTTCACACAATGTTTTTGGTTGCTTCTGCACTGTGGGCACCTTCGATGGCTTTAACTACTTCGGTCATGTGATATATGCGCCATAAACAAGCATTTACCAAAATATTACAAAACTTTCTTTGACTCACCCTAGTACAAGGGATAAATAGCTCCCATATTTTATACTGACAGCTGTGTGGTGGTGCATGTGAATTTAGGCAAGTTGTAATGGTAGCTCCATCTAATTAATGTCTTACCATTTATTAAATTCGGATATGATTATGGCTTGGGCACATTGTACGTTTGCTGTTGAAATTTTTTTTAAGGCTGATGAATCTGTAATTACTACACAGAGATTTTTGTACTCATTTCCTGTTATGAGGGAATGATGCTGTTCTGTGTAGCAATTAGATTCACCAGCCTTAAAAAAACAAAACATCTACGGCAAACATGCTGTTTTCACCCGTTTAAGCCATGTGTTGTAACTCGATTTTCAAAGTTAACAGAGAAATAATAGGAAGAAACACAGCGATATATTAAGGATTGGGGAAAAAGGTTTACTAAGCAAAGATAAGCAATTGCTAGGTTGAATTAACAAGTCTCGTGAATCTTGTTTTTCTCTTCTGTGGTTTTGTCAGACATTATTTGTAGGAAAAACAGAGGATTCTATTCTCCTTATTTAGATACTATATGACACTTTCTTCCTTTATGTTGTAACGCAAGTATCAGAGTTAACAAATAAAAATAATAGGAAGAAACACAGCAAGTATTAAGGATAGGGAAAAAGGTTTACTAAGCAAAGATACTATATGACAGTTAGATTGCATGTAGAAATCATTCTGTGTTGACAAATGGTGGAGAATTTTTATCAATCTAGATAAGAGATTTATTTTTAATTATTTATGATGGAATAAACATTTAGTAATAATTGTGCCTTTGTAGAGATAGAAAAAAACAATCTTGCTTTTCTATTTGCAGTTTGTGTTCGAAGGCGAGATTTTAGATATTATAACACAAGTATCAATTAACAGATATAATGGGAAGAAACAAGAAGTGTTAAGGATAGGGAAAAAAGGTTTACTAAACAAAAATACAAGGTGAACAGATTAATTAGCAATTGCTAAGTTGAATTAACAAGTCCTGGGAGATCTCGTTTCTCTCTTCCAAGGTTTTGTTAGATGATTCCATTCTCCTTATTTAGGTACTACTAGCAAATATATGCACCCTCCTGGTGCAAGTATTTAAGTTTTAATGTAATAGAATATTGTATTAAATCAGAAAGGCTAGTGAAACTAAATAAGAATGCAGATAAAAAGATTTGAAACAGAGGGAGTATAATTGAAAAATAGAACAACTGAAACTTACTCTTCCTTCACTCCCGTCTTTCATTATTATTTTTTCTAATTTAAGTATTTAGTTAAAATAGGAAGTAAAGAATAAAATGACAGTTATTTTTTCTTGTTAATGGATTTCTTTTCAGATTAATTGAAGAGATTTTTGTTTATATTCATTAAAATAAAACCAAACAGTTAGAAATCAATAATACTAAGCACATATTTATTAAAATAACATTTTAAATATCAATATGTAAATTAGCCTTCCCGTTCACACTGTAAACCGCTATTTTGTTGTATATATAAATATAATTGCATGTTATTAATATGTAGATATGCTTAACTGTATTAATAATGTAAAACAATTTTATTAATAATTGAGGTTAGAATTAAAATAATAGCATGGTGAATGTGATGTAAATAACTAAGGGAATTGTTACTTGAGTAGTGATTTAGTTTCGGTTACAGACAGAAAAACACACAATCTCCATTATAATAGGATATGACGCCATAATCATACCTGAAATTTGCTAGATCGAGCTACCATTGCCACTTGCCTAAGCTCATTTGCACCATACAGGTGACAGTTAAAAATGTGGGAGCTATTTTTGTCACCCACTGTACAAAAGATAAATAAAAATAAAAGCAACTCACTAAAGATTTGTCTCAACAGATTTATTTATTTATTTATTTTTACTTTGAGAGATTTCGATTCTCAAAAGACAAAATCAAAAACACATTCCTTAAATAGCATGTTAATTAATAATTTAAGCACACAAACCCACACTCACATAAAACTGCTTATCAATCTTTTTGGATTCATGTTTTTGGATTTTATAAGCAACAAATTATGACCATAAATTTTACATTACAAAAAAAAAAAAAAAAAAAAAATGGCTTGCTCCGAATATTTGGGGAGGAGCCTCTATCCAATACGATCACACTTCATATTTTCCCAAGATAAAAAAAAAACAAAACTTTTTGAGTTGGTTTTGTTCAAGTGCCAAAATACGCAACAAAGAGGCTGAATTATTAGAGATGAGTCGTCCATTCATGGATCTTCCAAGAAAGAATTTTTGCCAAAAACAACTACAAATTACCTTCTCCCCCTACCCTTAAATTAAAATATTTCTTCCAAAGTTAGCAGGTGCAATAAATGACTAAAACTGCAAATTTTTAAATTTGTAATTAAGAAGGTGATAGAACGATGAACTCTTAAAATAGTTTTGACTAACAAGAGAGAGAGACCCTTTTGGTTTGAATTCAAAGTTTTCCTTCTAGATTGGTTGCTTAATGAATAATTAATACAATCAGTAAAAGAATTCGAATGAAAGATAACTAATTAAAGAAAGGGTCTTTTTGGAATATAAATGAATAAATTTTGTCATTGCTATGGTCTGTTACAGAAGTTGGACGAAACATGGACCCCCACAACTGCCAAAGCCTCTGTTGTTGAAAACTTGAGAAGTTAACATTCACATGCGTTTGCAAGTTCTACAAATGAATCTTTGATAAAGAAAAATAATAATTAAAAAAGTATAGACTAAGATTGCACACTTGTTTAATTAAACAAATAGGGTTGAACGAAATCAACTTTGCAATGGTATTTTTGGTAAGGCAAGACTATCATGGCATACCAGCATGCCAATGGTTAGAAATGGTAGTTTGTCAGAAAGAAATGTGGAAATGAATCCAACAGTATATTGAGAAATGATTAAGAGGGAAAAATAGAAAAATTTATTGATATTTGTAAAATGTACGAACGCTAAATGTTTCAATTAAGATTTACAATATCAAAATAAATATTTAATATGAATATGTATGGGTTTCTAACCTTCCTCAGGAAACAAATATCATTTGTTGATTTCAGAATTGATATCAACAGATGATATTTGTTACCTTGGAGAAGATTAGAAACATATACCTTATACATATTTATTTTAAATATGTCTTTCGATACTGTGAATTTTAATCGAAACTCTAAGTGTTGGTAAATTTTGTCAAATATCAAAAGATTTTTCTATTTTTGACTCAAACATTTCTCAACAAAATGCTAATTAACAAAAAGGAATTACAGGTGAGAACAGGTGAGAGGTAACTAATTGGTCAGGTAAGACTAAGTTTAATTAAGAAAGACATTGGGCAGATTACGATTAACCTGCTTATAAAAAATAAAAAACAAAAGCTAAAAAATAAACAACTAATTTGACACGAAAATGTATAAAAAGTTTTTAAAAAAAGAAGTAAAGAAAAAGCACCATGCCTTGAAAACTCATTTTTATTGGCCTTGGGTCGAAAGCTCAAATGGAAAGACATTTTAAAAGTGGGATTTATCTTGATTGGGTAAAACCAAAATTTAAAAAAAAAAAAAAAGAAAAAAAAAGAGAAATTGTAAACAAGACAAAATTACTAAAAGTAAATTTTTTTTAAATTAAAAAAAAAAAAAAAAGAAAAAAAAAAGGGGTTTATACGCCATTAGGAAATTTGGGTCGAAGTACAAATAAATTTTTGTATTAAGGCATCTAAATCCTTGTACGTACAAGGATGCAGGTGTATAGGGCCTGTGTGATCAGCACTCTCCTGTAATGGCAGCGAAACCTGGACCGAGAGTAGTGGCTAAGTAGCTTCTACCTTTGCTGCCTCAGACGTATACTGGGTATCAATTGGAAAGACAGGATCACTAACCCAGCAGTTCTGGATAGAGTGCAACTTCCCAACTTGTGCTCTCTCTACTGAGGCAGTGTCATCTCCGCTGGATGGACAATGGATAAATTCAAAGGACATCCTCTATGCAGAATTATCATCTGACAAGAGACAGATTGGCTGCACCCCCCAGTTGCGCCTTTAAGGATGTCTGTAAGTATTGATCTGAAGACCTTTAACACCAACCCTGTCAGCTAGGAGGATTTGGCTCAAGACCGCCTTCAGTGGCAGCAGGGAGCTTGTGTCTAAAATCACCCTAACACAACATCATGAAGCTAAGAGGAGAAAGAAAAAAGCAACAACAATAGGGCACTGGCACACACCATCAACATCTTCAGGACCGGCCTTCACATGTGACATCTATGGTCAATTCTGTCTTTCATGCATTGGCCTTCACAGTCACAGAAGGTGCAGTGCAAAAACTTAACTCCAAGGCACAGGAAATCTATGGTCTCCTGAGACTGCGATGCCAATAAAATCTAAATCCTGATAAATTATAATAGATAGATAAATAGACAGACAGATAATGCTATGTAGACATAGCACACCTTTGGTGAATGTGTTTTTTGAAGAAATAATTTAACTTGCTGAATTTTCATTGTGTGATCTTTTCAAACAATTGCTTTACAGTCGGTTGCTTGTTCAATTGCAACATAAATAGGGAATTAAAAAAAAAAGAAAAATTCTTTTTAAATCCATTTAAAAAAATTTTTTTTTTTGATTTTTAAAATTTTTTTTTTTTTACAAAGACACAAGCATCAGCAAAAGCAAATAATAGACCTTGTGTCAGAAAAGAGCAGATGACCGTAAGGGACGTGAAGCGCAGGGCAAGAAAGAGCATTGCACACGGCGGAGGTGGGGCGGGGGGCGTACAGAATACTATCAAAATTATAACAACAACAACAACAATAATTATCATCATCATCATCATCAGCTTTGTAATTAATGTCATTGCTAATAATGTAATTATTAATATTAATCAATTAAACACTTGTAAGTTTGTGTGTGTGTGTGTGTGTGTGTGTGTGTGTGTGTGTGTGTGTGGTGTGTGTGTATTGGTGAATGGGAGGAGTTGGGGTGGGGTGGGTAGAAGAATAGATATCATTTTTGGTTATGTTAAAAGTCTGTACATCCCACATCAACTGCGCTTTCTGGTGTAGGTGTAGGGGCTTTTGACTTTTGTATAATTCTCATCGACCGGGATTGACGAGGTTGTGTTCTTACAGGTTTATCTTCATCTTCACTTTGATTGGCACCTGCGTAAAACGGGGGGGAAAGAAAAAAAATTTGAAAATTAAAAGGAAAAAAAAATGGAAAAAAAAAAAAAAAAAAAAAAATTAATAATCTTTCAATACTTTTATGCAATTATTTAACAATAATTAATCAATCAGACTAACTATTACACAATGATAAAGTGCCCTAAAAACTACTAAAAAGATTACAAAAAAAATTGTGTATAAACACAACGTCCAGGCAACTGTAACTTCAGGCTCTGTTTTAGGTGTTTTTTTTTAATCTATTATTTTAATTACCTTAAAATAAGTCATCTTCAAATGATTACCCATGAATTCAATCGCAGTTTCAGAGTTTAATCATTACTGCATGAAGAGGAAGTAATAAAATGCAATTGTTGCATTTTGTGGATCTTCTTATTTTATCTTCTTGGTTAGATAAGGTAAGTGATAACATTCTTTATATTTCATTTTTCAGAATAAGTAACTTCTTCCATTTAATTTTTCAGACCAAGTATCCAATAGGCACACCAGCTGGGAGTTGTTTTGAAAGGAATACATTTTGCTTTTCACCATAAATTCCCAGTTGTTTGTTTACAAACAACAGATGATTTCTTTTGCGTTAGAATTTCACTGTAAGATTAAAAAAAAGAAAAAAAGTTATTTATTGGTTACTTGGTCCCAACATCTTTTTATTTAAAAATAAAAACTATTTTCATTTAAATAAACATCTCTACCTTTCTATTCTGATTAAATAAAAACTATTTTAATATAAAAATGTCTTTTATTTAAAGTTTTTAAAACTTTTAAAAATTCCCATTGAACAACAACATGAAATGACTAATTTTTTTAATTAAAATCAAAAACTATTTTAGTATAAAAACTTAAGCCTTTGGATTGTAAATATACATAAACAAACTTTAAAAAAAATTTTACAGTGAAATTCTAATGCAAAAAGAATTGTCTGTTTGTAAACAAACAACCGGGAGTTTATGGTAAAAAGCAAAAGGTGTTCTTTTCAAAACAGCTCACAGCTGGGGTGCTATTGGTTACTTGGTCCAATTTTTCTATATCTAATCAGAATTTTGTCAATAAGTCTGGTGGCATTTATGCTACTTGGAGTGGCCTTGAATGAACAGTCATGATTGAGATACAAAACTGCATTTGAATTCATGGGTGTCTGAAGATGATTTATTTTTAAATAATTGAAATAATAAATAAGAAACACCTACAACAGAACCCGAGGTTACAGTGGCCTTAATGTTGTTTATACACAATAAAGATGAGGACGACAGTCTGAACTATCATAATTATTTGTATTAAGCCTTATCTCATAAATACACATAAAAATACAAAATTCTTGATGTTAAAAGCAACTACTCACTGCTTGTTGCTTCAATTGGATCCGAACCTGCAACACTCATTTGCAATACTTTAAATACTCGGGAGGGAATGTGACCACCAGAATATCGAACTTCTACGGGGCCATCATTCTTCTCTTCTTCCTCATCAACTGGTGGGGGTCTTGACTTTGGCTTTGATTTCCGCACTGAAAGAAAATGCAGAGAAAAGTTTTAAAAACTCTGTTGCTCATCTTATGGTAATGTTTTGAGCAGCGACTGGGAACACAAGAATCATGCAGGTCAAAGTTCAAGTTTGGGACAGAAAAGGATGATCTGAAGTGAAAAGAATTTCAAGAAAGAAATTAAGGGATAAAAAAAATTTAAAAAAAAACAAAAAAAAACATGTTGGATAAAAAAATTAAAAAAACAATTCACATTTAAATGACAAGATAGTTATCATCATCATCATCATGTTGCACTGATAATGCAGATTCCCTGGACTCTCTCTCACCATCCATCCCTTTCAGGTATTTCTCCTGACAGGTCCTCTACACAGCATTCATTGTTCATATAAAGCTGATAAATGTACGTGTTTTGCTGGTCAGCCAACACTGGCGTGTCCTTGTGTCCACTGGAGAATGTTGCTAATGAGTTTGTCCCTGCTTCTCCAAGCAGACATGCTGGGTCTTGTTCATCTGACTTGGATGGTTTGTGAGACGGGAAGAAGTTCAGTCAGAAAAAGTCAGAATTTCTATTAAGCATGTCTATGTGAAATTTGACAAAAATCTTTATTCATCCATCTTAATTTTGAATTCTTTGAGAAGAACCAAATTGTGTTTAGAAATCAATTTTGGAAAAATTGTTCCTAGGCAACAAATGAACTATGACTAATTTGTTATTTACTAAGTTTAGCTTAGTTTGGCACAAGGCCAAAAATATGGAGCATCCAGTGAGAATCAAGCACACTAACAAGAGTCTATGAGCATAATTTGCTAACCATTATACAACTTTTTTTGCAATATATATATATATATATATATATATATATATATATATATATATATATATATTATTGAATCAGATTTTGTTAAAGACCACAGAATATTTCTTCTTTATATTTTTCAAGTGTAGACATTCAAGTCATCTTAATTTTTTCTGTATATCGGGATCCAGATGATAGAGAAAGTTTCCCACATTTTTTACTAAGTACTTTCAACCATTCACTAGTTTCCCTCAGGGGGATTATTGATTGTAGTGTTTGTTTGTTTGATGCAAGTTTATTTGTTTTTTGTTGTTGGTTTATTCAGTTAGGAGGGCTTATTGTAGGATGCCTAGTGAAATGATTGAAATTGGTTGGGTAAAAAATATGGGATACTTTCTCTACCATCACGATCCTGATATACAGAAAACAACAAGAAGACTTAAACATATACACTTAAAAATCATAAAGAAGAAATATTCTGTAGTCTTTAACAAAATCTGCTTAAATTATGACTTGCTTCCAAAATACACACACATTATATATATATACATATGTGTGTGTGTGTGTGTGTGTGTGTGTATAGTCATTCAATAATTAAGGGGATTTTTTTAAGCATGATAATTTTTTTTCATAAATATTTTCCATGAATTAATCAGTTTATTGTAGTGTGATATAACGTCTATGTATATCATAGAATGATATAGACAATAATTTCCAATCCTAGACTAATAATTCAAAAACATATGACATTGTAGTCATGACATAGAATTAACACAAGGTTGTAAGTATTGGGACACCCAGTGAGGATCAAACTCACTACTAAGCAGTAATTGATCTGTGAAACTAACCATTACATAATGATGAAGTGCCATAAAAGACTAAGCATAGCTTAGAATTGGCACAAGGCCAAATATATAGGGCACCCAATAAGGATTGAACTCATTACCCAGTAATGTAATATATATATATATATATATATAGACACCTACAATAATCTAAAAATGATGTCATTAAATGGGGGGGGGGGAGAATCTCACTTTTAAAACAAAAGGAAAAAAAACCCACAGAGTAGTTGTAGGGTAAACAAAATGTCCTTTATTGGAAAATAGATATGGCTTTTACATGCCGGGGAGAGAATCTCACTGACAGACTGGAGAGAAGGTAGCCAGGATATGTGTGTGCCACCTGGGAAAGAATAAAGTCAAAGATATGGGATGGAAAAACATTCTGCGCAAGATTAGAATTAGCAGTATATATATGGTTGAGAGTAGAGGAAAATGTGGATGTAACAACATAAACGACTACGTTCAATTATATTTCGCCTCATTATTGGTTGAGGCTTCCTCAGAAGTTTATTAAGTGCTTGTACATTCTGTTTTTATAGTGAAAAGGTAAATCCTCATATATATATATATATATATATATATATATATATAAAAATGGATACCTTGGTGTATAAATAAATTTATTTCAGCATTTCTTTGCTTCGTCAGTCTGATCTTTACTAATTTGAAGACCTCATAAAAGCTGAAATGAATTTATATTTACACCATGGTATCCATTTGGGTGATAACATTGCGCATTTTGTTGTGCAAAGGTGAAGATGCAGTTGATCACAGTAACGAGATGCTTCAAGAAATTTTTTCAGTTTGTAAGAACTTGATGATTAGACAAGGTCAGGTAGACCTAAATAGGCAAATCCATTGAGTAGCACTTGGAGAGTATCAGGTGAGCTCGACATCTCGCAGTCCACTGTGGTTTGTCATCTCAGCAAAAAGCATCTGGAACTTTAGACTCAAACTTGTACAATTTATTCTTTATTAACTTCTTATTCAACATTTTGACGTTTCTCTTCTGATCTCCTAAATTTTTTGGGGGGGATATTCATTAATGAACATCTAATATCATTAATGAATATTAAAAGGTTGTCAAGATAAAATAATGAACTGGTATTGGCAGTCACGTCAACACAAATTTTATTTATTCCCTTAGTTGATTTTTCTGTTTTAGCTGATTTCTTTCCCATCAAAATATTTCTTCTTTCTTGCTATCTTTATCATCTTGGGATCCTCCTAACTGACTGTAAAATCAGTCCAACAAAGAAATGTGTCTCTTTCTTTATGTAGGGCATCAGTTATTAACTTTTCCTTGCTTTTTGCTCACCTCTTCTTCTTTATTCTTTAGATTCAATTAGGATCAACACTTTTCAGAATAGTGAGTAAGTACATTAATCAAGTGTGGAAGATTTTAGTTTATTATTTTGATTTTTTGGAACTGTTGTCCTCATCCTTATTGTGAGATATATAAACACAACATTTCAGCCATTGTATCCTCCGACCTTCTTCAGGTGTTTCTTGTCTATTCAGACATAGCAATGATTCAACTTAGAAGACCAGTTTGACTGTTGAGCAAACAAATCTCATCCAAATAATTGACATCATTGTTTTTGTATGTCCATCAATCCGAGAAGTGTCATGATAATTTAAAGAAAAAAAAAAAATTTTGTTTATTGGAATTTGTTGTAAAATCCAATGACATCAGTTATTTTCAAATATTTTAATTTTTAAGATAATTTACTTAAAAAAACAAAAAACCAATTTGATTTAGCCTTTTCAATGATTGGTGTCCCATGTTGTATTCATCTCTATACTTGGTCTATTCAAGAGGTCACTATAACCCAACATATTTACTGCTTCTTTGACATGTCTTCTTCTCTAATGTTCTTTCCTATTATTTTAACTTTATCCCACAAAATGTAGATGGTTTCCCTTTTCTTTCCATATATGGTCAGCTATACCCACTTTTTTCTATTTCCCCTCAAAGGTACAATGACTGAAATGTGGTTTCATATACCACAATAAAGACGAGGAGAACAGTCTGAAAAATCAAAATAATACACACCAGCCATCATCTCAGAGAAATAACATTGGTTTATGTTTAGATTTGATTTTAGGAACTTTGGTTGGATGAGGAATAAGATTTGCGCTGTTAGTCTTTATGGAGGAGCAAAAGAGAATTTGGTTGATCGCAGGGCAAGAAAAGTTTGTTTGGTTTACTGGACTCCAGCACCATGCCATGATTGTGGGTCATCTTTACTGCACGACTTACTGTAAGAACCATCAGGTAAAAGGTCACCATCCGCCCAAGCCTTTAACAGCTGGAATGATGGAGATGGAAGGTGTGTACCACGGTACCGAATTGATGTATCATCATAGTCTCCCACCTTTTCCTCGTCTTCATTCTCATCTCCCTCCTTCTTTTCCACCTCCTTCTTTTCCACCTCACCCTTTTCCTCCTCTTCCTTGTTCTCCTTTTTTCCTTCCTCTTCCTTTGTTACCTCCTCCTCCTTCTTTCTTTCTCCTTTTCTTCCTCTTTTTCTTTAACATCTTCTCTTTCCTCTTTTTCATCTTTTATTACATCTGCATAAATAACATTTCATTTTTCTTTAATCGTTCAAAAGGCAAAAGAAGTTTTATGTTTTCCACTGAAACAAAAATTGTTTAGATTATGTTTAATAATATTCTTAACCCTTTGACTCTGTAAGCCTGATATTTTGAACTAAGTGATATTCTAGTATACACTGTAAGCCAAATATTCTTGGGTTGATATTGTACTATACACTCAATAGCTCAATATTTTGGGGCTACAGGATATTTTACTATACATTGTAAGCCCAAATATTTTGGGGCTAAGTGATATTCTACTATACACTGTAAGCCATGGCATTCTATATTGAATGCTTTTCAATCATGCTGTTAAAGTTGAAAACTAGGAGCTGACAGTTGACTTCCGGTTCGAAATTTCACTAGTTTACTTCTATAGTTGGCTTAAGAAATTCAAAGAAAGTTTTGCTTTTACACTTTGAATAACTTTTACTGTTGACATAAATATAAGATCTTTTTTATTTCATATCCTTCAGACTTCACTATATCATCTAAGTAAATTTTCTTCTAAAACCAATGATACCAGGAATTTTATTATTATTTCTTGTGGAACATTATACAATCAAAACATAATATTGGGTATTAGCATTAAAACTATAACCAAAACGGAATTTTTTTCAAACATAATTCAATCCTAAAAGTAAGGAATAATTTAGTATTTTTTCATGTCATTAAACTAAATAGTAAAAAAAACCTTTAGAGAATAAAAGTTGATTAACTCAGCTTCAGTATAATAATAATAATAATAATAATAATAATAATATATATATATATATATATATATATGGAGAAAAGTAAACAAACAAGGGATGTTACACTGGATAGAAGTTTATTATTGGTCGTAATGTGGATGTTTGGACGTTTCGGTTTATATAGAAACCTTCTTCAGTACAATATGAAATAAGTAAATGAAAAATGATTTTTGTTGTTAAAAAGGTGATGGATGTTTTTGAATGAGTTTGGAAATATGTAGAAAATGTTCCTAACTGTTCATTGATTAGCGTTTAAATTGAATATTTATGACATGATTGGTGAAAGCAAAAGTAAAAACATGATTGGTACATGCGATTGGTACACATCATAAATATTCAATTTAAACGCTAATCAATGAACAGTTAGGAACATTTTCTACATATTTCCAAACTCATTCAAAAACATCCATCACCTTTTTAACAAAAATCATTTTCATTTTCTTATTTCATATTGTCCTCCTGTGTTTGTCTACTTTTCTCCACATACTGTTGGATTAATTTCCTCATTTTACTTATATATATATATATATATATATATATTAGTTTTCCCACCTCCTTGTGACAGTGTCATAACTAAGTTTCATGTATTTGTTAAAAAATACAAATTTCAGAATACCATGCTGTAAGGTCAATATTTTTTTTGGTGGTGGTGGTGGTGGGGGGGGGAAGTGATATTCTACTATACACTTTAAGCCCAATATTATGGGAGATGAGACTATTTTACACTGAGCACTATTTTACTATACACCATAAGCCCCACATTTCGGATTCAGGAAGATTGTGTCTGATACTACTAATAAAAGGCTTGATACTGTTCACAGCGCTTTCTTTTAATTGGATGCTGAAATAACTTTAAACAAAGGCATTTCTTCCCTGGAGGGAAGTTTGAATGTCCTTTGTGCGTGATTGTTTTTTGGTTGAACTTAGTGAGCATCAAAAGGCGCAGAGGTCAAAGAGTTAAACTTTTTTTCAACATGAAAAATAGAAATAGAAATTGACAAGATATTGACCGTATTTCAGTTTAGAAAATTAAATTTTGCAAAGATTATAAAGACAATCGTTAGAAAATCATTTAGAGAAATGATTGAATTCTTTTGGGTCTCAGACACACGAACTGAAGGCTGGTTGGTTGGATTTTACGGCATGTCAACCCTTGTTGGGTTATTTTATTCCAAAGATGTTTGTTTTATACATTCTTGTTGGTTATTCAAATCTTTTTTTTAAATCCATCTCTTCAATCCAATTGTTAAATGTTGACACCATGACGGAAAATTCAGCCAACCAGTTTCAATTATTTATTACATTACGTCTAAATTCACCTAAAATGTTGTACAATACAATTGAAATAAATTAAACTTAATAAAGATATTTTGAATTTGATAATTAATTCAGAATTAGAGAAAGTTTATCAATAGCTAAATTAGGTCCTTGTATAAACAATAGGTTAGAATTAAACACAGAATATATAATTAATTAAAATACACATTCCATATATACACATATATGTACATAAAACAAATAAATAAAAATAAATAAATAAATACATAAATAAATAATAGATAAAAAGAATGAAATTGAAATTGATTGAACAACGGCTATCACTCACTACAAACCACACAAGACCGCGTCCATTTCAGAAAAAGTCTCTGATGAAGAAGTTTCTTTGAAATCGATAAGACTGAACATTATTTTCTTAAGATAAATAAATAAAAAGATATTTTGAATTTTGTATGAAATAATTTTTATAGGATAAACAATGTGTGTGTTGCTTCTTGGGAATATATCTCACTCGATTTCTATAGTAATATAGATATTCACCCAACCCCTCCACACGAGTAGGATGCGACACAAGGTCAATATTTTTAAACTGAGTTTAACAGGTTTGAATTCACAGTTTTCCTTCTCATAGACTAGTTGCCTAACCAAGGTTAAAGAGTTCAGTTTGCACTTCTATTTAACCATAGCTGGTGGGAGAATAGTTGGGTTCATACCTTTCCCAAGGGTATTAGCACTATGTAAATGCAAACAGCCATGTCTATTTCCTACCATAGTAACCATTACACCATGTGCCTCCACACATCTCTATCATAATAGATGAGGGCAGGATGAAAGGTTCACAGCCCAACCAATATGTCTGGGTAATTCCGTGTCAAATCATCAAGAAAAAAGCAAAATTGTCACCCACCCACTTCTATTTTTCTGAAATTTTGTACAGGTGTCGACTGGGTTAAAGTTAGACAATCCCCCCAAAATTGGCTGAGTTATGTCGATTTTAAACTTGAAAAATTTTAAGGGGGGGAGAAAATTGACGACATATTGTAATCTATTTTTGTCTATAAAATGAGTTCTAGAGTTTCCCTACTTCTAAAAATTGGTTTATAGAATCTTTTTGGCCAGAGGAATCCAAAAATGTTATCAAAATAGTCATAAAATTAACCCTTTTTACGTTATTAATGATTTCTGATTTTTTCATAGCAAGATCAATAAGTGGAAAAATCGCAATGTGGCATTGCATATAAAAAGTTATTTCTTTAAATTATCATTCAACATATATTGAACATTATTTGTACCAAAAATGGTGTTTGGTTTTTGCTCACAAGCGAAGCTACAACATCAGTTAAAATTTTGCACTTTTATGTTTTGAGTGTTTCCGTTCAGCCATTGAATAAGGACTATATGGAGTGAAATAACTGTCAGAGTTCAATAGAAATTATCAGTCCACACCTGTACAAAATTTCAGAAAAATTAAAAGGGGTGGGTGACATGGGGTGGATGACATGGGGGGGGTGGGTGACATTGGGGGGGGGGGGTGACATGGCCTGGGGGTGTGTGACATGGCCTGGGGTGACATAAAATTACCCTATTATGTTTATCTTACATCAAAACTGGGACAGAAAAGGTTCAGTTTTAGATTATACACCAAGTACTACACACAATACAGAAAGTTTTCATAATTTACAGACATTTGTGATGTGCCGGTGGTGTAATGGCTATTGTCATAGGAAATGGAGCCTCACCATCAGATACAATTTAGTGTCAAGAAAACTTTGCATCTCAAAAACTATTTTAGTGCTAATTTTTAAAGAAGCTATCTTATTATAATTGAAATTATGTAATTGTCTGTCTGTAACTGAAACTATGTCATCACTGACGTCACAATTTCTCTAGTTATTTAAGTTATATTCTCCATGATTATGAAATAGTCATTATTTAATTAGCATCTTGTTTATTAACAATGATCTCTATTAAAGTCTAGGTGAATTAGATTTGCCGCAAAACTGCCCATATTATTAATGCATTTAAAATCCTGATATATGTGTTAGATATCTCTAAGAAATAAAGATTTACATAGTATATGGTGGGAATAATTTGCATAATGATTTTGACAAAACTGGGATTAATAAATAATTATTTACTGTTACTGATTTCTAATACTATCATGTTATTCTCAAATGTATTAAAAGGAATATTATAGATAATTTTATAAACAAATCAAAATAACATTAAGATAAGTGTAATATTTTTATATGCATTCTTATTTAATTTCATTATTCTTTCTAATATATTTTATTACATTAAATACTTATGGCCGGAGGGTGCATATTTTTGCTAGTTCTTTTAAAAGAGAAAGAAATATTTTTGAAATATTCTATAATATTCAGTAATAACCAGGGATATAATTCAACATTTGTTTTCTTTAAGGAAGAAGTTTAAAAAAAAATTTGAAATGTGTTTTCAAAACTGATTTTTTTAAAGGAAAGCAAATAAAAAAAAATATATATATACAACAAAGAATTTAAAAAAATGTATGAATAAAAATCAGAAGACGAAAAACAATCAAACAAAAAACAAAAAGAAACACAAAAATTAAAAACAAACAAGCAAATAAAACATAAAAATTTACTGAAATAAAAATAAAATCATTTAATAAAAAAAAATAATTTTTTTTTCTAGACAAGGAAGTTAAGTAAAAAAAACTTTCCAAAAGTTTCAAGTACATGCAAACCACACCCCAGATAAGTCTTGATGATAAACATTGCTAAAAAAAGAAGAAAATTATATATATATATATATATATATATATATATATATATATACATATATATATATATATACACACCTACATACATATATATGTGTATATATATATACATACATACATACACCTACATACATATATATGTGATATATATATACATACATATATATGTGTATATATATATATATACATACATACATACATACATCTGTCTATGTATTTATATGAGAATGTGAGTGTATACATATATACCTATGTATGTATAAACACACCCACACATATATAATTTTATATTGCTTAGCAACAAGACTTGTTTATAGAAAGTGCCTAAATAAACATGAAATGTTTAAAAATAGGAAAGCTGAGGAAATGTCATGTAGGAAAAATGTTCGGATGAATAAAACATGCCAGGAATAAAACAATTTTGTTTACTTTATGAATCGAAATAGCAAATAATTTCAAAAATATTCACATTCTTCATCAATGCAATTATCAACAAAAGAAAAAAAAAGAAAAGTTTAATAATACAAAAATTCTTCAAATTTTGACAATTCCATTTGAAAGTTTTCATGATCAGCAGAGAATTCAGTGCCGAGCAAAACTCAGAGAACATTATGTAATGTTTTTGTTTTCTCTTTTTACACAATTTCTTTGGTGAATTGAAATGTCAAAATAAAAATAAAAATCATTTGTTCATGTATTGAGGGGGATATTCAATAAGGATTCTATTCTAATTAATCATTTACACATTTCAGTCAACCACTTACACATTTTAGTCAATCACTTACACATTTCAATTAGTGACTTACACATTTCAGTCAACCATTTACACATTTCAATTAATGACTTACACATTTCAGTCAACCATTTACACATTTCAATTAATAATTTACACATTTCAATCAACCACTTACACATTTTAATTAATAATTTACACATTTCAGTCAACCACTTACACATTTTAATTAATAATTTACACATTTCAGTCAACCACTTACACATTTCTGAATAATTCTTTGAATTATAATATGAATTCTTTAAATCAGATGTGATTTAACCCTGGACATAAAAGACGCCTTTGTTAGCTTTTAAGTCAGTAGACTTAAGACGTATTCACTGATTGGAAAAAGAGTGTAAAGTTTGAGAGTTCAGAACTCACAAGTTCTTTACTGTAAATCCCCGTCGTATGAATGGGTCTCATTATCCAAAATATAGGAATCATCACTATCATCATCATTACAATCACAATCAACATATTTAACATCATCATCAGCAATAGCATTATTCAAATCATCGGAATCATCACTGTCATCATCATCATAATCACAATCAACACATTTAACAGCAGCAGCAGCAATATCAATATCAGCAGCAGCAAATCTATATGATCAAACATTAATTCTATTAAAAAGAAAAAGAAATAGAAAAAAAGAAAAAAAGTAAAAAAAAAGAGCTACAATCTACTGACTAAATTCTATGAAGCTGAGATTTTCCGAATCGAAAACATACCTGGTGTGGGCTCAGGATCAGTGTCCGCCCAGTTCTGCAACACCCTGAAAGATGGTGAAGGAATGTGCTTTCCCTTGTAGCGGATGGACGCTTCACAGTAATTACCTACTGAATCTAGAGAAAAGGGGGAAACAAAACAAAAATTAAAAAAAAAAAAAAAAAAAAATCTTTCAACTTTGGCACAACCAAATGAAGAGTCCAACAGACTCCAAGAGAAACACATCGATCGTTGAAGTCTTAGAATTCAACTAGCAGTCTGCATCTGGGAAATGAACTGATTTCTCTGTCCGGAAGGAGTGTCAGAGTCTGAAATTTATTGGAGGCTTTTAGCATAATATGAGGACAGTACTCTACTGCATAGAAGTGAATATGAGGGGGATAGAGACGTTTAAAATTGAGCAGACAAGTGACACACACACAAAGAGGGAGCAGGATACCCATCAACCTCTATTTGGACGAGTATGGGAGAGTGATAATACTTCATTTCAGAATTTTCTTAGACAGAAAGAGAATATTTTTAATTAAACATCAACCAAAAGGATTATTTATTTTGAGCACTGGG
>CM042153.1:95779073-95814073 GCA_023376005.1 Doryteuthis pealeii | reverse complement strand
TTTTAACGTCTATGCGCATTAGTTTAATTAGACTTCGACAATACACAAAATAGTTTCACAATTTTTTTAATACAATTCCTAATAATACAATTAATTATAAAAATACAATAGGATTTTTTAACAATTGAATGGGAATCCACTAGAGTAAAATAAGAATGAAAGGGAAGAATAGATTAAAAAAAGGGTTGAGAACAATAAAGAATATTAAAACAACAAAAACAAAACAGATTATGAGTTTGAAAAAAAAATGTATAGAACAGAAATTTTTTTTTTTTAATTCAAAATACAGAAAAAAAAAAACCAACAAAAAAACAAAACAAGTTATTTCAAAATTAGAAAATGATGCAACTCCCCCCCCCCCCAAGATGCAGGAATTGACTTTTCTCACCTTCATCTTGTGTGCCTTGTGAAGAAGCATCATCATCATTGACCCTCAAATTCTGAAGCATTTTGAAGGACTTAGAGGGGATGTCATTTTTGCCATGAAGTCCAGAGAAACGCATCTCATCATCTTCAGAATTATGACGAAGCAATGGATTCTTCTGTTTCTTGCGAGATGCTGAATAATTCATTGTCAGAAGAAAAAAGATTAGTTTTCACTTTTCAACTTGTACATTTACAGAAAAGGATTTTATAAACAAATTTCCAGAGAATAAAATAAAAAAAATAAAAAAGATGAAAAATGAAAATCTTTGATTCATAAACCAAGAAACCATACACATTGTGTGTATTTATCCAAGCCATCTGGACGAACAGGATGTGACACCAGTTCAATTTCCTAAGTGATGTTTAACAGTCACCTTGTCATGTGACTCCCTTAGCCAATCAGAGAGGCTTGCTTCGGTGACTTTGGGGTTTGTCAAACTCTTGATGATTTTTTTCATGGAGTTAAATCTAAAAACCTAAATATACTTCCTTACAATTCTCATGTTATGTGAAAACGTTGGATGTTTTTGTTTTACGGTATATTAACCCTTTTCAAGTCATTTAATGTCAAATTGTCATTTTGATATCAGGTTACTTACAGTACCTGATGTTGCTTAAGTGGTCACCCAAATCTGAAAAGGAGTTGGGGACTGATAAACAACATTCCTTGTGAGAGCAATGTTCAGCAGAAACAAGTATGGAAGCCCAATCATAGAAGATGTAACGGCTACTAAATTTACCTGTTAGCAATACTTTTATATAAGTATTTTTGTTTACCAATTTAACTACCACCAGCATATTTAGCCCTTAGAATAATTTAGTTGATTTTCATAAATCCTCATCTTTACTGCTGACCCTTTAAATTATCTGTGAACTATAAGACTCAAAAAAAGAATGGGTAAAGGAATCAAAGAGCCCATATATCATTCTTGGTTATTTCCTATAAGTCTAACATAAACAAAGGGGAACCACTCTTGACTGATAAATTAATTATTTATTTATCTATTTTCCCATTAAACTAACCCTGTCTTCTTTTTTCCTAGTAGATCAATAAATAAATAATTTATCAGTCAAGAGTGGTTCTCCTTTGTTTATGTTAGACTTATAGGAAATAACCACATTCTTCCTCCTTTTACTACTGCTCTAGTTTTAAGAACTTTTGTATAAGACACACAGCGTGTTCATTTCTTTCTTATGTTTCCATTTCAATTGAAATGTATTGTTATATTTTATTGAATGTTATCTATTTCTTCCTTTAAATTGATAACATCAGTTTGAGTTGTGAAGCTTTTCTTTCGCCAACTGTCATGGCACTACAGAATGAGAGAAGGATGAGGATTTGATGGATAATCCAATTGGATCAGCCTCAAGTTATTTGGGAAAAGAAACGGGCAATACCAAGCAATTGTCCCAGTGAGGCTAGTGAGGATGGCACTCTAACAATAAATAGGGAGATGAACTGAGATCTGGTTCATAATAACATTTCTTTTTCAGAACAGGTTTCATCTCTTGTGGAGGCTTTCTTAATGTAATGGTTATCATGGAAAGAAATGGAATTGGTAAGGCAAGTTCAAATCCTGAAGGAAGAAGTTGGCATTTTCCTTTCTGCTAATGCCCTTGGGAAAGGTATGACTCCATCTGTTGTTACTCCAGCTATGTGTAAATAGTAGGGCAGACTAGGGTCTTCAGCCTTGGCTAGACAACTAGTATACGTGCATATACATATTTACCAACCCCTCCACTCAAGGCCAATTTCTTAAACAAAGTTTAACAGGTTTGAATTCAGAGTTTTCCTTCTCCTAGACTGGTTGCCTAACAAAGGTTAAAGAACCCAGTCTGCCATACTTTTTACCCATAGCTGGAGGGTGAGTAGGTGGATGCATACCTTTCCCAAGAGTATTAGTGTTATTTGAAATACAACAGGATTTTAAACTTGTATAAACGAGTTCATTTCCAATTACTCTAACCATTACACCACACATTTCCACTGCAGACAACTAGAATAGGAAAATGAAAATTTAGAATTCAAACCAGCTTTACTCCATTCAAAACTTGACCAAGTGTCACATCCTGATTCTGATAGAAGAATCGGTTGGATAAATACAGAAATATTTTCAGTAGAAAATCTTATTTAATCTCCATTGCATTTCTATCATCTTCTTTTGATTATTGTGGAACAATATAAAATAGAAGGCATAACTTTCAGGACAACCCGCTTGGGATCATAGTATGGCTGTCTCCTGTTCATCCCTGGAAAAAATGCATATCTAAAGCTGGTGTGGAAAAATAATGTGTTGTAACTGCAAATTCACTGCATTTGCCAAGGAATTGCAAGGTTCTGGGTTCAATACCAGTCCCCACCAACAATGTCCTTTGAGTTGTGTTCCTTTAGGTTGCAAGACTTAAAATATTTCCTCTTGAGAGATGTCATTTTTTTTTCAAATCCTTTATCCAATTATGAAGCATAAAAGCTGAAAAAAAAAAAATCCTTTTTTTTGTTTTAAAAAACCAAACTCACCTGATGTTTTTATTTAGAAAAATTTGAAAATAGAATTTTTTTCTTTTATTTTCTAAACAAAAATTAAGTGAAACTATGAAAAAAGTATAATAATCTTGATTTAACTCTCTCTCTCACTCACACACACACACACACACTTTTTTCTTTCCTTCTTTTCATTATGTTCGATTGAAATAGGTTAGCGTTATCGTTTCCGCGCGCTCACACCCTCTCTCTTTCCCCTACTCTTTCTTTCTTTCTGATATTTTTCTGTGAAGCATATCCTTTTTCTTTCCTTCCTTTCTTTATAATTCTAAACAAAAATTAAGTGAAACTATGAAAATTGATTTCTTTTCTCCCCTCCATCATCGCCATGACGATCAGAAGATGAAATTATTAAACAATTTGCGACAGAAAAGAAGGAACAGGTTTTTATTAAGAAATAGCAACACCTGTGGATATACCACACTATGATAATTTCATTATTACATTTTATATGTTTACTTAAGAGCTATTGCTAATAGTTCAATATGTAAAAAGTATAATAATCTTGATTTAATTCTTTCACTCTTTTTTCTTTCTTTCTTTTCATATTTTCATAATGTTTGATTGAAACAATTAAGATTATCGCTTCCGCGTGCTCCCCTCCTCTCTTTCTTAAGCTCACTTGTATGTCAAATTTGAGCTCTAAACACAAAAAAAAACAAAAAAAAAAACGATTGAGTGAGAGTTTGTAAATCAAAACTTGTAAGCCTGGGCACAAGTAAGTAAAGTGCTGTAAATTAAAAACGATAAATAAAGAAACAAAAAAAATGGCAAATGTTGGAATGTTCAAGGGAAAGACTGACATGTGAAAATAAGGAAAAAAAAAAAGAATGAAAAAAAAAAATGCCAACAGAAATTTCAACGTTGAAATTAAAATAAACATTTTTTTTTTCTGCAAAGTTTTTCTCTTTGTATAATTAGCAAAAACAAATGAGAAAAATAAACGCGGCCATTTTGTGAGTCACGAGAAGAACAATGGAATTTCAAATATTTGTGTTTCAAAACATTTACCAATATATTTTAGCTGTTCAGAAGACAAGCATGGAAGTACAGTATATACTGGTGTATCATGCAATTTTCTGAGACCTAAATTTTAGCCCAATATTCGGGGGGACGCACCATACAGCAGATATAAAACTTTTTATGTATAGACAGTTGACTAAGGATAGAGCTAAACCAACTGGTATGCTTATAATTTCCAGTTAAACAACAATCTCAGATTGTACAGTTAACGACCCCACGACACAGTACTAAATACTGATGTATCATGCAATTTTCTAAGAGCCATTTTTTAGTCTGATATTCAAGGGGGTTTGCGCTGTTTGGGAGATACAAACTTTGTAAGTATAAATAATTGGCCAAGGGCTAGGCATTGGCCAACTAGTATGCCTACAATTTCAAATCAACAAACAATTCCGGATTGGATCAGATGACACTCAAATATAAATTGTAATCATGGGAAATATTCTTTACTTTAAACATTTCATTTTCATCAGAAAGAAGAAAATGTGCAATACAAAGAAATCTGACTTTGGGGGTTTTTCTGTCTGTGATTCGCTGTAAACTAATTTGAAAAATTGGATTTAAAAAAAGATACATTTTTTTTTTAATGAATTTATCATTTGAAAAAATGTATTTTTAAACTTCAATTTTGAAATGTGTTAAAAATATTTCATTACTATTTTGATGGGTCATAAGTTATGTAATTTCACATGGAGACTCAAACGTTTTTTTCCTTTAATTAAAGAATATGTTATTATAAATAATGATGATAATGATGATGATGGTGGTGAGAATTGTGGTGATGATGAAGATGATGATATTGTTGTTGATGGTGATGATGTTTTTTATAGTGATGATGATGGTGAAGATGTTATTATTGATGATAGTGGTGGTGATGATGATAATGTTGGTGGTGGTGATGATGATAATGTTGGTGGTGGTAATGATGATGGTGATGTTGATGTGATGGTGGAGATGTTATTATTGTTGTTGATAGTGGTGATGATGATTGTTATAGACAACAAATTCATAACAAACCAAACAAAACCCGAGTGAAAAACACCCACAATTTGAATCTGTCAGCCATTTTGTTTTTTTGGATGACATTTTCTATTGAATCTTTAAAAAAAAAATTTTTTTATTTCAAAGAAAATGAAATAAAATTCATGACAATATAGAAAACAATAAACTGACATAAAAGGAAATTTTTTGTGGCGAAAATAATAACAATGAAAAAAAAACCCAGCAAAAAAGCAGGAAGATGAGTGCAGTGAAAGGAAAATAAAATTAGTTAAACAATGATGATGATGATGATGATGATGATGATAATCAATCTCATCCTTTTCATATCTATCTAACTATATGCTTCATCATTTCTTAGTCCAATCATATCTGTCTATTTGTCTATCCGAGTCTGTTCATATCTATCAAATCTATCCGAGTCTGTTCATATCTATCAAATCTATGTGATTTTATTTTAAAAACATAACTTTTTTCATTTTTACAAAAGTTTTCTTTTAATTTTTCTTTTTCTCACATTTGAATATCAAGAGAATCCACAACAGAGGATTGCAGACTTCTGTTTACTAATAATTTGTTATTTTTAAACAGACAAAGGCTCCGTCGAAAGTTTGTTAAACAAACTGAAATGCTGTAGCATTGACTTAATAAACATCACTCATCAATGAAACTTGTGTTTTTCATTTTTATATAATTATATACTGTCGGATTAATTTCCATTTTTTCCTGATATCCTATCAATCTAATCTGTTCGTATCTGTCAACAAAAATATTAAGTCAATCAAATCATATTTTACCACCTTTCTGCAACATAAAAAACTAAGGAATAATTTTGATAATATTTGATATATAAACACAATTTCAAATGCCTTCAAATAACTCATGAGATTTGAATGAATTTTTCTCTAAAATAAAACAAAAAAGACAATCCTATTTAAAAGTTTGGAAAAAAGATTTTTTCATTTGATCTCATAAGACTGAAAGAAAACTTTAAATCTTTTGTCTTTTTTGTTTGTCCAAATAAATCAATTGAAAATGTTGAATGTTGATTAAACTGAAAACAGGTGGGTGAGAATTTTGGAAACTAATTTAATTGAAACTTTTTTTTTTCTTTTAAAAATTTTTTTTAATAAAAAGTTTAAAATAAACCTGATGAAAGATAGAAATCAATTCGGCTTAAGTCTTTAAAGTCATTGCAAATTGCTTTTTTCTAAATGCGGAAACACTTTTCATATCTACTCTGACAATCACTTTTCTTTTTTGTGTTGCCAGTGATGATGGGCTTATATTGATGTGTACGGATTTGGATGTAGTTCTGTGTGTGTGTGTGTGTGTGTGTGTGTGTGTAAAAGTGTGACAAAATGATAATCAAAAGAAAAGGAAACATTAAGAAATACAAAAATAAAAAGAAAAAATATTGGGTATTAGCGCAATTTGAAATGCAAATAGCCTCATCCAGGATTTGAACTTGTCTTGCCATGTTCATTTCCTATGATGGTAACCATTACACCACACTCCTCCACTAATGAGAGAGAGAGAGAGAGAAGAGAGAGAGAGAGAGATATGGAGAAGAGAAGAGAGAGGGAGTGCCAAAGAGAAAAATGAAAGAGAAAGAAAGAAAAATAGTAATACTTAAAAGAGAGTGGGAAGAAGATAGAGAGTACAGAAAAATGAAGAGAGAGAGAGAGAGAGAGAGAGAGAGAGAGAGAGAGAGTAATGAAAAATAGATTGAAAAAATGGAAAAGAAAAATGAAAAAAATTTGGTTGTTGGCAAGAAAGCAAACATTTTTTTCTTTTAACCAACAGACTAAATGCAATTTTCGTTGTACAATAATTCCCATTGCAGATGCGCAAAAATTCCATCGCCCCCCCCCTCCCCTCACATAGAGTCAGGTTTTTTTTTTCTTCCTCCTTTCTTGTTGTTGTTGTTGTTGTTGTTGTTGTAATAGAATTGTGTGATTTTAGATTGAAAGAAGCAGAAGTGATTGACTAAAAAAAACTAAATGTTGATGATGGCAAAATGGTGAAACAAAAGCAAAATACCAAGTTAAGGTTTTTTGAGAAGGAAAACATTTTGGAAAAAAAATGGACAAAAAGGGGGAATTGCAGGGAGAAATGGCCGCCAAACCAAGAGGATTGAAAAAGAAGGGACAAACATTTTGGAGGGGTGGGGGGAGAAGCAAAGAAGCCAAGAACATAAAAAAGGGGGGGGAGAAGAGAGAGGAGAGAGAGAGAGAGGAGAGAGAGAGAGAGAGAGAGAGAGAGAGAGAGAGAGAGAGAGAGAAAGAGAGAGAGAGAGAGAGAGAGAGAGGAAAGAGAGGAGAAGTGGAAGGAAATATGAAGAAAAAAAGAGTCAGGATTAAAGAAAAAAATTTGAGAGAGAAGAAAGAGGAGATAAAGAAAGTAAGGAATAATGAGAGGGAAGGTAAGAAAAAAAAAAGGAAAAAAAGAAGGAAGGAAACTAAACACAAAAAAATTTGAGAGAAAAGGATAAAAGTAGAATCTATTAGAGAGAGAGAGAAGAAAAAGAAAGAAAGAAAAAGGAAATAAAGAAAAATATGGAATAATGAGGGGGAAGGCAAGAAAGAAAGTTGGAAATAAGAAAAGAGAGAAGAAGGAAAAGAGAAGAGGAAGGAAGGTCAATATAAAGGAGGGGGGGGGAAGAGAGAAAGTGATAATGAAAGAGAAAAGAGATGGGATAAGGAAAAAGTGAGAAAAAAGCCACAGCAAACACCAACGTAGCACTACCACCACCATTCAACTGTGCACATGAATACATTATATATATGTATATATATATATATATATATATATATGTGTATATGTGTGCGTGATCAGTTTTAAAAGAATGGCTTTAGCAGAGGAATAAAGAGCAATTTTGGTAGGTTTTTGAAAAGGCAGCAACTGCTACTAATGCTTTTTCTATTATGGTTGGTTAAATTGTAGCTGCACAAGACGGAAAAAAGATACCTGTTGGTGAAATGTAACCAGGAGAGGAAGGCACAGGTGGAGACTTTATTATGTTATCTGCAGAATACACTAGAACACCAATAAAGAGAAACAGATTTAAAAACAATAAACCGATTTAGAAAGAAAATGTTTTAAAAAGAAAAGAAAAAAACCTGTAATACAAAAAAAAAAAAAATTGCCTTAAAATAATGTAGTTTCCTGTAACCATAAAAACTTGTAGAGTAGCTAGCAGCCCTTCACCACTCTACCAGACGGACTGGCTCATAACCTTAAATAGTTCATGATTAAGGAGTTCAACAGAGGATTAATAAGCTGATTAATATTCAGAATGATCTTACTGCGTTTGGCTATACTGCATTTGACCCTCCTCTATTTCTTGTAAGTTTGTCTTGTTAATTGTTTTGTAATTTATTGTTGTGTTTTTTGTATGTATCTATTAACATCAGATTCTAGTGCTGTATTAAATATATTAAGCATTCAATTTCTTCTGTCATTTCACCTCGATGATACATCAAAACAATCAGATTGAATCTATCAGATGAAGAGAAACTTTGTATTTCTAAGTAAAAGAAAGCAGACTAGTTTCTTGAAGACTTTTGTACATCAAAATTATAAAAATACTAGGATGGTCAAACATTTTTTGGTCAATGTGTTTTTGTAGGTGCAGTGGCAGTTTTTGTAAGCTCATGTCATATCAGCTTGTTGCCATGTTGTTGTGGAAGTGTTGAATCTGGTCATCATTACAAAAATCCTGCACCACTTGCGGACGTTTTTAACATCCATGCACAACTCATCATACACTTAATTGGTGATGAATTTCAGTCAGTTTAATGCCTTTTGGTTCAAAAACCAAATAACTGTACAACCTTTACACTACAAGTAGCATCAATCAGGAGCTCCATCAGAAATAACTACTAAGCCAAAACTGAGTGTGACAGTGAGGCACACACAGGGGTAGCCATAAGCACATACACAACAAACACATCAGTGTTGCCAATAGCTGCACAAGTGGTTTTCCTGTGTTCCCAGCACTTTGGATACCTTACTTTTGGGATTACTCTCATATATCCAATTTTTTTTTCTGGCTTATAAACAATGTTTGACCTTGAAGATGTTTAGTTCCTCTTTCAGATTTATGGAAGGAAGAAATTGTCTTCATTGTAGGAGAATATAATGAACATTGTTTTTCTTTTCTGATCAGAGATTAGAGATTGTTGATCATTTCTCTTACAACTTTAATGAGACATATGTATTGCAACGTTCAAAATTAATTTAGTTTTGGATGTGTACACACACACACACACACACACACACACACACGGAAGCATCTTTAACATGATAGTTATCTCCATGGCTGGTGGGTTGGATTTTAAGGCAAGTCAACCCTTGTTGGGTCATGTTATGCCTAAGATGTTTTTGTTTTATTCATTCTTGTTGGTTATTCATTTCTTTTAAAAATTTATTTTTTATTTGACTTCTAGATGGGACCTTAACAAGTACTACCACTCCGTGTCAGAGTGGACCTGGGAGTAATGTCAATGAAGGGGTACTCCACACTCCCCAGAGCTCCAGAATTGGAAGCTCACCACTAGATGCAGTTTAGCATCATACCCTGGACAAGTGTCAGAGCAATGCCGTCAGAAACTTAAGTTCCTGGTAAGACCACCCAAGGTGGACAAGTCTGGCACACAGTGGTACAACCCGGCCAAGGGTTCTGGGTAAAATTGCCAAGGGCATCTGCACTGGAAACTGATGGTTACTTTTGATCGTTTTGTCCCTTCCGTCTGTTGGATAATCTGCGGCAAACCTTTTCTATTCCCATAATCCCAGGACACTCTTTGAATGGATGGAACCAGGTTACCCTGATGAATGTTGCCATAACAACATCAACAGCTTGTCTTCACTTCACATTAATTCCTTTGAGAAAGGCATGAAACCAATTCTCCCCTATAAGTAAATATCAGGGCAGTTGGAGTTCTTTACTCTTGTAACAGTTTGTCTATCTTGAATGTTTAATAATAGGTCAGGTCATGGATTTTTCATTGCTGCTATATCATACTGTTACTTGGTGAGGAGATGGGCACTGCCACATAATCCCCCCCCCCACCATCTTTGCACTGAAAGATGCCATGAAAAGAAATATACACACTGATATACAATTATCTACTTAGAGGCTGAGATAGTCATTTTCTAAGTTTAGTTTGGCCCAATGCCAGAAGTATAGAACACCCAGTGAGAATCAAACTCACTAGCAATGGTCTGTTAACCTAGAATGATAACCATTACATTATACAATTGACACTAGATATTTGCTAAGCTTAGTTTAATTTGGCCCAATGCCAGAAGTATGGAACACCCAGTGAGAATCAAACTCACTAGAAATGGTTTCTTAGCCTAGCAACATAACCATTACACCTCACAAGTCACACTAGCCATTTACTAAAATTAGTTAACTTGGCCCAATGCCAGAAGTATGGAACACCCAGTGAGAATCAATCTCACTAGAAATGGTCTATTATTTAAGCTTGATAACCATTACATCACACAAGCTGCTTATAGTCAAGTCACATTGAAATCACCACTTTCTGATAGATCACCAAAGTTAAGCAACGATGATTATTCAATATTTAGATGGGTGACCATCTAAGCAACAGTAGGTAATATTAGCAACCTGATATCAAAATAATTTGATTCAGCATTAAATGACCTGAAAAGGGTTAATATGCTGTAAAAACCAACCAACCAACCAACCACACAAGCCACACTAATTGTTTACTAAACTTAGTTTAGTTTGGCCCAATGTCAGAAGTAGAGGGCACCCAGTGAGAATCAAACTCACAAGCAAGGGTCTGTTAGTCTAGTTGGATAATCATTATATGATGTGAAGTGCTTGACACTCAGTAGCACAAGTGGTGAGTGTTCAAAGCCAGGTAAAAACATTTTGAAAGCTGATTTTCAAAGCAGGCAATTCTTTTCACAATTTGGAGATTGATACAACACAATCTTCTTAGTCTAATCTCCTACAGTTTAGAGTTGTGCTGAACATTATATATATATATATATATATATATATATATATATATATATATATATATAATTTGTCACATTGTCATTTTATCAGATTGAAAATAATTTTTGTAGGAGCTACATGACATTGCTCCTTAATATTATTGTGTTGATGATGGTTAATATATATATATATATATATATATATATATATATATATATGTGGATATATATGTCTGTGGATGACTTATTAATATATATATATATAACTGAAATGCTTGAACATTAGCAGAACTATTAATTCATTCATTCATAATAAATCTTCTGAATATCTGTTTTTTTTTCATATTCCTCCACTTATATACCATCAGATTTATTTCATATATATATATATATATATATATATATATAATATAAAAAGAGTGGTTTGATAAAGAAAAAAGTTTAAATATCAGCTACGTTATCAGTCATAAATTTATTTTAATTGAAAAATCTGTCTTTGAGAATATTGGCTTCTTCAGAAGTGAGAAATGAAAAACATTTTTTGGGACTGGGCTTTTGACCTTTAAGGTCATTTGTATGTCACACAGACTGGGGATATTTGTGGTTAAGGATGCTTGTATTTAGGATAAGGGGACCAGTTATGGGAGATGATAATGATGGGGGTGGGGGGTTAGTTAAAAAAGATATTACATCTTAGCAATTTGCATTTGTTGTCTTTTAAAGGTGTTTTAAGAAAAAAAAAAGATTGGAAACTACTGAAGACTTAACAATAAAAAACAATGAAAAAAGAAAAGAAAGCTCTAATTCCACGGAGTCCCTCAACTCAGCGTTCTAAAGGTTGATATATAAATATATATTTAGCTGAAGAAAATAATTTCTACATTGTATTTTTCCAATTTTTTTTTGTCTGAGGGTTTCTCTTTTCTTTTCCAAGATTTTTGATGGTCATCGATTTTTATAGACAAATATACTGTCATATAGGAGGAATAAAGTGTCACTGCTGACACTAGGGTTGGAACACTAATCACCAGGGTACGAAAATGGTCGACCTCCATCTATACATATATAAAGGGCAGTTTGTGTGTATGCGTGTATGTCTGGAGGAAACTGAAAATAAAACAATTAATGACAAAGTAAATATATATATATATACACATTCACTATCACCAGATCTTGCTTTTTGAGCAAAAATAATGAAGATTCATTTTTCTTTTCAATTTGTCTGGATCAATGCAATTATTTTTTTTTTTTTACGTAGGAATTTTAATGGGACATCCTGTGAGTTTCCAAATCACAATTCAATAATAACAGATCTACCCCTTTTTTTTTTTTACTCCCACTCTACCCAGGAGATGCTGGGTAGCCGCTTCTAGTCTGGTATAAATAGAGGTGTTGTGCTGCTTAGATGAAAGGTGCACAAGATACTCTGTATTTTTCTAGGTGAGAACGTCTGTTACGTAGTAACAATCTTTTTATTTATCTAATTTTTTTTATTCTTTAATGTATCTAATTTGGTTGTAAATAAATATATATTATATTTGTTCTTCTATTATCTACAGGTGATGTTACAAAATATAAGTATTGTAAGAACAGGTAGACAGAGAAAGATCAGAAGGCGGCCCCTTCACACAATGAAAAATGAAGATGACCTTTTGTTTTTTTTGTCATTTCCTAATATTTTCAATATCTGGACAAAAAAAAGGAGTTTAATAGATAAACCGAACAATGGAAAATCCAGTAGGACTTTATTCTGGCTACACGATGAAAGAAACATGAAATTGTTGAGTGATTTGAGCCTAAATGGAGAAAAAGGGAAAGATTGAGAAAAAGAAACACATTGTATCCAGTGATGTGGAAAATATTAGACAAATTGACTGATAAATGGATTCAATGGACCTAAAAATAAAACATCAACAGTTCCCTATTGATACATTTTGTGTTTCTATTATAAAAGAGTTCCATTCAGGAGGTGAAAAAAAAACTTGAAATATTCTGATTCAATTTTCTACTTCATATTTATATAAACTGAGATTTTATTCTCAAACATTAAAAATCAAAAGACAAAACAGAAAGACAAATTGTCTTATGAATATCCAAACAGAATTACTAAAAATAACATCAAGTATATTTTTCTCATGGATAAATATTTATAATTTATTGTATAAAGATAAGAAGAAATGATTAAAGTTAAAATTATTTTTTGTTAAAGATAAAATACATAAATATCAAAATGAAGCAAAAATATTTTAGTGAGCCGAAAAGAAAAGTTTGGTAACTTTTGTTTTTTTTGATTATTCAACCTAATGTAGTAAAGTTTGAGGTATAATCTCAAATCCTTGTGCTTGTAAAATCTTCAATATCCAGTCAGATCATTAGGAATGATGACTTTCAGATCAGACGCTTGATGACAAACATTATTGAGTAATGGAAAAAGTAATTCCTAATAATGTTCTGAAATTCAAATCAACTTTTTATAAGTAAAAATCAATAAATGCATTAAATGATTTAAAAAAAAGAAAAAAAAAAAAAAGATTTTCAAAAAAGAGGAAATGAGTGTCTTCCATATTTTCTAACCTAAAACATCAATTATATAAATACTTACATTCATAGAAGCATACAAAAAAAAAAAAAAAATGCCCAAATATTTATGTTATCTTTTAAAAAATGCTTTAAGGGCAAAAAACAAAAGAAAAGTTTTTGCAACTATTGAAGAAAAACAATAGAAAATAAAAAAAAAAACAATAAAAATATAGATAAAACAGTAAATAAAATAAAGACAAATAAATAGATAAATAATTATTTAAAAAAAAGAAAAAGAAGGCAAGTTGCCATGGAGCAATGGTTAACAAGCTAATGAAGCAGATTATTTCTATAGTGACTTTGATTCTCACCGGGTGTCCTCCCCAAGTGATTAACCAAAAATCAAGATCTACTTTTGTCGGTATGGAAACAATGTTTTGTTGTTGTATTTTGGGTTGTTTTGTTTTATGGCATATCAATCCTCTTTTGGGATCATTTAATACTGAAGTCATTTTGATAAACAAAGGACTCAGGTTGCTTACAGTACCTGCTGCTGCTGCTTAAGTGCTCACCCAATTAAGTACTGAACAGGCTCATCACTGCTTACCTTCGGTGATCCAGTGGGAACTGGTGCTTTCAGCATTACTTGACTATAATTATTCTTATTGAGAATCAATACTTAAGAAACAAGAAAATAGGATGTAATCATAAAGTGGGGGTTCTATTTTCCATTCTAACAAGTTATAAACTGACCCCCCATTATTTGGCCATTCTTTCTTTTTGTAAGATGAAAGCAATTGTGCCAAACATTATTGGTTGGTTAGTGGTTTCATGGCATATCAACCCTTATTGGGTAATTTAATGCCGAATTAAGTTATTTGGATAAACAAAGGCCTCAAGTTGCTTACAAGTACCTGCTGTTACTGGTCGTCCAATTAAGTATTGAACAGATTCATTGCTGCTTAAATTTGATTTTAAATTCCATTAAAATCAATCGATCAAATATGATCATTGATTGTAATTTATATTTTGGGAAATGTTGTACAGAGTAATTCCCCCCCCCCCCAAAAAAAAAGGATTTAAAAAACTGCCTCAACTTGTTCCGCAGTTAGTATCAATACCTAGGGTGTGTGTGTGTGGGGGTCTTACCCTTCTACAGAAGATGCAGTCATGATATTCTAGGCCTCACTGACAGGTTTGATAAGAAAGGCTTTGTATGGAGTACTTGTTGCGCATGTTGATGATTTCTTATCGTAATGAAGATGCTGAATTTGTGGTTAACATAGGAATTTAAAAATGTAGACAATTAGGGAAAAGATACAATATTTCCTTTTTCTTAAACTTAACACAGTTTTCTATTAAATATGAAACCCAGACATTTTTTTTCTCTTTTCCTCCCCTTCTTTTTCAATCTTTCTTCCCTTCCATTTTATTTTTTTTTTCCTCATTGTCTACGTTTTCAAAATTTGTAGTTTGTTGGTTCATTTTTGATGAAGTCTTTGATTAAATAAAGACAAAATATTAAGTTTTGTCAATGCATTGAATTGTTTGTTTGTGTTGGTTTATCCAACTTTTTCATTTTTATTTTAACATTTTGTTGGATTTTTTTCCAAACTGAGTATATATATATATATATATATATATATATATATATATATATATGCTTATATTAAGTTTTTATACTTCAAAGAGAACAAAATAACAGACATTTACTTCAAAGAACAAAAGAACATTAAAACTTTGGGAAGAGATGTGGCTGCAAGCCATAAGTCTAACTATTTTTCAATTTGGAGAAATAAAGGAAGGTATAAACATGGGAAACATTCACTAAACAATAAAAATGATTTTTTTTTAAAAAAAGCAAAAAAAAAAAAAAAAAAGCGCACAAACCGCACCTTTCGTTCCAAAAAAACAAAGAAAGGAAGAAACAAACAAACAAGGCACAAGAAAACAATATAATGAAGGGAATAAACCAAAGTTCCAGGTGTGTCATGATGAAAAAATGTTACAAAACTGGATTCTGACAAATCATCTAGACATCTAGGTAGGAAGAAATCATCGTGTAAAATGCCACTGGTGTTTTTTTATGAAGAGCAACTTTTGTTAATAAATCTTTTTAGAGATTCTCTAAATGATTTCATTGGCTTAAAAGACGATTTCATTCAAAGAAAATCTACTAAAATAGAAAACTTCTAAACACTTGAATAGTGGAATTGACTTAGTTTAAAGTTTTGCTCCAAACCCACACTATTCAAGGTCTTATCCAAACAGACTTTAACGTAATCATTTTTAGCAAATAAAAAATAAGATATAATAATAATACTACTACTACTACAGTGTTTTAAAAAAATGCTATCATTTCAGATATACAAGGTGTTTACAAAAAATTGATATCATTTCATAATCTAATAACTTGGCCAATTCTCATTCAAATGATTTTAAATTTAAACAGCATTTACAGAAACAACTCAAATTTCTATGTTTAATGTTTTCTTTTTTGGTGAATGGCATTTTTATAGCCGAAAAGAAAAACATTAAAGAGAATTTGGAGTTATTTCTACACAATTAAAAAGTTTGAGATCATTTTGTAATCAAATAATTTCATTCTCATTCAAAATATCTCAAATTTGTCACAGCAGGTGGAGAAATAACTTAAAATTCTGTTTAATGTTTAAAAAACTTTTCCTTTTTCAATAAATGGAATTTCTTTACCTGAAAATAAAAAACATTTAAACAGAGTTTTTAATTGTTTCTAAATAAGTTAAAATTTGAATGAGAATTAGTCAAGTTATTAGATAATGAAATGATATCAATTTTTCTAATAACAAAATGGCTGATAAATATGTGAATTGATGAATATCATTTTGGACAATACTTTAAATACGTTTCAAGATGTTTCAGAAAAATTTCATAATCTAATAAATTGACAAATTCTCATTCAAATGGTCCAAATTTTTACGGCATCTGTAGAAATATTTGAAATCATTTTTTGAATGAGAATTAGTCAAGTTATTATAATATGAAATGATAATTTTTCTAAAAAAAGATATAACCTAATCTTCAATGTAACAAAGATTTTTAAAAGTATTTCTTTCAATGTGAAAATCCTTTGAAAAACAATTCCAATTCCCTGAGAAGTAATATTTCTAGAGTCAGGGATTAAGTCCCATTTTTTCCTTGATATCCTAAACACAGTTTTATTTTGTTTAATGCTTAATCCAGCCGACCCTTTAAATATAGTTTGCAGCGTTCCTTTTGTCTTTGCTGTCAACTGCTTATGCAACTTTCTTAGCAAAGATTCAATATTTTGCAACAAAACTTGCACAAGTAAAAATAAGCTCGGAAAAAACAAAACAAAAAAAAAAAAAAAAATACGTTAAACAAAATGCTAACTAGAACTACAAACATGCTTAATATTAACAAAAAAAAAAAAAAAAAATTCTAATATTTGAGAATTATCCATAAAAAGATCAACTAAAATGACCTCAAGCAAAAATAATATTCTGTCTCTTTTTTTTTTTTCAAAAAAACAAAATCAATTTTTTTCCAACTCCATAAAGTAAGTAAAGTCATTGGGGTGGTCTAAATTTGGTATCAGCCGGACAGCGAGGGAGTCTATCCCCTTTTCACTAGTGCTAGACCAAGGAGATTGTTTTGGGGTCTGAGGTTGAGCGCCAGACCTACCATCAGCTCCTCACTTTACTGCACAGATCTGTGCTACTCATACACAGAGTTGGTGAGGGCCGGTATCGAACCTGGAATCTTCTGATTCCTAGGTGGACGCTCTCTGACTGAGCTACAAACAGGGCACAAAATATGGTGGATATTTCTCTTGATTTTGTGGGATAGATGTGCTTGGTGCAGATTATCAGCTTCTTAACATCTGGTTGAAATGTTCAGACATTTGACCGATTTCAGACTACACAAAAAAAACAAAAAAAAACTATGCTACACTAATTTAGATATACATGTCCTATCAATATATAGGACATGTATATCTGTCAGTAACAAAGTGCTGTTGACTTCTTGTCCATGCTACCCTTACTCTCTCTCTCTCTCTCTCTAATATATATATATTATATTATATTATATATATATATATATATATATATATATAACAAAAAATGAAAACAAAGAAATGAATTTATATATATATTTTTGGGAGAATATGTGCTTAATTGAAGTCGTACCTAATTTTGAAAGTTAATTAATTAATAATTAATTAATTAGGTGGGCATACCTATTTAAATGTAAGGCTAAACAAATCGAGAAAAATCAATCTCTGTATGTACATTTTGGCCTATTAGGCCTCATCAGCAGAGCTATAAATAGGAAGACCGCCTTGTGCGTGATTCGAACTCTGACTGTCAAGCTGACAGGCGAGGACCGTAACCCCTACACCAACCGGACTCTCCTAGATTTTTCGTTTTTGTTTAGAAGTATGTTAAATTCCTCTTATAGCGACTTTTTCTACAAAAAATTGTCGGCTAAAAAAGCCATATCAAAACACATCGTTCGTGTATTTACTTCTCATACTGTCGTGTAGAAAAAGTTACTATAAGAGGAATTTAACATACTTCTAAACAAAAACGAAAAATATAATATATAATATATATATATATATATATATATAAATTCATTTCTTTGTTGAACAAGTAGCATTTGAAAATCTTTAGTTGGATCAAGCAGTCGATTCTGCAAAAATATCATTCCGTACAATAATTAGAATAAAAAATAGAATGGTTTAAATTTCCACCAAATTTTTTTCGTCAGAAGAGAAAAGAAAAGGAAGAATTATTTATGATGTAAATAAATTGGGAAGTTTGAAGCCAAATTCAAAATGCATGGATGTTGCAGTTTTATTTAAAAAAAAAAAATTAGTTTCATTTAAACTGTACACTCATTTCTTTTTGTATCAGAAATTGATAATATTTACGATGTGATTAAATAAATAGAGGCAATCCCCCCCCCAAAAAAAAAGTTTCATTTGATATTTTTTGGGGTGAGGCGAGGGGTGATTAAGGGCCAAAGAAGATAAAACAATAGGAAAAAAAATAATATTTATTGATCTACTCAGATAAGTATTCTCATTGTGGTTGATTTATAGGTATACTATTTCAGCTGTAGTAGTCTTTAACCCTTATCAGGTATTTGTTATCGTTAGTAACCTTCAGGGAATATCAAACTGACTCTTTTATTCTCTGCTTTCCTATCAGCATCACAAAAAAACTTCTTTCCAAGCACAAGTTATCTTGTAGATAAAAATCACAATATTAATACTATTCAAATATTTCAGATCCTTTTCTTAAAAGTTAAATAATCTTATTATAATGCAGATTCTGTGTCTGTAACTACCTCACATTTTACATCACAATACCATCAGGAAGTTTATCAATGAATAATTCATTTATAATAGAGTCAAAATTATCAATAATAGAAAAAAAAACTTATTTATTAATGATGTCTTTATGAAAATTAGAGTTAGATTTGTCTCAAAATAGCTCATAGTGCGTATAAAATCCTGCAATGTGTCTTATATATCACTTATAAATAAAGGTCTACACAATATATGATGTGGTTAATTTGCATACTGGTTTTAACAAAACCAGGTTTGATAAATAATTACTTGGTGTTATTGATCTATAATATTATTGTTTTATTCTCCAACATATTAAAATCAATTCTATGTATGATTTTATATAGACACCAATTAAAACATAATTAAAATAAGTAATCATTTTATATCTGTTCTTAATTTCGTTAGTCTTTCTAATTTAATATATTTCATTACATTACAACTTAAATACTTATACCTGGAGGGTGCATATTCTTGATAGTAATGATAAAAATAGTAAAGTCAATAAAGTCAGTAGAGTGACCTATTGTCGGCATTAGACATACAGAGAAGGAGCCTATCCTCTTTTCACTAGCGCTAGACCAGGGAAATTGTTTTTGTGTATGAAGTGGAGCGCAACACATACCATCAACTCCCCACTTGACCGTACAGATCCAAGGTGTGGTTGAGTTGGTGAGGGCCAGTATTGAACCGGAACCCTGTGGTTTCTAGGTGGATGCTCTACCGACTCAGCTAAACTGGCTCATAATAATAGTGATAATAGTAACTTGGACCTTGCCAGAGGACTGACAAAAACTAGAACATGAAAGTGAAGGTATTACCAATTGTAATTGGTGCTCTTGGAATGGATCCCAAGGATTTGGAAAAGAGATTGGAGGGATTGGAAATCAGAGGAAGAATTGAGACCATCCAAACAACAGCATTGTTAAGATTGGCTAGAATACTCAGAAGAGTCCTGGAGACCTGAGGAGACTTGCTGTCACTCAGACTCCTGTAAAAGACCACCAGCAAATGCTGCTGTGAAAAAAAATCTGATAATGACGTTATATGCAGATAAAAACACACAACCTATTTTTGTTTTCATCCCCAAAATTGTCATGTCCGTGAGAAATTAGAAATCCATTAAATGTTAAGATTAATTGGTTGGTAGTTGATTAGTTTTATAGAATATCAACCAATTTCAGAAATAGCGGAAACATTGGGACTATAAAAACAACCAAGATAAGGATACTAATCAGAGTACATCAATGTATAATAATGATAATTCTTCATCTCAGAAATTCAGGTAAAAATTAAGAAAATAACAATTCTTTTATTCATAGATTTTTCTAAGCAATGAAAAGATTTATAGAAAATATGAGAACCTAATTTATTTTGGATGTGGAAGGGGAAGAGGGGGATTAATGTGGATTAACAAAGAAGGGTCGATGAAAAGGATTAAAGACCAAAACAAATAAGTAAAGATTAGTGGAGTAAAAAAAAAAAAAAAAAAAAAAAAAAGATTTTTGGTCTTTAATTTTATAGAAGCTGTTAAAAAAAAAAAAAAATTGCATTGAACATCACCAACCCTCTTTTTATAAATGAGTGTACAGTCAATGTAGAATTCTAACATAATGTATTTAGTTATTTGGGTTTTCTTTAAGATATGGACTCTCAAATTTTTCAGCTTTTTTTTAAAGGATTGTTCCCTTCAAATTAACAGCAGGACCCAACATCAGGGTCTGTTTTTTTGTTTTTTTGAAAATAAACTTGTTTTTCATCTGAATTCTTATATAATTTTTTATTTGTTTTCAATTCATTGTTAAAAAAAAAAAAGAAGTTATTGTATATACTCATGGATAGGTTGCACAAGTGAATAGGTATCACCGCTAATTTGTGGTTGTCAAAGTGTGTATTTGCAGTTGACTCGAAGATAGGTTGCATTATAATCTGACTAGTTACATGACCCCTTCTAACATAAAACTTATCAAATATTCACCTTTTGTTTCAAGACTTTGCTTCCAATTATCAGATCTAGAAAATTCTGCCATAGACTGAGATGCATAATGCAAACATATAGAAATAATAAGGGTTGCATTTTTTTAGTACGAGAATCATAAAATGAGTCTGAATAAAAAAAGGTGTAACAGTCAGCAGCATCAGGTCAGGTTAAACGAATTGATTGGTAGGAATCTGTGGTATATATATATTTTGTGTATAGGAAAGACTTTGAAAGCTTTTCAGATGCATATTGTATGCATTTTGTAATTGCAATTTCTGATCATTGCAATTTAATGATAAAAAAAAATTAAAGTTTTGCTGTTTTACATTTATGTTGAATGGAGAGGTAGCACCAACGATTTGGGCGGAAGTTTTGGTTTAAAAAAAAGTGTGACCTATCCGCAATTATATATGGTAATTCATTGTTTAAAAAAATGAATTCGATATATTTATTGAAAAATGCCCAAAATAATTTATTGTAAAAGAAAATTATCTAAAAATTCAAATGATAAACAAGTTTATCCCCCTCACCACCAAAAAAAAAACAAAACAAAAAAAACAGATTACAAAAGCTTATAAGGTTGGTTCCTACTGTTAATTCAAAGAGAGCATTCCTTAAAGAAAAAAAAAAAAAAAAAAAAAAAATGAAAAATTTGGGAGTACATATCCTGAAGATAACCGTTATTTGTTATGAAATAATGAATTTTAAAAAAAATTATTATTGAAACATTCATTCGACTAAAAGAACAACAGACATTCTAAATCTAAGGGGGTCATGAATAAGGGTGATGAGGAATCGTTCTTTCTTGTAATGCTGTACCTGGCTTAGGTGGCGGTTCTGGAGCTGAGCGTGGTTCAGCTTCCGTAGCCAAAACATTTCCATCTGGAGAAATAATAGTCACATATTTTCACTTTAGACAACACAACGTAACACAATGACACGTTCACCAATTTGTTGCAGCTTTTTTTTTTTCCATTAAACACATAAAAAAACATGAACGGACGGAAAGAAAAGCAAGCAAAAATGTGCTAAGAATCACAAGACAAAATGGTGGAAACATAAGGCATTTTCATACAAGACAAGATTAACATCATGGACGCTTTGAACTTCACAGTAACTGGATTATTTATACTAGTGGATGTACCTGTCTATAATTAGTAAAATGGCAAGACTTACATTGCTGCTGGTTATTTTTATATTTTTAAGTAAGTGACTCTTGTGAGATTTATTGGTTTAAACATTTTTGTTTATTGTTCAGATTATTAATATTAACTAAGCTATAAATGCTATCAAATAATTTTATATTTTTAAGTGAGTAGCTCTTGTGAGATTTATTGGTTTAAACATTTTTGTTTATTGTTCAGATTATTAATATTAACTAAGCTATAAATGCTATCAAATAATTTTATATTTTTAAGTGAGTAGCTCTTGTGAGATTTATTGGTTTAAACATTTTTGTTTATTGTTCAGATTATTAATATTAACTAAGCTATAAATGCTATCAAATAATTTTATATTTTTAAGTGAGTAGCTCTTGTGAGATTTATTGGTTTAAACATTTTTTTTATTGTTCAGATTATTAATATTAACTAAGCTATAAATGCTATCTAATAATTTTATATTTTTAAGCGAGTGACACCGAAGGGATTTATTGATTTAAATATTTTTGTTTTTTTATTAAGACTTTATGTCCTAATGCTATGTAATCATCTTAATGAGAGGAATAATTTCCCTTCCAGTTGAAACATGGCATCATGATTATTGTTGATTGTAAGAAATAATCTCTATGATAAATTGTTTTTTCCCTAATTTATCATTTTTTTTTTCTTTTAAAATTTTGAAATCTAATTTCTTAAGAATTAGATCCAAAATATGGTTTCTGGCTGATTATAGTTTTCTGTTAGAAATTCCCTCTTGATGAGAGCTACTTCCTTTCTTATGATGAACAAAAATACTTTATTTGAAAACATTGTTGCGGGTCCAAAATATATACATATGAAATTTAAAATAAAGATATCAAAAAATTAAATAAAGACTAAATCAAAAATAAAAAGGAAAATAAAATAAAAATATATTTAACTAAGAAAGATAAGTTTTCTATAAAGAATGGAGTTCGTTGTCAGAATTTCCTTAATAAATAAAAAGATTTTTTCTTAAGATGAAATTGGCTAAAAATAGAGATGAGATTTCAAGTTGTCATGGTTGTGAGTTTTTAATTCATAATCGCCAAATGATAGTCTGTTGAGTTTTTCACTTACATGGAAATGTGTATGTGTGTGTGTGTATATATATATATATATATATATGTTGAAATAAAAAAAATAAAATTTTTAGTATGGATGAAAATTATTATATGCAGACGTGTTACGACCAGAATTTGCTTACACATACCATACCATACCATATATATATATATATATATATATATATATATATATATATATATATATATATATATATATATATATATATTTTCTTTTCTTCCATTTATCTTTTCAACATATCTGTCAGATTCATTTCCATTTCTCTCACTTACACACACATATACATAAAAGTGTTTGTGACTCCTAAGTCTGCAAAGTTTTATACATATATATTTAAAATGTAGATATTTTGCATATGCTTCAAGTATTAGATGACAAGCTTATATAAAAACAAAACAATGTACTGGACTGTTTTGAAGCGTGAGAGAACAATAAAACTAAAGATTGAAATAAGTGAATGTTCAAAAATAAACCTAACTTACCTTTTAATTCAGATTATTTGTTTGAATGACGCCGCTAGTCTAAAGTAGTTTTATAGCAACTGGTATTCATCCACTTGCTAATTTACAAAATTTTGCATATATATATATATATATATATATATATATATGCATTATATTATGTTTAAACACCTGAGAAGATGAAAAATTGTTAAAGAAAATAAACAAAAACAGAAAGTGGCTCCACAAAATAATTTTAGATTAATAAAATAACCAATCGTCTGCCAGAAAAGGAAACAACTGAATATTTAGATGAAGAGAACTAAACAATGATGAAGTGATGATTGCGTACCTGTGGGTGATTCTTGTTGACCTTCTTCTGGTTTCTCTGTATCGGTCATCCATTGAAGAACTTTAAAAGACAAAGATTGTTTGGAAGGATTACTTCCACTCAGCTTCATCTCAGCTGCTTCTTCTGCTCGTCGAGCCTCCTCAGCTCGTTTTGCAGCCTCATTTTCACTAATTAACTTAAACACCTCAGAATCACGGTAATCCTTTTTTGGCTTCTCTGGCAACCTGATAAACACAAAAGAGAAATAAAAAAAATAAATAAATAAATAAAAATAAATTTAAAACTTTCTCTGAAATTTTGAGATGAGACTTGATGATTAGTATTATCCGTGTTATTTAGACTATTGTCCTCATCTTCATTGTTATCTGTACAACATTTCGGCCGATGTGCCCTCCAGCCTTCTTCAGGTATTTCTTGTCAGACAAGAAGGTTCCCGAGTCTGAGAAGAAATACCTGAAGAGGGCACATTGACCAAAACGTTGTACATATAACAATGAAGATGAGGACAATAGTCCGAATAATGCAGATAATACTAAATTTAAAACTGATCACTTTTTAAGAATTTCCAAATACAACAAAAGGTATTACAGAAGAGTCAGTTTAGCTCAGTCTATTGAGCATCCGTCTAGGAAGCGCCAAAGTTACAGGTTCTATATACCCACCCTTGTGAACTCAGAATGTGAGTAGCTTTGGATCTGTGTGGTAAATATGGTGAGTTTCCGTCTGAGATGGAGTGGCACTCCATCTCAATCTCACTGGTCTAGCATGAGTGAAAAGAGGATAGACTCCCTCGCTGTCTGTTTTGATACCAACAATTGGCCACTCAACTGACTTTTACAAAGAAAGATGCAGAGAAAACTTCTTTTATTATTTGTATAATCATCATCATCATCATCATGTCATGCAAGCAATACAGATATTCATAAGTCTCTCTCTCACTAACCATCCCTATTGGTCATCATTCCTGGGAGGTCCTCTACACAGCATCCAGAGTCTGTACAGAGCTGACTGATGTAGGATTTTGCTTTGTATAGGTGGAGGGTATTCAAAATCAGAAATAGGAATGACTGGGTATATTTATATTTGAGGAATTTAAAAAGTAGACTGACTGCAAAAGCAAAGAGGTCATTTCAGGTTATATGTATTTACCCAACATCTCTGCATGAGCAGGATGTGACACAAGGTCAATTTCTTAAGAAGAATTTAACAGGTTTGAATTCAGTGTTTTTCTTCTCCTAGACTGGTTGCCATATCAAGGTTAAAGAACCCAGTCTGTCCTACTACTTACTCATAGTTGGAGGGAGAATAGTTGGATTCATACCTTTCCCAAGCGTTTTGGTGCTATTTCTGGTTATAAGTCTTTTATGTGTGTGTAGAGGCGTGTGATGTAATGGTTATTGTTGTAGGAAATGGACAAATCCTGGACAAGGCCATTTGCATTTCACATAAGAAAACTGAATTTAAACCAGTTAAACTCTGCTTAAGAAATTGACCATGTGTCACATCCTGTTTGTGTGGAAGGGTTGATAAATACATACAAGGATGGCTTTGGCATTAAGTAATTCACAAAGGTTGATGTGCCATTAAACAATAAAACTCAACTTAGTGTAATTACGTATTGTCATAAGAAATGGAATTGGCAACACGAGTTCAAATCCTGGACAAGGCTGTTTGTGTTACTCTTTGTACTAATGCTCTTGAGAAAGACATAGGTCACTCCCCCTTCTCCTCGTCACCCCTAGGTCACTCCCCCTTCTCCTCGTCACCCCTAGGTCACTCCCCCTTCTCCTCGTCACCCCTAGAGGTAAATAATAGAGCAGACTGGTTTCTTTAGCCTTGGGCTGGCAATCAGTCTATGATAAGGAAAACTGAATGCAAACCAGCTGTACTCTGCTTAAAAATTGACCTTGGAAGGTGAGGTTAGGTAAATCCATACACAGATCTTGTTGCTCCTTTATACTTACCATGTCCCCCCCCCCCCCCCATAGAGGTGGATGTTCCCGCTATATACTGCTGGATATGTGTAGGTGTTCTGAGCACACATTGTTGATTTCCGAATACTCCATTGGCTTCAATGTTTGCCAGATTTAAACACCATTAAACATGTTGCAGATTTTACTGAATTCCTTGCTGCTACGCCCAAGAAACCACTTAGATCTAGACATTCTGGGAATGTGTCTGGAAAGATATACCCACACATTGTACATCGTAGGATTTATGTCATATCATATCATCATTGGATGCAGCAGAATATTTTTTATCAAATAAGAAGAGTTAGATATACAAAGAAACATTTTGTTTCTTCCTTGGAGCTTCTACTCTTATAGTGGTACTATTTAACCTATAGCTGGGAGATGAGGGAGCTCATACATTTCCCAAGGGTATTAGTATGAAAGTGAATGTAATAGAACAACTGGTGTTTGAACTCGCTTATTACAATGTTGCAGTCCATCCCGTTAGCCACTACGCAACTGAGACTCCCCACCTTGCCAATACAAAGCTGCCAATGTAATTCCGCCAAAGAATATTTATCTTGATAGCAATTTTAGTCCACCCAATTTTGTTATTTTTAGACTTCTAAAAAGTTTTATATTAGAAAGAATTTAGATCTAAAAGAGGCATGTTCGTATGGGGTAAGGTTAATTATTTAAAAAAAAAATCCTTTTCCAGTTGCAATTTTATCAAGTTAAACGTTTTCCAGCAAAAAATATTTCGGTATGTGCTAGTGTGTGTTGACCAGCAAAAACTCACATTCATCAACTGTGTATGGAAACTGGATGCCATATAGAGGACTTGCCAAGAGCAATAACAGAGAGAGAGAGAGAGAGAGATAGAGAGAGAGAGAGAGAGAGAGAGAGTAAAGGGTATCTATGTTGTTGGTATGTCATGATGATGATGATGGTGATGGCATAAAAATCAGAAGAAACAGAAATCAATATAAAAATCAACTGTATTTACATACAGCACAGTCGTAGAAATTTGTACAATAGCTAAGATTTGTATTATTCAAATTTTTCAGGCTGTTGTCCTCATTTAGTTATATCCACAACATTTCAGTTGATGAGCTCTCCAACCTTCTTCAGGTGTTTCTGGTGTAACAGATATAGGTGTTGAGTTAATACAGTTCTAAGTGATAATCATCTAGAGGTTGTAGGTTCAATCCTAACAACCGGTGAAAATAATGTTGAATATTTAACAGCTTAATAATTGTACATAATTAACAGAATGAGAACAATCTATCTAGCTATCTATCCATATATAAAGGGCAGTTGTGTATATGTGTATGTACAGAGGGAAATTCAAAAAATAAAACAATTAACGACAAAGTAAATATATATATATATATATATATATATACATTCACTATCACCAGGGCTTGGTTTTTGAGCAAAAATGATGAAGATTTTATTTATATTTGGGAAGATATTTAAAAATCAAAATTTGTATAGTAACAGAAGGTAATTGAAATATGATGTTGATTGATTGAATTAATCGCCTCATTTATATTGTTTTTTAAATTAAATTGTAAATTATTGAATTAAAATTTCTTACTATATTGTTATATATTTCTGTGTGGATTTTTATGGGGCAACCAGTGAGGATCTAACCTGTGATAAGTAATAATGGATCTGCGAGACTAACTTTAAAAAAATCCCCCCTCTACCCAGGCGACGCCGGATAGCCACTTCTAGTCTATCCTAATGGATTAAATAAAGGGTTCAGTTCGAAGTTCCATGAAGGATCACAAGTTTGAGAAGAAGATTCTTGAGTTTGACAAAAAAGAAGGTCAGATTGCACATTGTCTGAAACGTTATGTATATCTTATTATAATGGAGATTGTGTGTTTGTCTGTCTGAAGCCGAAACTAAATCACTACTCAAATCACAATTCCCTTAGTTATTGACGTCACATTCACCATGAATTTATTTTTATTTAAACCTCAGTTATTGATAAAATTGTTATACCTTATTAATACTTTTGAATTTATCTACATTCTAATAACATGCAATTGTATTTATATATGCAACAAAATAGCGGGTTACAGTGTGAACAGGAAAGCTAATTTACATATTGATATTAAAAGTTTAATTTTATTAAATATGCGCTTGGTATTATTGATTTCTAATTGTTTGTTTTTTCTTAATGAATATGAGCAAAAAACTCGGGGATAAATCTTTAAAAGAATTCCTTTAATATAAAGAAATAACAGTAATTTTATTCTTTACTTCCTAATTTAACTAAATAGTTAAATTAGGAAAATTCAGCAATAAAAGGAGGGAGTGATGGAAAATGATGGAAGACTTAGTTTCAAAGTTGTTCTATTCTTCGATTATACCCCCTCTGTTTCAAATCATTTTATTTGGATTTTTATTTAGTTTCAAAAGTATTTCAAATTTAACATATTTCATTACATTAAAATTCAAATACTTGCACCCGGAGGGTGCATATATTTGCTAGTACCAATAAAGAAGAGGACATCAGTCTGAAAAATCTGAATGATACAAATTATCAAGCCTATTGTCATACACAACACATTTTTAACGCATCATTTATAGTCAGCCTCTCACAACATTGTTAATGTTAATACATCAATAAATGTTCTGAGGGTGGACTATTTGTTTTCTTATCTGTGGAGTGATCTATTGCTGGTATCAGCCGAACACCAGAGTCTATCTTCCTTTTGCTTTTGATAGACCAGCGAAATTGTTTTGTGAGGTGGAGCGCCACACTACAACATAAAGTATGGGGAGTGGCCTATTGTAGGTATCAGCTGAACAGTGAGAGAGTCTGTCCTATTTTTACTTGTGCTAGACCAGGGAGATTGAGGTGGAGCACCACACTTATAATCAGCTCACAGATGCTTTACAACATAGATCAAATTAAACAAGCTGAGCTACTCATGCACTGAGTTGCCAAGGGTTGGGATAAAACCTGGAAGATTGGAATTCCTCAGCAGATGCTCTACTAATTGAGCTAAACTCAACCCCTTAAAGAATTTTTTCATGGAAGTACTGAAATTTCTAGAATGAAGTCAATTTTAATTCTTATGAGATCAATGTAAGCAAAGACCATGTAATGTAAGCAAATATTATGTACAGGCTAAAATCATTATAATAGACATAGAAAAGAAAAAGAAAAAGAAAAAAGGATGCATTTTCAAAAAAATGAAACAATTAAAAAAAGAAAAAAAGTGCTTGAAAAAAAAAAAAAAAAGAAAAAAAAAAAAATATTCTATCTATTCATGCAAGTGATACATTGAAAAAAAATGAAAGAAAAAAAAAATCGTGACATTTTTCCTGTCAACAACTGAATAGCAAAAGAATGAGATTTGAATGTTAAGCATTTATATTTACAGATATTTCTGAAAGCACAACGCTACAAAGGGCACACAGTGAGAAACAGACTCATAAGCCAGTCTGGTAAAGTAGATTGTTAATCATTACAGCATTAGTACAATTCATACTTATAAATATTTAAGCTTAGCTTAGCAGCCCTTATTACACATCATATCACACACACACACACACACACACACATACATATACACATATATATACACACACACATACATATACACATATATACACACACATACATATACACATATATACACACACATACATATACACACACACATATATATATATACATATACACACACACATATATATATAACATATACACACACACACACACACACACATATGATGTAGAAATAAAACTAATATGAGCTTTCACTAAAAAAAATAAATAAAATGCCAGAATAATTTGCGCCATTTTGAAAATCTCTTGATAAGACTCCTGCCAAGAAATCCTGGATTTTCACTGAAATTATTGCGAACAAATGATAAGATTTTGATGGAATGATTTTGTTTTGCAAATTCTCAAGCAAAACTTATCCAACCCCCAACGAAAAGAAGAAGTGAATATGCATTTTGTTTAGTAAGAAGAAACTTTACTTATACATAAATAGACATTAATCAAGAAAAAAAAAAAAAAAAGAGAAAAAGAAAGAGATAAAGAATGAAACAAGCCAAAGCAAAAAAAAAAAAAAAAGCAATAAGCGTGACATGGTGCTTGTCTTGTGCACGTAGCCTCACACACACACGCAGCATAATGCAGTTGGGGTGCAATTTAAGGTGCAGATTTTGAAGATTGCATTTTTTTTTATCTCCTGAAAAAAAGAGTTTCTGTTTAAAAAAAAAATGACGCATTGTTTGGAAGATAAAGTTTTTTTTGTAGAAGGTGCGATATTTAAAAAAAAAAAAAGGACGAAAGGATTTTGTATAAATAACAATTTCTATATGAAATAACTACAACATTATTCACACACATATATATATATGCACTTTAGAGTCGTTTATTTTAAGCAAATAAACAGGATTTTGTTTTATGGGTTAAAATTCGGCTATGTAAGATTATATTTGATGTCTTGACAGCTGAAATAATCACTTATCTTTTTTTCCTTTAAACTGCAGAAAAACAAACCAATATATAATATATATATATAATATATATATATATATGTAAAAACAAAATTTCTTTTGCGATGAAACAAAGAAATACATGCTCAATCACAGTTGTAAAGCTAATATTATTATTTTACAATGTTTTCATAGATCAATGTTCATTATCAACGACCGCGGTTATGCCGAAGCAATCATCAGGTTGAGAAGTAAGATCCAATGGTGTTTGTTGTGGTTCTTTACTCAAATACACATTTAGGATTGTCTAAGAGAAGGAAAACAATCCTAAATGTGTCTTTGAGTAAAGAACCACAACAAACACCATTGGATCTTACTTCTCAACCTGATGATTGCTTCGGCATGAAACCGCGGTCGTTGATAATGAACATTGATCTATGAAAACATTGTAAAATAAATAAATATATATATATATATATATATATAAAAAACTAATGATAAAGTCTGCAAAAATGTTAAATTTAAAAAAAATTTTAATTCTATTTTAAATGTGCAAATTATTTTTCTCAAAAATGAAAACATTAATTGTTGTCATTTTTTACATCCTAAATATTATGTGTTTGAAAATTGTTTCCCAATTCTGATATTTTGAAGGTAGACAAGTGTTTCAGATTTTTATATCCTCTTCAAACTCTTTGTATGTAATTGTACTTGTGCTGACAGCCAATTTGTGTGCATGTGATGCTGCAATGTCCGAACAGTACTTAATACAGATTATATATGTGTGTATTAATATATATATATATATATATATAATATATATATATATATATAAAATGGACTCTCTCATCGATTCTTAATGCATGAGTGTTCATTCGGTGAACAACCAACACAATGATTTGTTTATAGTGGTGAAGTTTTGTGTTGGACCATCCGCACTTTTTGGCACAGTCATTAGGAAAGAATTGGTGCACAGTGAATGCCACAAACCCAATCAACGACTGACCTCAGGATTTTTGAATTCAGTTTTCCTTCTCTTAGACTGGTTACCTACCCAAGGTTAAACAACCCAGTCTTCCCTACTATTTTACCCATATATATATGTATATTGTGGAAATATGCACACACAGATATTCAAACAGTTTTTCCCACATCTAAGAAATTATTATGAAGATACAATAGCGCATATATGTATGTGCAGATGTATAATATGTATGTATATCAAAGTTAGGGTATCGTGGACATGAAGTCAATGGCACTTGGTAACTGACAGTGTCACATATGCGATTTTGAAACCAAAGTTGTATAGATGAGAAACTGTCAGTTACCAAGCACCATTGAATTCATGTTCATGTTACGTTTATATATAACTGCTCTATTAATGCTTTTCAGCTTTGTTTACTTTCTTCTTTTTAAAGGGGGGGGCGGTTCTAAAGATTTCTACATTTTTTCTTGAATTGTGTAATTTTTTTAAAAACTTTGTACATTCTTAAAAAAATTGTAAATTCTTAAAAAATTTGTACATTTAAAAAAAAAATTTCTGACTGGGAAGGGTATAAATTTTTAAAAAAGTGGGGATGTCATTTTTTTTTTCTTTGATAAGGAGAAAAATAGACACGCGCAAAATTCACACGGAAAGAAAAAAAAAGGTAAAGTTTTCTATATTCAAGGTTTGCTAACAATCATGAAATTGTGGAACTGGAAATCAAAATAATATCGGATTTTTCACACACTGGAAATTCTACTTTATCTGTAGTGGAGTCTAATTCAGGATTATCTGGAGATTGAAAATGGATTAAAACAAAACAAATTTAGGTGACTATATCTAATGGGAAAAATCTAATCACAGATAAAAGAGACAAATATATAAAAACAAATTTATATAGATTGATTGATTTTAATGGCATGTCAATGTGTTTAGGGTTATTTTATGCATAGAGGTTAGGGAATTATGTTAATTGTATGGTTATATTTATATTATTATGTAGTTGTTTAAGTTTTTTTTTTTTTTGCACACTGTTATATGATATCAAATATTCCTATCTAATGAGAATTGTACACAATACATAGGATATATATATATATATATATATATATATAGAGGATAGGCATGAATTGCTATAGACAGATTATTGATTATATGGAAATCTGATCTCACTGATAATATGAAGCAAGAATTGTTCCAAGCCATATTAGTACTACTGTATGGCTGAACTACTTGCAATCTAATGAACCGCTTAGAGAAAAACACTAGATGGGAGCTACACAAGGATACTGCATGATGTCTTCAACAAATCTTCAAAGTAAGTACCCCCATAAGAAAGCAGCTGTACAGCCACTTACCCCCTATCACACAAACTATCCGAGTAAGAAGAACAAGATATACTGGACATTGCTGGAGAAGCAAGGACGAACTTATAAGAGATGTTCTTCTGTGGACACCTAAACATGGACACACCAATGTAGCAGACCAGAAAAAAAGCCTACATCAATCTGTACGGATTCTGGATGCTGCACAGAGAACTTGCCAGGGGCTATGACCGCTAGGAACTGTTGGAGAAGGGGAGTTATAGATATCTGTGCTGTCAACACGACTTGATAATAATAAGAAAGACTTTTTCTAGTCTTGATCCACATTTGCAGTATCTTACTCTCTCCGGCAATCCTATCCGTGGCCAAAGGGTTGGGTAATCCCATCGTGGTGTTATGGCTAGCAAGCTAGTCTCGCAGATCTCATTACTACTGAATAGCGACCTCAATCCTAGTGGAATGCCCTATACTTTCAACTATGTGTCACATCCTACTCGTGGCAAAAGGGTTAGGTAAATACTTACTCTATATGTAAGAGTTTTTATTTTGGTTCACCCTGATCTAAGGTGATGTGACGTTAATTCATTTTTACCATTTTTATACGAGAATGCTGGGAAAATTATATGATTGGTTTTGTTTGTTTTGAGTTGTGAAATAAATTCATTGTAATGCATAATACAATTTTGTTTATCAACTCATATTTTTCTATTCAACCCATAGATGGGACCCTAACAGGTACTACCACTCCGGGTCAGAGTGGACCAGGGAGCAATGGTGATGAAGGGGTGCTCCACATTCCCCAAACCTCCAGAACTAGAACCTCACCATCAGATAGAGTTTAACGTCGTTCCCAGGACATGTAGACCCTCAGTCCCCGCCTTCTAGTACCCATATGATAACAAGGATTAGGGGCTGCCATAAGGGCAATAGGGTTGGGGCAATCATCTAGGTGCTAGGGCTTGACGTGGCCAGCCAATTGCTCGGAGGGGGCCTCTCCGACACCCCGTCTAGCCCAAGAAAAGCCTAAAGTGGAATATTGCAAGTCATGGACTGCTCAGCCACCGGGGTTCTATCCTTAAGCATCACGGGTCGCCACCCACGGCCAACAGGTGGCCCCATTGGGGGAGTCTTACCCCTCTGCAGAGGTGCAGTCGGTACATTCTAACGCCCCGGCCGACAGGGCGGAAAATTATATGAAATTTGGAAATGATTTGGTGTCAATGTGGAAGGATCGTATAATTTTCCATTTTTATTTTTTGGATGCAGTCAAAGGTCAAAGGTGATAAATTATTGCTTTTATTATTATTTGTCTCTTGTATTCAAAACACCTGGTTAAAAATAGATCCTCACGTATTTTGATAAGTGACTGGTTCTGGCTTTGGATTCTCTCTTAAAAAATAAATAAAATTAACAGGGAATTCAATTGTTGAAATGGGAAGAGAAAAGAACAAAAATGAAATTGCATGAAAACGCGTTGAAAAGAAAAAAAAAAAAAAAAAAAAGAAGAAAAAGAAGAAAAAAAGAAAAAAAAAAAGAAAGAAAGAAAAAAAAAAGAAAAAAAAGGCGAAAAGCTGTTGAATACAAAAAGCAGTTTGAATGCAAAGACAGTTCATGATTATAAGCAAAAATGGCCGTGGAAATACAGGACAAGTTAGTTTATGGTATAAGAATTAAAGTGGTTTAATGTTCCGTGGCTAAGACCACTTCTTATAATACGTTAGGAGGCCTCAGTCAATCTGTTGACACAGTCAAACGGACAGTGACACAACTAGTGCATGTCTGGGGAAGAGAGAGAGAGAGAGAGAGAGAGAGAGAGAGAGAGAGAGAGAGAGAGAGAGAGAGGGTCCCAGAGCTTAAATAGCAAGGGTTGTAACGTACCTAGTGACGAACCCTGGCGGCAAGGGAGGATAACTCCTTTCCACTCAACCCATTGCAACAAGGGAAGACAATCGCTACAACGGCATGTCAACCCTTGTTGGGTTATTTTATGCCAAAGACATTTTTGTTTTATTCCTTTTTGTTGGATATTCAAATTTTCTTTTTAAACTCATTTTTAAATCTATTTAACCCAGAAGTGGGACCCTAACAGGTACTACCACTCCAGGTCAAAGTGGACCAGATAGTAATGGTAAATGAAGTACTTGACACTCCACAGAACTCCAGAATTGGAACCTCACCACTAGATGCTGTTTAACGTCATACCCAGGATTCTCCACCACCGCCTTCTAGCACATATAATATAAAAAATGGTTAGGGTTTGCAACTGAAGAATTCGGTCGGGACAATCATATAGGTGCTATTGATCGGAAGGGGACTCTCCGTCCGTCCGGCTAGCCAAAGTGAAATGTTGCAAGTCAAGTATTCATCTATAAAAAAAATCGTC
>CM042153.1:95759073-95774073 GCA_023376005.1 Doryteuthis pealeii | reverse complement strand
CAAAACAAAACACACGGCTTCCTCAAAGTGAAAGAAACAAGGGGAGTTACTCTCATTTATGTAGCTAATGTTCAGATTACCTCATCTTCTGTCAAGCTTCCTCTACAGGAGGTGTAAGAACCCTCCCCCAAAGGGGTGACCTGGATATGACTGATGATAAGATCCAGTTTTGGAGATCTATGGAATGTGGAGTACCCCTTCATTGCCATTACTCCCAGGTCCACTCTGTTAGAGTTCTGCCTATGGCTCAGATAGACCTGTTTAAAAATGATTCGTATTTGATCAAACATTCGTGGACAAAAAACACCCTTTAAGAAACAACTACACAAACATAAATATGAACATGCAATGAACACGATTCCCTAACCTCTAGGCATAAAATAACTCTTGACGGATTGATATGTCATTAGAATTAACCAATCAGACAACCTTTGGATGGAAACAGTTTTGAAAAAAGAAAAAAAAAGAAGGTATTTAAACAGATTGTCTGCATTTCGTGCGAGCGAGACTCTTAAAAAAAAAAAAAAAAAAAAAAAAAAGGCTGATGTTTCCTTTAGCAGCCTCGACAGAAACAAGCCTTTCGGGCCGGCTTCCTCGTCTCTGCTGGCGTTGGTTTATAAACAAACATTGACGAGCTACCAGAAAGATTAGGTAATGGTGCGTATTATTCAGAAAATCCCCCATCCAATTTGGTCATTTCTACCGAAATGTAACCTGACTCCTGACAGCTGAGTTCCCTCTAAAAAATTTGCATCAGGAAGTAGCAGCAGCAGCAGCAGCAGCAGCCAGGAGCGACAGAACTGTAACACGATCCACGCAATGAGGAATTAAGAAACCCGTCGCTTTACAGATAGGTAGGTAAGTAGGTAGGTAGAAGAATAATTTGTATATGTTCAGTACACCATCATGTGGGTTTGTAGTAGAAGAATCACCGCGCCTTCTAATGGCAAAGATTCTGTCGTATAAGGAAAACTGATTTACGCGTCTTGAATCTCAACGTCGTCTCAGATCCAAAGAAATTCAAGAACAATCGCTTATCAGGCTCTGGTTAGTTTGGCACAAGGCCAGAAGCATAGAGCACCCAGGAAAAAATGAACTCACAATTAATATTTACTATTTAGATTTTTCGTGCCATTGTCCTCATCTTTATTGTTATAGGCACAATGTTTCGGCTGATCTGCCCTCTGGTCTTCTTGGGGTGTTTCTTGTCAAACTCAGAAGCCTTCATGTCGTAATCGGGAACCTTCACTGAACTTCGAACTGAAAACTTTATTTAATCCATTGGGATAGATTGTTCTCATTCCATTAACCATGACCGGGTATAAATGTTAAGCTATGTTAACTATTCTATCTTATTTTTGTCAATACAGTTCTAAAAAAAAAAAAAAAGAAAAAGAAAAAAAAAAAGAAAAAACAATCTAAATAATACAAACTATCAAACTTCATCTAAAAAAATTTAAGAGAAATATTCACGGCTCCTTTTTGCCTCCCCCCACACCCCAAAGATCTTTCCACTCCCCCCAGGGCGTCAGTGACGCCCACTTTGGGAACCACTGCATTAAACGATGCGCTAAGTGTGTTTAACAGTGGGATTAAAATGTGGAACAACATATGAGACGCTCATAGCGTAACGATTATCGTGGTAGGAAATGGACTTCGTGACCTGAGTTAAAATCCTGAACGAGGCTGTTAGGATTTCACATCGTGCTAATGCCCTTTGAAAGGCATGTACCCAAATATTCTCCTTCCAGCTTTGGGTAAATAGTAGGGCAGACTGAGCTCTTTAGCATTGGTTAGTTAATCAGTCTAAGAGAAGGAACACTTCAAATCTAAATCAGCTGTACTCCGCTTAAAAACTGACCTGGTGACACATCCTGCCCGTGGCGGAGGGGTTGGGCAAATACAAACAATATATACACTTCGTCATTTCCGGTCTTTGTCTTCCTGGTTACACAGAGAAATTTTCAGTTCCACTCGTATATCTTTACATGAAATACATAAACAATTCTATACATGCATACATACATGTGAATGCGTATGCGTCTGTATATTTACTCATACTTCTCCCCTGCTAAAAGCAGGATGCGACACAAGGCCAATCTTTAAGCGGAGTACAGCTGGTTTGAATTGAGAGTTTTCCTTCTCCTAAACTGGTTGCCTTGTTAAACATTAGTTTATTTGGGCCATAAATATTACTTACTTTCGGTTATGCCGTCTCGAATATGATGACACACGTGTACGGAAAAAAAGTCCCCGTGTATAATACGCACCTCTAGCTTATAGGCTTAAACATATCGAAAAAAGTGCATGTTATACACAAATAATTACAACGTTTCTAAATAAACAAACATCCAAAAATCTTATTCACTTCGCCGAAGGGCATACGGTCTGTTTGTTGTTATTATTCTCTCATTAACGCCCCTTACCTATTATGGTAGAGGCGTGTAGTAGTATCACTTGACAAGCTTAATTTCGCTAGGATGGTCAGCTGTGTACTGTGGCCGAGGCGATAAAAGTGTTTCACTAGTGTTTCACTGTGTCTGCTGAAGTCCCGGTTTCGATTTCTGTCGGAGGGAAATCGTTAGTATATGCCGCTGATGAGACTTAATAAAGTCGAAACAGTCTGTACGGTATTCTACACATCGAGCCATCCTTTGCTGGGATTACACTTGTCAAGTTCATTTTCTATAAGAAAAAGTATCGAATTTTATACGATACATGCGTTGTAAGTGCCTTCAAGTAAAAATTTAATATAATATATATATATATATATATATATATATATATATACCAACAAATTTGGTTAAACATAATAGAATACTTATTGTTTTCAAGTTTTTTTTTTCAATTTTCCTAACAATTCTTTTGGTTTTGTCATCTTGAAAGGCGATAATCAGTTGTCCGAAAGGGTTATTATTGGTAGTACTTTCGGTTCTTTTCCGAACCATTATCAAGTTAGTATATATACGTCTAAACTATCATTATTAATTTTTAAATATTTAACTAACCTATTTGTTTTTATCACTATATTCTAAGATGCTTAAAATAGAACACTTTTTATTCAAAATCACGTTTGCCTAGCCCATTAGAAATATTTAAAAAAAAACTGCCACTGTTATTTAGCGTCACGCTAATTTCTAATGGGCTAGGCAAACGTGATTTTGAATAAAAAGTGTTCTATTTTAAGCATCTTAGAATATTGTCGCTAGTTTCAAAGTTAATTCTATTAATATATATATATATATATATATATATATATATATATATATATATATATATATCCAAGGCTGCACACTGAATTAATCAAGTCCTTGAAGTTGAATATTGAAGAGTAATAGGAAAAAGTCTTGAAGAGCACTTACCCTCCGACATTTGTGATAATTCCTCCTGATTGCTGCGAAAGTTCATCTGTGGCTACATCGGATGCGTACAATCCAAGAGGTGAGTTATATTGTCCGTGGATGAAGACTCCCGATCCAGCTCCGTGCGTGACAGGGGTGGCAGGGGTGGCTGGTTGCATTCGAGGGCTGCTGTGGTAATTTGGTATAGCATTCATCGCTTGGGTCTGATCCTTTTTGGCTGCTTGCATATTCACCTTGGGACCCTTCCGGGCCTGGGCAGTTTGATTGTAGTGTTGCCTGTAACGAAAGAAAAAAATATACTCATGATTGAAATCATTAACATCATCGTTACATATATCCTTATAATCACTAATCATCTATCTTAGTCTATTCACTGCCCTGTCGACTGGGGCTGTACAATACACCGACTTCATTTCTGCAGAGGGGAAAAACCATGAGGCCACCTCCTGGCTATGAGCAGCGAGCCATGATACTTATGGACGGAATCCTGGTGGCTGAGCAGTTCCTAACACTCCACTTTGGCCTTTACTTGGGCTAGACGGTGGGCGGTGAGCCCCCACCCCCCGATCAATCGTCTGGTCAAGCCCTAGCACTTAATATGATTGTCCCGACTCTATAACTCCTATGGCATGGTAAACCCCAACCCTGTTTATCATATATGTGCTAGAAGGCAGTGACTGAGGGTCTTAGTATCATGGGTAAGTCGTTAAAATGTATCTAGGGGGTGAGGTTCTAATTCTGGAACTCTGGGGAGTTTGGAGTACCCTTTCATTAACATTACTCTCAGGTCCACTCTGACCCAGAGTGGTAGTACCTGTTAGGGTACAATCTTTCAGTTAAATTGATAAAAAATGATTTTAGAAATGTGTTTAAAGATTAAGTTAAAAAAAAGGTTTTTGAATACCTTTCAAGAATGAAGAAAACAAAACGTATTCGGCATAAAATAACCTAACAATGGTTGACATGCCGTAAAATCCAACCAACTAAAACAGTCTATTTATATCTAACTTCTAAGCATAAAATAACCCCAAATGTGTTGACATGCCATTCAACTGGTTTCCTATTGCAAAAGGATCAAGTACCATTCTCACGGTTGGTTCACAGACAAAACAAAAGATGGCATGCGTTTTAGTTTACCCACAAGAGTTGATGTGCCATTAACTCTTTGCCTACCAAATTTATCAACAGATGATACTAATTTTCTTCTATATTGACAAAAGGATCAAGTACCAATCTCACGGTTGGTTCACAGACAAAACAAAAAATGGTATGGTAAGTAGGTAGTTTGGTTTGTTTTACGGCATATCAACCTCAGTGGGTCATTTAATGCCGACAAAGTTGTGAAATAAATTCATTCTTAATGCATAATACAATTTTGTTTATATGTTTTTCTATTCAACCCATAGATGGGACCCTAACAGGTACTACCACTCCGGATCAGAGTGGACCAGGGAGCAATGGTGATGTAGGGGTGCTCCACATTTCCCAAACCTCCAGAACTGGAACCTCACCATCAGATAGAGTTTAACGTCATTCCCAGGACATGTAGACCCGCAACCACCGCCTTCTAGCACCCATATGATAAAAGGATTAGGGGCTGCCATAAGGGCAATAGGGCTAGGGCTTGACGTGGCCAGCCGATTGATCGGAGGGGGCCTTTCCGACCGCCCGTCTAGCCCAAGAAAAGCCTAAAGTGGAATATTGCAAGTCATGGACTGCTCAGCTACCTGGGTTCTATCCTTAAGCATCGCGGGTCGCCACCCACGGCCAACAGGTTGCACCATTGGGGAGTCTTACCCCTCTGCAGAGGTGCAGTCGGTGTATTCTAACACCCCAGCCAACAGGGCGGGATGTCATGGGTGTTCACGTAGTGATTTTTCAATGTAAACAAGTGACGTGCGAGGGCCTCTGCCAGCGCTTTATGGAAGGATCAGTGCCGGTGAGCCGCTAGCAGCAGCTTAAAGTAAGCAAAGAGTTAAAGTCAATCAATCATATAAACTTATAAGCTAGTGTCACAAATATCCATCAACACTGAGCGCCAAATTCGGCTTAATATATTTTTTTTATTTTATTTAAAGAACTGTAAGAAATAAACACAGAGTCGAAATGACAGATTTCAGAAAATGCAGGATGATTTATCTTGAAGGTGTTTCCCTCATTGGACCAGAAATGCCACCTGTAAGATTGCTAAATAAACATGTATCACCTGTATCTGTTTCGTTTTTCTGGTGTGCCGTTTTTCGTTTTTTTTTTGGTCAGCCAGAAAAAGACATATCGCTGCTGATGGAAAGACAATTTTTGGAAAGTTGGTCATCAGCTTCAGATTTCACAGAAATTATTTCTAATGATGTTATTGTTATTTCTTTTATGTGACACTGGATATTATTTGTTTTACAACTGCAAGATACCAAGAAAATAGTGATTTTTTTTTCTTTTACTTTGCTGAACATATCATTCCTTTATCTGTGACTAGCGGGGTAACCCGGCATTGCCTGTGGATTATAGCAAATTAACACCAGTAATATGCAAATCTTTTTTTTTTTTTGAAAATCAGAAAATAACTGGAAGATGGACAATATTTAGTACATCTAATTTTTTTGTCACTATTTAACAAAATAAATTTTATTGTCCATTTCAAATCAACACCTGTAATCAGGGTTTTCAATATGATTTCAATGATTCTCTCTGATCAAGGAAAATGATTTGATTCACAAAATAATTAGATATTATAATAAACAGTACATATTCAATATCTCTCTCTCTTTCTATATATCTATATCTATATGTGTGTGTGTGTCGTGTATCTTTTCGTACATGTCGACTTAGAAAAGAGATTTCATCAGGTATTAAAATCGTACACACACTTTAATATGCTTATAGTAAGGAGAATTCCCAAATTTAGTTTTTGATTTGACTGAATGATATAATTCAATAATTAAAATTCATTCGATTTGTGGAACTCTTCACAGTTCTTCATAAGGAAGTACAAAAAACACTTGCAACAAATTGTGGATTTTTCCACTTACAAATAAGGATTAATTATCAATTGTTTTGTAAAAACGAATACTTATACTGAATTTGAATTTTTCTCATATGCGGACTTATTTCATGGGAAAAATATATCTTTTTTTTTAATCAGTGTATCTTATTTAAAAAAGAAAAAAAAGATAAATAAACTATTCATAGAATAAACGAATGATTTTCATTTGAATTAATACGCAATAATTTCCACCTAAAATAAGGAGCCATGTTTAATTCTTATCTTTTTTATCTGAAAGTAAAGTTAGGCAAATAGTAATGGTAGCTCCATCTAGTTAATGTCTTACCATTTTTTATTATGCTTTTCCAAATAGAATTTTAACCTCATAGGAAAATATATTTTCTATCCAAAACAGCATCATTCCGACGTAATATGAAATGAGCAACAAAATCTCTCTGTTTAGCAATTACAGATTCAATAGTCTTTAAAAAAAACCCGTTTCAACAACAAACACTAATGCACTGTGTACACCGGACCAAGAGATTATCGTAACTGATCGAATCTGAAAGAAAAATGCTAAGAAATTAGATAGATGGAGCTACCATTACCACTTGCCTAGGTTTACTTGAATGACACAGGTGACAGTTTAAAAAGTGGGACATATTTCTGCTTCACCATGTAATAATGACACCACTTAATTTTATATCAAGAAAAATGCACAGAGGGTTACAGGAAAAATGTATCACGTATATGAATGATATTAAGATATTAATATATAACTAGCGGGACCTGTGATTATACCACAGTATGATAATTTGACTGTCACAACATTTAATATATTTACTTAAGAGCTATTGTCAAATAATTCAATATGTAAAAAGTATAATAATCTTGAGTTAACTCTCACTTTTTTTCTTTCCTTCTTTTCATCATATTCGATTGAAACAGATTAATTTTATCACTTCTGCACGCTCACCCCTCTCACTATCTTTCCTCTACTCTCTTTTATTTTTCTATGTAGCATATCCTTTTTCTTCTTTCTTTCTTTATGATAAAAACGGAATGATCCATTATTTAGCCGAGGTGACAAAACTCATAAGTTAAGAAATAAGAATTCGGCGGATACGCAACACTTGGTAATCAAGATTTATATTTTCAACTTGCACGATTTGGACGGTCTCATTTTTAACCGGGGGGTGTTGCAAGATGATAACAGTCGGAAGATTAAGGAACAAGAGTATTAATATATAGATTTCAAACGAACATCAGATAGATCTTTTAAGAAAGGGTTTTGTTATGGAGAAGCTGGACACCCCCCCCACACACAATACAGAATAGTCTAACACTATTTAAACAACGATCTCTAGGTACCACCAAAATGGGTCACGTGATCAGTTTAGGCCATATAGGAAGACACGTAAATATCTTTTAACTTTATATTTTTAAATCTCGCAAAAAACGAAATAACGAATATAAAGAGTTGTTACAAAGAAAAACAGTTCAATTCAAAGATCAAATTATCTAACTGGGGAAAAATGACCACCGTTATCTTGAAAAATAAGTAAAACAGTCCGTTTTTATTATAACAGAGTCAGTTTCTTTATTGATATTTTTTAATAGCTGAATTCTGTATTCATGATTCTTTTACTAAAAAACTCTGGCATTGAAACTTATAAAAATCTTTTGATATAATTATTCAGACTCTTATCTTTATAGAAAAAAAAGTAAAAATTGTTTTTTGTCGGTTCATTTTTTCATATTTCATAAAATAATATAGGGGGGGGGGGAGATAGACCTCGTAAAAAATATTTGCCCAAATATTTTTTAGGAAAAAACTATTTCAGGGATATTTTCATCAAATGGTAAGTAATTATGGAAATTTTCATTAATTGATTTTTCATAGAATTTTTTTAAAAGCCTCTCGATATAACTTGTTTTTGGCCACGTTAAATTACAATTGATTCAACGGTACAAAAATGTAAACATTGTTTTTCGTTTATAATTTTCATTATTTCCGTATGCTGAAAATTAAAAAAAAATCATCAGGAGTTTTTTTTTTTTAATGTTTCTTCTATCGAATGGACAAAAAATTTTCAAGATAATATTAACTTTTATGCAAGTTTCATTGTGCTAAATATAGGGGAGTGGGAATTTCACAGGGAAATTGGTGGTACCTAACGATCTCTCAATACAACTTAACGATTAACTGTTTATTGCATTAGTGTGTGTACTCAACAGTGTAATACATTCTTCTCTGGAATAAAATAACTTTTACTTTTTTTACATGTGTGTGTCAACCTGACTTATTTCACGACACAACAAGTTTCGAACTCAACCATCAAATGCGTTTCAAAATGGATAATAAAAGTTTATTTTATGAATTTGCCAAATGTTCTACGACAATAGAAGGAATTTATTTTATGCTGATTTTGAGTTGACTTTTATTTTTGGCGATGCATTTCTTTCAATTCAGTTTAAGAATAAAAAGTGGAATAGGACGTAAAATTTTTAACATTTAGAAATATAAACAATAACACTGACCGGCGTTGAAAACCTTTTATTCCAAAGGTCAAAGGTTAACCGAGTGATATATGATTGCCATTTTATGCTGATTTAAAAAATACCATTCATTGTGTTTAGTCAGGTCTGGTTTTTAATTGTGCTTGAATATTTCACAACAACTTGTACACAATAAGTAAAGTCGTCGGGGTGGCCTAAAGTCGGTATCAGCCATTCAGCGAGGGAGTCTATCCCTCAGTTCACTAGCGCTAGACCAAGGAGATTGTTTTTGCGTCTGAGGTGGAGTGCCACACCTACCATCAGCTCCTTACTTTACCGCACAGATCCCAGTGCTACTCATGAGAGGGTTGCTTGGAGTTTGAACAGATAAACTAAGATAAAATCTCGTTGGTTATCAGTGACAAAAGGGCGGATACCCAGGACTCTCTCGCCACCCGTCCCTATCGGTCATTGCCCCTGGAAAGTCTTCTGCATGGCATCAAGAATTTTCACAGTGCTGATTGATGTAGGTTTTTGCTGGTCGGCCTACTCTAGTGTCCCCATGCGTAGGTGTCCACACGAGTACATCACTTATGAGTTCGTTCTTGCTTGTCCAGCATGCTGCAGCAGAATATTCATGATTAAAAAAAAAAAAAAGATTTATATTACCATTAAAAAGAAATTATTTAAATTTCGTAGTGCTGCTGTATCGTAATTTTCAAATGGAATCAGTTTGTTTATATTTATAATTATTACGAAATAAATCTATATATTAATTTATTATATATTAATACCGACCTACGTGTGTCACGCCGTGTCATCACCTCAGATAAATAATGGACCATACCGTTTTGATTCATAAAATATGAATGTATTCAAATAGTATATCCTGTCATCACCTCGGGTAAATAATGGACTATATCGTTGTAGTTGTGAGGAAAGAATAGGAAGAATATAACTTACAACACTTCAAAGGGAAAGAAAGAAAGGTGAGAAATAGGAAGTGATAGCACTTATCGTCTGTTTCAATAAAATAGAAAAAAATCAGAAAAGAAAAAAAAAGAGGAAAAAAAAGAATTTCGCTGGAAATTATTTTATTTTTTACATATTGAAGTATTTGTAATAGCTCTTAAGTAAACCTATCAAACGTTGTAATAGTCAAATTATCACACCGTGGTACATCCACGGTTCTCGCTCGCTGCGATTAATACGGCGAAATTTTGTTTGACTAATTCATCATTTAGACTCATGTTACGTGTTAGGATTTGGAAGAAAACATTGAAACGTGTGAAAACAGGCGTGTCGACTCAGTTGACAATAATCGGTGAGAAAGGAAGAAGAAAAAAGAAAACGCATATTTTATTACCATCTTATCTATCTATGTCTCTCTCTCTTGTGTGTGGGTTTAGGGCATTGACTTTAGAAAGAAAGTGAGCAGCCGATTTGACAAAGACGCTGTCATCCGGCACAAGACTAAAACATGACAATCTCATAAAATAGGAGGTTAGAATAATTGCACACAATATTTTGTCTTTATTGCATTCCACTTGTCTATCTTTTCATTCGAGGAAGAAATGATTCAGCTTTGCTACGAAACATTTGGATTTTTCTTTTGTTTTTTTAAAATGGCGTCGAGATTTATATTTGCCTCGATTTTTTTAAAAGTATTTTCAGTTTTTGTCTTTCCTATCACGTCTTGTTTTTCTTACAAATGCCTTTACTGAATCTCTTTCTCTCTCAGAGACTCCAGCAGCACAACATCCTCTGAGAGAGAGAGAGAGAGAGAGAGAGAGAGAGAGAGAGAGAGAGAGAGAGAGAGAGAGAGAGAGAGAGTTTCTAACACCTTAATTCTTTTGTAGAATGTTTACATTTTCTTTTCTTCGCCCTTGTTTTCTTCTTCTTTTTGCCTAGAAAGTATCTATCACAGTATGTTCATGCCTATCTATATATCTCAGTCTGTTCATACCAATGTATGTCTGTTCATATCTATTTTTCTATCTGTGTTCATATTGATCAATGTTCTACCTGAGTCAGTTTCTGTCTCAGTGTTTATATACACACACAAACATACGTGTGTGCGTGTGCGTGTGTGTATTCATATCCTAATGAACACGTTTTTTTTTAAATTAATGGTTTCTTTCGAATCCACTTTACTACGCCTCCCTACCACTAACTCTTTTTTCTTCCACCTTTTTTCTTTCTTTCTTTCTCACTTATAAATCCCCCTCTCTCCCTCTCCCTCACACAACGGCACACACACGCACCTGATGCGAAGTAATGTTTGTCGAGCAAGGCTAACAGATCATTACCTGTGAGTATGTTTCTCACTGGGTGCACCCATATTTCTGGTTACATTCCACATCTTAGGAAATAAATATTCCTCATCTTTTCAGTCTTCAAATCCCCTCTTCCTTTTTACTCCAGAAATATTCTTGCGTTAATGCAGCACTCGTAGAATTGAAATTGGAAACACATTATTCTTACTGCAGAAGCATCCTTTTCAAAAAAAATATTACTAAAGTTCTCCATAGCTATATATATATATATATATATATATATATATATATATATATATATATATATATATATAGCGTATATCGAAAAAAAAGGTATGAAACCCAGGGTCAAAGAATTACTTCAATGCAATAAAAATATATACGCCCAAACTAATACATATTCATTCTTTATATATATATATAATATATATATATATATATATATATATATATATATTACTTAGCATTTCATAGTTAACACCTATAATATTTGGTGAAATAACTAACCAACAAACAAGAGGGTCGCCTTTTTAGTGAGATATCTAAAAAGTTTATTATACATTGAGCTCTCTATAGTGATTTAAAGATTCACTGTATTTATACATACTGGATCATACAATAATAATACAGTGTGTCTTAGAAATCATATATAGAATCATCCCTTACTACCTCACACAAACATACATATATATATATATATATATATATATATATATATATATAACCCAGCAAAAATAAAACGGCACATTTATAGCGAGTTTTTTTTTTTATCTAACCAATAGAGTTAGAATTCTCTTAGTAAGTCGGCGGACTTGCCAATTGTCGATGTCTGCCGGACAGCGAGGGAGTCTTTCCCCTTTTTACTAGCGCTAGACCAGGGTCTGAAATGGAGCGTCCCACCTACTATCAGCCCCCACCCCCACACACACTTTACCACACAGATCCAACCTGAGCTAAACATACACTGAATTAGCGAGGGTCGGTATCAAACCCGGAACCTTGTGGATCCTAGCCGGGTGCTCTACCGACTGAGCTAAATCGGCACATAGTAAATAAACGAAATTACAGTCCAATTTGTAACTATTTCATAATTTTGTGGGACTTGAATTTGCACTGAACAGCGTAGTTTAATCATCAAAATTCTCGATATAACGGAGAGATAACCATGGATGGTTTGGTGTTTAATGGCATATCAAACCTTGTGGCTTATTCAATGCCAAATCATATATATATATATATATATATATATATATATATACGTTGAGATAACTATGTAATGCTAATTAAAATCCTTCACCCCTTCCTAAACAGAAGCATCAATATTATCATGGACAGCTGTTAACTGTGTAATGCTAATTAGAGTCTTTCACTCCTCCTAAATAGAAGTATCAATTTCATCATAGACAGCTGTTAATTAGAATCCTTCACTGTTTCCTAAATAGAAGCATTGATATAATCATGAACAGCTGTTAACTATGTAATGCTGATTAGATTATTTCACTCCTTCCTAGATAGAAGCATCAATATCATCATGGACAGCTGTTAACTATGTAATGCTAATTAGAGTCTTTCACTCCTCCTAAATAAAAGCATCAAAATAATCTCGGAAGCAACAGGTTCACGTGTCGTCTGGTTACTTAAAATTTTGTCAACACAAATCGCCTAAGCTTATAAATACAGAAATAAACAAGCAACGGGTCAATGCATGACCCATATAGCCGTCAATGAACCAGAAAATTGTACTTTTCTTTTCTCCTTCCTATTCAAACGTACAAGTCATTACAAGCATTGAATAGAACAATATCGACTGAATCACAATCACACAAAAGAAAGAAAATCCCTATAAATTTATCGGTCACGTAAGCCAACAATAAAACAAAAAAGTTACCTTTCATTTCTGGCCCTTTCAAGGAAAGACCTGTCACTGCCGGGGACTAACGCTTGAGGCGGTGGAGGGAGTGGAAAGTAAAGCTGTTGTTGTTGCTGTTGTTGTTGTCTATTTTGGTAATGTGTCCCAGGAAATTGGGGAGAGTAAAAAGACATGTTTAAGGCTAAAGGAATTTCCACAAAATGCCTCTGATTTCCACAAACAACCAGCGCTACAAAGGCGACTGTGACTCCTCAATCACTAAAAAGTCTTTTGGTCTTTGCCGATGTGCGACGGGCAGATGAAACAAGCAACCGACAAACAAGAGGGTCGCCTTTTTAGTGATATCCAAAATTACACACGATCCAAATTGCTCTCAGCATGTGAATTATGAGAGACAATCTGATTGCGATCTTCGAGTGAGAAGGTGTTCAAGGGAGAGTGGATAGATAGATGCGAAGATACTGACAGAAGGAGTGGGTATGAATCAAGTGAGATATGAAAGAGAAAGACAAGGAAGATAGAGAGAGAGGGAGAGGGAGGGGTGATAAACGTGACAGAGAGGCGGGAAAAGATCGAGTGTATGGGTGCATATGCGTGTAAAGAGGGAGGGTGAGGAAGAAGAATATTGCATTTTGAAATTTCATAGGAATACATATATGCATCTACCCGCACTTAGGTGCGTGTATAAACATACGCCTATGTACAATTAGTCCAGAGAGAGAGAGAGGGGGGGGTTTACAAAAGAATGAGGAACACAGGAGAAGAGAGAGAGAGAGAGAGAGAGAGAGAGAGAGAGAGAGAGAGAGAGAGAAACAGGAAAAAGATTTAGAAAAAAAAGTCAAAAGTTTGGGAAACGTGCCAAGTGTATAAGAAGAAGCAATGGAAATTTATCTCAACCAAATATATGTTTCTGTCTATAAAGTAAATGTTTATTAATCACTCCCTCTCTCTCTCATTCAACAACCCTCCCTCCCTCTTCACCCTCTCTCTCTCTCTCTCTCTCTCTCTGTGGGTGTTGTGTGTGTGCGTGCGTATTTTCAGGAACATTGAGGGTAACGAAGCATACACACACATTCTTATACAGATAAGTAGATGAAACATAACGCAATTTAATAAACACATGTCCGCATAATTAAACACGCAATACTTTTTCAAGGTTTTCAAGGTTTATAAATGTAATATCGTAAATATATGCCTGAACTCTCTCTCTCTCACACACACACACAACATAAGAGAAAAAACTCAACAGACCATCATTTGGCTATTATAAATTTATTTCAGCTGGTGACTCTATAAAAGAGCTCAGTCTTGTCAGATAGCCATCATACAATGGAGAAAAAATACGCTAAAATGAAGAACTAAAAACATTTGGACTCTTCCTCATCTAAAACACACACACACACACACACACACACACACAACAATAAAAAGAATAAAATAATCAAAGAAAATAATCAAATGAAAATATATAAAGAGAAAATAAAGATTTCAGTTTGAATTTAATGTTAAAACAGGATGTATGTAAACATGATTGGTAAAATGGATCTATATTTTTTGTGTTGTATTCAAAATTACCAACCTCACAGATCAGCTAGAGTCTATGAATATTTAATATATATTATTTTAAGAAAAGATTTTCTAATCATTTATTTATCTAGTTATTAGGAACGAATTACTCTGTAAATGATTTATTAATTATCATACATTGAGCTCTCTTGGGGATTTGAAAGAATCCTTGTATAGGTGTGCATCTGTATACATTGTAGTTATACGGTGCATAAAGAAGATCCCAAATAGAATCATCCCCAACATACCTATTTGGATATTCTCTCTCTTTCTCAATTACACACACACACACACATATTATATATATATATATATATATATATATATATATATATATATATATATATATATATATATATTGTATGGTTATCACTATATCACTTGGTGAGTTGGTGGTGGGCCAAGATTTGGCGGTATTAATAGAGGAGTGCTCAATAATAGTGATTT
>CM042153.1:95571573-95754073 GCA_023376005.1 Doryteuthis pealeii | reverse complement strand
AAGCATTCCTATTGAACACGAATACTTTTAAATTGATCTATTTGACCAATAGATAAGACCCTAACATCTATTACCACTCCTGGTCAGAGTGAACCTGGGCGTAATGAAAATGAAGGAGTACTCCACATTACCCCTGATTGCCATAACTGGAACCTCACCATCAGATTCAGTATAGTTTTACAGAGAAACAGATACACATCTAGTGGACGGAATAAATATAGAAACATCCCTTTTTAGAATTATGTGCAATTGATTTGAAGACTGTTACGATTTCAATGGGCCATCCTTTAGGGCTTCAAACAAGAGCGATTGTCCAGTGGAAATCCTTTGGTAAAGAATCCTTTGGTTGTTCCTCAGTGATGCAAGTTCCTTCGTCAATGATTGCAAATTGACGTTTCTCTGTATCAGTGATTAAGTAGTCAACCAGCCACGCATTATGGCTGTTGATTGGCGGAGTAAAAACCACGTGACCTCACCTAGTCTATAAATTTAGGTGGTGTATTCTAGCACACCTTATATGCAAAAATAACGGGCATCTCACGTGGTGTAATGGTTAGCAAGCTGGATTAGCAGACCATTATTAGTGAGTTCGATTCTCACTGGGCGCCCCATACTTCTGGCCTTGTGCCACATCTAAGCTAAGCTTAGTAAATAACTATATACAAAAATATTCCAACAAAGACGAAAAGTCTTCTTTTTTTTTTTAATCTTATTTTTCTTTCGCAATTTTTATACACGGGTTCTAATTTGAGTTCCTCCTAAGTTTAGTAATATATTGGTAGGTGCTAGTTTGCGGCGAGCATATCACGTGATCTAAGCAGTGCAAGGTACCCGCCGTGGTTGCTAGCATTGTCATAGTAGTTGGTGCGCTGACATGTTGGTTGGTTTTACGGTATGTCAAACCTTTTCGGGTCATTTAATGCTGAATCAATTCATTTTGATATTCGGTTTCTTACAGTACCTGCTGTTGCTTAAATGGTCATCCATCTAATCATTGAACAGGTTAATCGCTGCTTAATTTTGGCTAGTCAAATACGGTGACTTATGCTTTACGAGTTTGAACCTTGACAATCAGGTAAGATCAGGTAGGCTTAATGTCATGGATTCCGAGGCCGTGTTCCAAGCCACGGGCGAGTAGCATTGGGAGAGTATCAGGTGAGCTTGATAATTCAGCGTAATTCATCATCCACGCCATAGAGACAAATTCGGCGAATAGTATTTGGAGAGTATCAGAAAATATCAACATCTCACAGTCAAATGTGGTTTGTCAGTTTCACGACTCGAGGCAAAAGCATCTGGAGCTGATGAATTGTGCCTCACGTTACCAAAATATTGCAAAACTTTTGACTCAACCTAGTATCTTTTCTTTTTTGGATAGTTTCTTCTTGAACAAATTCTCGACGAGAGATGGTGATTTTTGCACTAAATGCTTCCGCTGTTGAAGGATGCGCATGTAACCAAATATTTTTAACTCGACATAACTTTCACTTGTATAAAAGTCGAACCACCGAAACTACAAATATATCAGAAATCGGTTCATTTTCATATATGTATAGAGTTTTCCTTTATTTAAAGTTTTGGTCTTTTTTCCTTTCGCCGAAATGAAAAGGTTTGCAGCAAACTCCACATTACGAAGACAGGAGAACACCCCCCCAAAAAAAAAACCAACAAAAAAAAACAAAAACAAAACAAAAACAAACTTGTGTGGATCTGTTTACGTACATACAATAACTCGCGTATGTCAGCATATATATATATATATATTATATATACACACACATTCACTTCTTATCTTGATGTCTAGACTTTTTCTCTCTCGCGAGATATATATATATTATCATACTAAGGCCGAGTTAATCAACTTTTGCTTCCTAAAGGCTTTTTTATTGTTTAGTTTAATGACACGAACATTATACTAAGTTATTCCTTACTTTTAGGATTGAATTATGTTTGAAAAACAATTCTGTTTTAATTGGTTCTAATTAGTCGTAATTTGCAATTAAGTCAAAAACCGACCAATCTCTTACTTTACTCTGTGTATCTCTTTCTTCCCCTCTATGTATCTCTTGACTACCTCCTCGTTATATAATGTTAGTTTGAGAGAGAGAGAGAGAGAGAGAGAGAGAGAGAGAGAGAGAGAGAGAGAGAGAGAGAGAGAGAGAGAGAGAGAGAGAAAATTTGAAATGTATTTCTATGTTAAATTTCACAACCAGCAACCCGTAGCTTAAATGAGGTCAAACATTCTCTAACAAAATGATTTTAAGGTTTCGTCGGTCATATCTACTTATTTTTAAATTTTTAATTCGTTTTGCTAACTCTCTTTTCCCTAATCTCAATTATCTACCCAGAGCTGAATGGGTGACCTAATGGGTCACGTTTTGTCTAGTATATATATATATATATATATGTTCTGAATGGACCGGGGAGTAATCCCAATGAAGAGGTACTTCACACTCCGACAACTCAAGAAATGGAACCTCACCACTAGATGCAGTTTAACGTCATATCCAGGATACTAAGACCCTCAGCCACTGCCTTCTAGCATATATGATAAAAAGTGTCGGGGCTTTGCCATAAGTCCAATACGGTCAGGATAATCATATAGATGCTAGGGCTTGACGTGACGAGCCGATTGATCGGAGCGGGTCCTCTCCGAGCGCCCGTCTAGAATGAATAAGAGCCAAAGCATCAGGAGTTACCAATCATAGCCAACAGCCGGCTCCATTGGTGGGTGGGGGGGTCTTAACAAAAAGCAGAATAGAAAGAAAGAAGAAGAAAGTCAGAAAAATAATGGAAGAGAAAAGAGAAAAAGAAAGAATTTCGCCAGAGATTATTATACATTTTACATATTGAACTATTTGCAATAGCTTTTTAAGTAAACATATCAAACGTTGTGATATTCAAATTATCATACGGTAGTATATCGACAGTTCCCGCTAGTTTGCTTAATCAATTTGAAGGTGAGAAAATTTCTGCTTACTTTCTTTTTTCTGCGATTTCCTTCAGATCAATTCCACTGGGGATGTACGCGAACGGCTTCTGGTCTTTGTTCTTCATCATCGTATTTAACAAGGCGTCGGGCACCTTGGCACCAATACCATGGGGGCCACCAGTGCTGTTGCTGCTGTTGCAGTAAGGATTCACCGGCTCCATGTCGTTTTCAGGCACCTGAGAAAGAAATCAGAATAAACAAATTAAATACAAAGTGAACGTGGAAACACGGGTGGCGTAACGGTTATAGGGATACAATAAAAAATGATCTCCCTCAGAGAATTTGCATGTCAGTTAGAAGCCGCTTAAGGTGTCACACGACAGCCCAGGAACCCATTATCGACTACTGATAACTTTAACTTAAAAAAAAATTTTTTTTACTGATTTTTGACCAGTAGAGTCGTTGTTTCTGATAGGGAACGGCAAGTTGTATTCGTTTAAAAATTGATATTGCGTCACATCTTGTAGGGGGGTGGAGGAGTTGGACACATGCACACACACACGTTTCGATTTTGAAGGCAGAATTAGTTTATGCTTAAAAGTTAGGGAATCGCGTTCATTGTACGTTCATATTTATATGTTTTGTGTTGCTGTATCTTAAAAGTGATTCTACACTCCCCAGACCAGCAGAACTGCAGCCTCGTCATCGAAGAAAAGAAAAAGACGTCAAGAACTGGCTTCCGTAACTGCCATGGGACACCCGACGAGGCCATCAACGTAATCCTATAAGGAAAACAATTATTTATACCCCCCCTCACCATTATACTATCTCAACTCCATGAATAAAAACCGAGACAAGGTTGTAAAGATATTCGTAGCTCTCGTTGACATTATAAGAACATCATTTACCAAAGGGGGGGGGTAATCGTCGTAGGAAATAGACACGACGACCAGAGTTCAAATCTTGAACAAGGCTGTTTGCATTTAACATAGCGCTAATACCCCTGGGGAAAGGTAGACATCCAATTATTCTCCCTCCAGCTATGGGTAAATGGTAGGGCAGACAGCTCTTTAACCTTGTTCAGGCAATGAGTCTCAGAGGAGTTCAAAACTGTTAAACTCCGCTTAAGTAATTGACCTTTGTTGCATCCTAATTTTGCGGACGGGTTGGGTAAATACACACTAAAGTAACAACTATTAGGAGAGACAGAAGTGGGGTTATAATTATTATGATTATGTCCCATAATAATTGAGACTTTTGAATAGACATTTTACAAAGTAAATGTAGCAACTATTATGGGACAGTAGCAATAATTATTAAGGACAAAAAATTAAAAATATCTAGTGACCCCCCCCCCCCCGAAAAAAAAAACAAAAAAAAAAACAACCGAATCGATCAAATGAAATTCAAAGGAAAATCCATTCAGACATTTCCGTGATAGTTTCCCAGCATTGGCCCTATGAGGATTGACGGTTAGGGATAAGAAAAGAAAAGGTATAAATCCAATTACCCCCCTCCAACTATAGGTAAATAGAAAGACAGACTGAGCTCTTTAACTTTGGTTAGGCAAACAGTCTAGAAGAAGGAAAACTTTGAATTGAAACCTATTAAACCCCACTTAAGAAATTGACCTTGTGTCACATCCTACTCGTGCAGAGGGGGGGATTGGTATATATATATATGAATATCTGGAGGTCGGTGGTGTAATGGTTACCATAATAGGAAATGTACACAGTGAGACGAGTTCAAATCCTGGATGAGGCTGAATTTCACATAACGCTAATACGCTTGGCAAAAGGTAAGAACCCAATTGTTCTCCCTCTAGCTATGGGAAAATAGAAAGACAGACTGGGCTCTTTAACCTTGGTCAGGAAAACAGTCTTGGAGAAGGAAGACTCTCTCTCTCTCTCTCATATATATATATATATATATATATGTAAACACGGTTTGTTTGGAATGGCTTTTTGCCGACAATTTTTGGGAGAATAAGTGCTTAATTGGAGTCGTATCTAATTTTGAAAATTAATTAATTAATAATGAATTAGGCGGGAATACCTATTTAAATGTATGGCTAAACAAATCGAGAAAAATCAATCTCTGTATGTACATTTCGGCCTATTAGGCCTCATCAGCAGAGCTATAGATCGGAAGACCGCCCTGTGCGTGATTTGAAACCGGACTGCCAAGCTGACAGGCCGATCCCATAACCCCTACACCAAACGGACTTCTGCTGATGAGGCCTAATAGGCCGAAATGTACATACAGAGATTGATTTTTCTCGATTTGTTTAGCCATACATTTAAATAGGTATTCCCGCCTAATTCATTATTAATTTTCAAAATTAGATACGACTCCAATTAAGCATATATATATATATATATATATATATATATATATATATAATGTGTGTGTGAATATTATTTACAAGTGTTAATGTGGACAATCTGCCCCTGAACTAGATGCCCGCTAGCAACATCTCTCTCTAGTCTCCGAACCTTGTTACCCATTTCCCTTATCTAAAAACGAAACGGGAACATCAGTGCCATAAGGGCGGTTGACTGTGTATAAATAGTAGCGATGGGGAGTATAGCAGTCTCAGTAGAAACGGTAACAGCGGTCGATGGAGGCAAACAGATGGTAGTTAAGTGACTTATTTGTTTACGCAGCCATTCGACTTTACCTGGAAAAGAAAGAAACGCCTTGGATACCACCCCACCCCCATACACACACACCACAAAAAAAAAAACGCCATGAAGAAGTGCAAAGAAAAGTTGGCTTCCAGGCTGTACATGATGCTTCGTTGCTATGGTTACAGCTTAAACTTACGCCTTCTCCTCTCCCTCCCTCTCTCCATAGTATCTGAACACCGCTTCAACGTTTGAATAGTATTATGTCAGTAATTTATCCAAGAGTGTTCAATACTTCGTCAAAAGAAGAATTTCAATAAAGAGATTCATAAAAATTATGAATCTACCATGACTTCGATCAGCTAAGAGCTCTTCGGGACACTTTACCTTACGAGACTCAGTTGAAATTACTACTATAGTGGATTGCTTCTAGTGAAGTGGCTTAGAAGTGGGTAAACTAACGTTAGGCTTGTTATATATACTAGCAAATATATGCACCCTCCGGGTGCAAGTATTTGAATTTTAATGTAATGAAATATGTTAAATTTGAAATACTTTTGAAACTAAATAAAAATCCAATTTGAAACAGAGGGGGTATAATCGAAGAATAGAACAACTTTGAAACTAAGTCTTCCATCATTTTCCATCACTCCCTCCTTTTATTGCTGAATTTTCCTAATTTAACTATTTAGTTAAATTAGAAGTAAAGAATAAAATTACTGTTATTTCTTTATATTAATGGATTTCTTTTAAGATTTATCCCCGAGATCTTTGCTCATATTCATTAAGAAAAAAACAAACAATTAGAAATCAATAATACCAAGCGCATATTTAATAAGATTAAACTTTTATTACCAATATGCAAATTAGCTTTCCTTTTCACACTGTAACCCGCTATTTTGTTGCATATATATAAATACAATTGCATGTTATTAGTATGTAGATAAGTCAAAAGTATTAATAATGTAAAACAATTTTATTAATAATTGAGGTTTAAATAAAAATAACAATCATAGACAATGTGGCGTATATAACAAAGGGGATTGTGAGTTGAGAAGTAATATAGTTTCGGTTACAGACAGACAAACAATCTCTATTATAATAAGATATATATATATATATATACACACGAGTCAGATTCTTGCCCTGATGAGCTACTAAGCGAAACTGTTAGTAGGTATATCTGACTCATTAGGTTTAACTTTATTATTTGCTCTACTTAGGTATTGAGCACTTTTTACTTTTTAACTTTAGATAATCCTAGCGGTTTATAAATATATTTTGTCCAAGTGTTATAGTATTAATCGATTATTTTAGGTTGGTACTACCCTCTTGGTCTTTCCTTTTTTTCCCCTGGTGAAGTTTGGTCGTATATTTTTACAATCAAACTATTTGCCGGGTTTTTTCTTACCGCAAGGGTTTACCAATAAGTTTGGTGTTATATATATATATATATATATATATATATGGTAATCGTAATAATTATGAGCCTACTCATAGTTTCGGTCAGCTAAGACCTCTTCGGGACCCTTTACTTTACAGGACTGAGTTGCAATTGCTTCTAGTGAGGTGGGTTGGGAGAGTGTAAACTAACGTTAGGCTTGTAGATACACTTTTACCTTTTCTATTTCATCGAACGAAATATGGTAATTTTTTAGTTCTGGAAAATATTTCTTGCCAACTTTCTTGCAATAATGTACAGTCTTCCACTTTTTGTTTCTAAATTAAGAATATCTATGTATAAAATCCAGTGTTGGTTGCTTTGTAACACACAAAACAAACTTTTTTGTTCGTAGAGTGTAGACAGGATACATCTTTTTATATTTTACATAGATTGGCTTTTAATCAAGATGGTGTCATCTCTGCATTAAATAGCCAATCTCTAAAGATAGTAAAGCCGTCCATATACATTACGGTGGCAATATCTCATTGTTAGATTGATATATGTTATCAGACTTAATCTGTTTATATCTATCTATCGTAGACTAAAATGGATAGAACAGATATGAACAGACTGAGATAAATATGAACAGATTATGAACAGACTAAGATAGATATGAACACACTATCTGTTCTATCTATCTATCTATCTTAGTCTGTTCATATCTATCTAAGTGCTACTCGGGTAAAGAACGAACGATGCGAGACGAAAATAAGTTTTACTCGGGTTAGTATCTACAGGTTGGTTGGATTTTACGGCATGTCAACCCTTGGGTTATTTTATGCCGAATACGTTTTTGGTTTATTCATCCTTGTTGGATATTCAAATTTTTAAAACTCATTTTTTCATCTATCTAACCCATAGATAGGGACTGAACAGGTATGACCATTCCGAGTCTGAGTAAACTTAGGAATGATGACAATGAAGGAATACTCAACACTCCCCAAAACTCCGGAATCACAGCCTCACCACCGGACGCAGTTAAGTTTCATACCCAGGATCATTTAGTTTATACATTGAATAAAATATATTCAAATAACAATATGTAACTTGTGTGTTCATTTCTTTCTTGTTTTAAATATCATAAACATACAATATTGGCTTGTCAGACGTTAGAGTCGCAATAATACTTCATATCTATTTAGTTTTGGATCAGTTAGGCTAGACTAGGCAAGTCATGAGAGAGAGAGAGAGAGAGAGAGAGAGAGAGAGAGAGAGAGAGAGAGAGAGAGAGAGAGAGAGAGAGAGAGAGAGAGAGAGAGAAGGCGAGAAGGGGAGATAAATAGGATGAGCAACAAACAACCCGTGAAGGAATGCAAATTAATGAAGAGAGAAAGAAATTAAGAGGTAAGACACATACTTGTCTATCTTTGTCGTCTGGGGAGGGAAAGAAAAAAGAACGACTTGTGAAGAATCGACAGAAAGAGGACAAGACTATCAATCGTCTAAGGGAAGTAACACTACAGGTTATGTGAAGTAATTAGTTTTTGTGAACAGATTTTGAAAAGGAATGTCTACTTATCTTTCGAATTTTGGTGGGACAGGAGATGGAAAAAAAGATTTGTATCCTATTATATATATATATATATATATATATATTATATATATATTATATTATATTAATATATGTTCTTACTTTTGTGCAAAAATTATGAAGATTTTGATTTATATTCGAAATTTAAAAATTGAAATTTTATATATATAATATATATATATATATAATATATATATTATATATATAATATATATATATATATATAATAAGATATAATGAAAAAAACAACGATGTTTTAAAAATAGGCTCATCAGAAGAGAAATGTGCAAAATTCTTGACGGTTTAAAAGCAACACATCCTCAATAATATTATGCATTATAATGTATTTGAAATATTTAGTAAACAGAATAGTAAAACGTTGGAATAATCAAAAAAAAAAAAATTTGTGCTGTCTGTATTAAATAAAATGAATATATCTATCTATAATATATATCTATATATATATATATATATATATATATATAGAGAGAGAGAGAGAGAGAGAGAGAGAGAGAGAGAGAGAGAGAGAGAGAACAACTTTTAAAAAGCATTTGTAAATCTCAAAAGTAAACGAATTAATACACCAGGGTTCCCCATTTACTCAAGCGACGCTAGGTAGCCGCTTCTAGTAATATCAAAGAAAAACCAGTGTCATGGTGAATGAGCTGAAATATCAACAGGTTGGTTGGTTGGTTGAATTTTACGGCATTTCAATCCTTGTTGGGTTATTTTATACCGTAGACATTTTTTTTTATTTATTCTTTTTGGGTATTCAATTTTTTTAAACTTAATTTTTTTTATCTATTTAACCCATAGATTTGACCCTAAGGGGAACCGCCACCCCGAGTAAGAGTGGACCTGGGAGTAATGGCGATGAAGGTGTATTCCACACAGATCCAGAATTGGAACTTCATCACTCTATGCAGTTGAACATCATACCCAGAACACTAGGGCCCTTAATCACCCTTCTAGCACATATGATAAAAAGGGTTTAGAGTTGCCAAAAGAGTAACACGGTCGGGACAATCATATAGTTGTGATAGGGATTGACGTGACGAGCCGATTGCTCGTCTCGGCCAAGTAAGTGCCAAAGTGGAGTGTTGCATGTCATGGACTGCTCAGGATTTCGTCCTTAAGCATCCCGGGTCGCCAGTGACGGCCAACACGTGGCCCCATTACGGGGGGTAATCTTACCCCTCTAACGAGGTGCAGTCAGTGTATTCTACAGCCCCAGCCTTTTTTTTTTTTTTTCACCTTCATTCTCTTTTTCTCTTCTATATATTTATCCACCTTTCAATATACTACTTTTTCTTTCTTGTCTCTTGATTTCTTACCCCTCCATTCTTTCTCAATCAAACAAAAGAAAAAATCTTCAACAACAACAACAATGTAAATACGAATATACAATGAACACGATTCCCTAACCTCTAGGCATGAAAATAATCCTATACGAGTTTAACATGTTGTTAAAATCAGTCAACCAATCTTGAAAGTAATTTTTGTCAGAATTTCTGAGATGAAAAATTGTCAATATTAAATACAGATCGACTCAGACGAGTATCATTGTATTGGTTATTTTTGGCAAAATGTTCTGACCATTTTATCCCCAGCAAATTCATCAAATGTTTGTCCTAAAAGACAATTTTCTTTTACCATTCTGAATGTTTTATTTATAATGAGTGAAATTTCTTTCCGACCCCCCACCTCTTTTTAAAAAAATTCCTTGTACATGAACAATTTTTAAACAGATCTATTTGACCCATAGATAGCAACCCTAACAGGTATTACCACCACAGGTCAGAGTGGAACTGAGAGTAATGGAAATGAAAGAGTACCCAGACTTCACAGATATCCAGATGCAGTTGTGTTATACACAGGGGGTATCCCTTTGGGGGGGGGGGCTGGGAGTTTTTTCCTTTTGCATGTGTTGGTAGATCTTTGATTTATGGTCATGAAATCGTTAATCTATGGAATTCATTTTTGAAGCCAAAAGTTTCTCAGTCTTTCTTGTTACGTTTGTATTTCAACTTTACAAAATTATTACTCGTGTATAGGTCGACCCTTAAAAAGAATTCATTAAAAAGGCAACAGTTGCTGCTTGTTCTTTCGATTATGTTTTGAATTTCTACTTTGCAAAATTATTAATCGATATCGATAAAAAGATTCGTCTAAAACTCGTCTCGACTTATATACGAGTATACACGACAATTATCTTTTTTTACTGATATATTCTTGTGTGTGATGTTCGCATAGATTTATGGCAAAATGATTGTGTGAAGGTGAGACAAGAATGCCAACAAACATTCAGATCTCTCATTTCGACAAGCATCAAACGAAAAGAAATATGAGGGGTTGGGGGGTTAAACTACTGAACTTGTTACCAACTCGAATAGATTCCACCCTGGCATCTTTGCTAATTTGGGATACAAATTTAGGTGACGAATGGCGTCGCTTCTGTTGAAAACATTAACAACAACAACAACAAAAAATATAAACGTCTCCAATTTCCGTTAACCAACGGCCAATTATTGTTACCTTTGGCTCATCACAATATGTGGGGGGTGATGGTGGTGGGGGTGGGGGTTGTAGTGGGTGAGGGTAAGGGTTGTCATCGTGGCCTAGTAGCTAACGTATTGGACTGTAACATTGTAGCAAGCGAGTTCGAACTATTACTAGAGGCTATTGTTGTGGGAAATGGACGAACGAGACGAGTTCAAATCTAACAATTCTCCTTCCTGCTATGGGTAAATAGTAGGGCAGTCTGGGCTCTTTAACCTTGGTATTGCAAATAGTCTAGGAGAAGGAAAACTCTGAATTGAAATCAAAGGGGTTCTCTTCTCATCTTTGAGAATCCCCCTCCGCCTCCTTCATTACCTTCTTTATCTATTACTTTCACTTTCAGGCTGGTTGATTGTTTTACGGCATATCAACCCTTTTCGGGCCATTTAATGCAGAATCAAGTCATTTTTTGATAAACAAAGGACTCGGGTTGTTTACAATACCTGCTGTTGCTTAAGTGGTTACCCAATTAAGTATTGAACAGGTTCCTCGTTGCTTTAGTGATCTACTGGGAATCGGTGCTTTCAGAGTGACTTGACCGTCTCGCTATTACGTTCACTTTTGGACTAATACTTTTGGGAAAGGTATGAACTTCCTTATCCCCAATCTATGCGTTAAATAGCACCACTACTATTATTCTACAAGGATGGCAATGGCATTGGCATTAAATAACCCATGAAGTTTGAAATGCTATTAAACAAAGAAATCATACCAAATCAATATGCGTGTATAATTATGAAGATGTATTCTAGCTAAATTAAAATTATTGAAATATAGCCTGTGTTTACTTCATTATCAGGTTGCAATGACAGCATGGATATCCATGCATCTCTCTCGCGAACAGACCCTATCGTTCATCACATCTGGCAGGTCCTCCGTGCAAAATCCAGAATCCGCACAGACCTGATTGATATAGGTTTTTGCAAGTCAGCCTACTAGAGAGATCAAATTTCCATATGATTGATAATCTATTTATAGCAGTTCATGCCTTTCCTATGTTTATATTAGCATCGCTTTCTGTAGATTGATCATTTTTAAACCATTAAAAGTTCAGTCTGCAAAGTTATTTGTAAAAATAAACATTTAAATATCTTTAGTAATCGTTTCAAATCGAAAAGTTTTGTTTATCTTTTTTTTGTTTGTAAATAAATATCGGGCATTCTGGAGGAATTTGCAAAAGAGTAAACTATTTTAGTTCAATTATTTGATATTCAATTCCAATTAAATAAACACGACTTTTGGAAGATCTTTCACCAACTGTGCCATGTCACATACTTTTTTTTAAATATACATATTTAACAATCCGTCTGTGCGAGTAGGATGTAACACAAGGTTAATTTCCAAAACGGATTTTAACAAGTTTGAATAGAGTTTTCCTTCTCCTAGACTGTTTACTTAACCAAGGCTAAAGAGCCCAGTCTGCCCTACTATTTACCCATAACTGGAGGGAGGACAGTTGGATTCATACCTTTCACAAGGGTATTAACGCTATGGGAAATACAACCAGCCTCATCCAAGATTTGAACTCATCTCGTTTTGTCCATTTCCTATGACAGTAACCATTACACCACACGCCTCCTTTTCTTTTACTTAAAATTAGAAGCGTTCTTTTACCCATTCGAGTGGAGGTGCGTCGTGTAATGGTTATCGTCGTAGGAAATGGAAACGGTAACCCGAGTTCAAATCCTGGACAAGGCTGTTTGCATTTCAGATTGTACTATTACCCCTGGGAATGGTATGTGAGGTCGTTAAATTTATACACCCCCCCCCCCCGAGTTGACATTCAGCAATTTGAACAAACAAACAACTTTGAAAAGTTCCTAATTTCTAGAAACTTTGACAAAACGCGCATCTGGAATTCTTGTAACAAAAATGGTAAACCGATTTTTGAAGAATTTGTTCCCATATCTTTTCCTCTGATTGTTGTAAATATGAATTAGAATGAGGTCAAAGATTTATTTTATTTTAAACAAACACTTTTATCATAAATAATTAAAAAAATAAATTCTTGGGATATAAATGTTTATAAACACACACAGACACATAAATAAATAAGGATAGCGGAGACAAAGTCTAATCTGATAATAGCATAGCCGTGAAACTGACAGTCACCAAGCACCGTTGACTCTATATTTACGTTATCTTGACTTAGGTATATATGCTCTACCACTATTATTGAGTACTCTTTAATTATGAATAAAGCATATATATATATATATATATATATATATATATATGAGGTAAGGTAAAAGGAAAAGTGGACAAAAAATAATGACTCAAACAAGTAGAAGTAGGAGAGAAATATTTCGTTCCGCTTTAAGCGGGAACTTCATCAGTCTGTTTATTCAAAACATGGTACATACATTTGCATTTATAGAAGAGAAAGTGAGTTTGGTGATGAAATTCAGGGGAAGGGAAAGTTTGTGAAGATTTGGTTGATCAGAGGATATCTATCTCACTTATCCCACAAATAAATGAAAAAAAAAAACTTTAGGTATTCATCAAATGATGAATTCATTTCGGTCTGTTTGTCTCGTCAGATTCGACTACAGTCAAATCCGATGAGGCCTACTGGCTGAAATTAATTTATCATTTGATGAATACCTATAATCTTTTCATATATATAAGTAAAGTTGTTGGGGCGGCCTAAAGTCAGTATCAGCCAATCAGCGAGGGAGTCTATCCCCTTTTCACTAGCGCTAGACCAAGGAGATTGTTTTGGCATTTGAGGTGGAGCGCCACACCTACCATCAGCTCCTTACTTTACCGCACAGATCCCTGTGCTACTCATACGCTGAGTTGGCAAGGACCGGAATCGAACTAGAAACTATGTGGTTTCTAGCCGAACGCTCTACCAACTGAGCTAAACCCTCAAAAAGTACAAAAAGTTCAGTTAAGTGTGTTAATTGCTAGAAGGTTTTCATAGGCGATTTGTTTATAGTGGTGAATGATTATGTAGAACCAGACACACTTTGGGGGGTGGACCTAAATTATTTTCCCAACCCTATTGCCCTTATGGCAAGTCCCAACCCCTTTTTATCATATGGGTGCTAGAAGGCGGTGACTGAGGGTCTACATGTCCTGGGAATGACGTTAAACTATCTGATGGTAAGGTTCCAGTTTTGGAGGTTTGGGGAATGTGGAGCACCCCTTCATCACCATTGCTCCCTGGTCCACTCTGGCCGGAGTGGTAGTACCTGTTAGGGTCCCATCTATGGGTTAAATAGAAAAATGTATTTATAAAAAAATTGTATTATCCATTAAGAATTGATTTATTTCAAAACTTTATCGGCATTAAATGACCCACTGAGGTTGATATGCCGTAAAACAAAACCAAAAAAATCCTTTTGGGGTGGAGAATGGTGCACCAACGTGCCACCGATTCTCCAGAACATCACTCCTTGGGTTGTTGAATTCACACCTTTCCCCTCTTCTTCTTCTCGTCCTGTTCATAATAGTTTCGTTATTCTATCTGGTCTAAACATTGTTTTGAAAGATTGGAGATTTTATTCATCAAACAATCTTCGTATCTCTTTATTTTTAAATTAAATTTACCCCTGGAATTTCTTAAAGAGGGGGGAGAGGATATTGCTTAATTTTCGCCGATCAAATGGGATTTGACAAATGCTGAAAGTATGCAAAAGGTCGAAAATGGGGCGAAGATAAGCGACTCAAAATCTGGTGACAGTTACTTTTTTTGGGGGGGGGATAAAGATAAGAAACGACGATAGAGTAAAAAGGGGGGAGGGGAATATGCAGCATGCAATGCAGAGATGCAAGTAAAAAGAAGAAAGAGAAAGAAAAAGTGAAAAAAAAAAAAAAAAAAAAGAAAAGAAAATGGGAGTCAAAAAGGTTTCGGGTTTCAAAAAAAAAAATCGAATGATTCAGAAAGTGAAGAGAACAGGCCATAATTGGTGGATGTCACCATGCAGCAGCGCTGATGAAACATTTAACAAAGTAGCTACGTTCTCTTTCATAGTTTCTTGTCTTTATAACATGAAGCATTGTCAACCATCATTATCACCATTATCATTATTGTTATGTTCACTCTTGCGAGGTTTTCACACCAGCATTAGCTAATGGTCTTTTGCTGGAGTCTGAGTGTCAACCAGTCTTTTCGGTCTCCAGGACTATTCTGAGTATTCTAGCTGATTTTAACAATGCAATTGTTTAGATGGTCCCGATTCTTCATTTGATTTCCAGTTCTTCAATCTACAGGGGGTCCACAAAATCTGGGTACATATGCTAAATTACCATATCTGCCTTGTCGGAAAAATAACAAATAAATACAATAGTGTAATCTCCATGTACCCAGACTTTGTGGACACCTTGTATTTTCCAGACCAGATAATAAGTTCTTTTTTAATTTAATTTAATTAACACTGCAGAGGTGCAGTCGGTTTATTCTAAGGCCCCAGCCGACAGGACTGGTTGCCTTTTGGATATTCTCATTGAAAGAATTTTTCATTTTGTTACATTTGTAAAGAGTACACTTTTATGTTCCAGATAAAATCCATATCTGATTTTATGAAAAGAGAAAATATTTCAAACTAAAACTAAAAGGTCCAAGATATAACAAGTGCACCATTGTGTTGAACACCTTCAGCTTTAATAGACTAATGATCAGAGGATATACCGGATTTTGATATACCTAGCTCAGTCGGTAGAGCGGTCGGCTAGGAATCACAAGGTTCCTCGTTCGATACCGGTCCTCGCCAACTCAGCGTATGAGTAGCACATGGATCTGTGCGGTAAAGTGAGGAGCTGATGGTAGGTGTGGCGTTCCACCTCAGACGCTAAAATAATCTCCTTGGTCTAGCGCTAGTGAAAAGGGGATAGACTCCCTCACTGTCTGGTTGATACCGACTTTAGGCCACCCCGACGACTATGGTCTGGAGAGAATAGAGGACTCACAGTGAAGACTGTTATATCAGTTTGATAAACATAAAAGGGAACTAATCAACGTAATCGGAGTAAATCGACAAAATAATCTGTTGCATGTTCAGTTAAAATACAGTTTGATAATTTAATTGTGGAACATGAAAGTAAAGGTCGTACTGTGGGGTTTATCTTCACATTGGTCTGGAAGAGTTATCTTCCCGCTGTGTTGCCGCATGTTATTACCAAGGGCTATAGTATTTAAGCGCCCGATTTAAACTTCTCTTCATCTTTTAGCTACATCTCCGGAACGAGCACATGGGTTAGACTACTGTCTACCCCTTTCTCAGTGGGGCTTCGCCCCTCCCCGTCACTGTAAGGAATTTATACAGCATGGACTATTCTTAGTCTCATGTCTATAACTTTCATATTATATGTACATTTAGGTATCTATTTGTATCTTGTATTACTATTCATGAATGTGTCCTTCCTTATATCTTATTTGTATCTCGTATTTTATGTATCGTTTCCATGTGCTGTTATCTATATGAAATGTTTTGTCTCACAAACGTGTCGGAGTTGTATGTTCAATTATAACCTTGAACCTTACAAGTGGTAACCCAACGTGATATGAACACCACCTACAAGTGGTGACGACCCGACGTGATGAACACGTTTTTTTTAAGGCTTTGGAATTTTAATTCTTCGAAAAATAAAACCTGTAAAAGGGGGGGGAGAAGCTCTTTGTTCAACAGCCATCTAGCACATTATTTCTAAAGTCCAAACCTCTCCTCATCGTGGCAGAGCGGTGTAAATCCATGCCGTCGGGAACGTAAGTTCCTGGTAGGACCACACAAGGGAGACAGGTATGGCACCCGGGTATTAGTGCCACAACCCGGTCAAAGGGCTTAGGTGAACATTTCAAGAGGCGTCTGCACCGGAAACAAGCGGTTACTTTTGGTCTCTTGTCTCAGCGTCTGATGAATAATCCACGGCAAACTAGAGTGGGGGGGGGGGGGTTTTTTTTTGGGGGGTGCTTGCGTACTTCCTCTTCGCATGACACTCCATCTTTGAATGAATGGAGACGGCTTAACCGACCTCAGGTGAATGCTTCCACAATCAAATAAACCAGTTAAAATACCTGTCCCATCATTCATTCATCTTGAAGATTCCCCCCCCCCTGTCTCCTTCATTTAAATTAAATCTTTCATAATTATTTCCTTGACGTGGGATAACATGCGTCGCTTTAGAAGTTGAAGTTCAATATGGCTTATTGAAAGAATTTCATTCGAATTTTTAACACACTCTTTTATTCTCTGTTAAAAAGGTTAGGACAACCCCCTCGCTATTAAGTGAGACACCGGCAGATGACGCTACTCAATCGTTGTTGCTTTTTTAATGATTTACAAAAGAAGAAGGAAAATTGTTTGGATGGGTTCCAGCTGGAAATTTTTTTTTTTGAAAGCCAAAATCAACCCGTCAGACTGGCAAGGTCAAGTGAAATTTTGTGGGAAGAGACGGCGAAATTGTGAAAACTTTGAAGGGAAAAGTTAGTAGCTTCATATTGATAAAGTCAGCTTGCCTCTGTAATATACACACACACACACGTGTATGTGTGTGTGTGTGTGTGTAGTGTCTGTATATAAAGAAAAAATGGATATAAAATTCGACAATGTAAATATCTATAAAGTTTTGTTTTTTTTAAACAAGAAAATATGTCAAGATTGACATTTTGAAAGCCGACGCTAAAGCGTTTCGGTTTTATTCAAACCATCAACAGGGCTCAACTGGGCTAATATATATAAATCATATGAAAAGAAAAATTGTGGAACAAGCAAAAACTTGTGAACCTTTGTTTATGATGTTTAAAGGCTCCTGTTGACATTCGAAATGTAAGAAAAATATAAAAACCAAACACCACGCAACGATAGCGTTCTCATTCAAATTACGATGACGAAACACCAATCCTTGAAATCGTTGGTTTTAGAAAATCCGAAAAATTGTTAGAATAAATAAATATTTTTGTTTTGTTAGGTAATGATTTCATTCGGAACTACTGAAAGAAACTCTGCATTAATAAATCTGTGTCCAGTATGGGAGATTCTATCTGTTGAAGTAAATTTTGATATAAGACACACACAGAATCACCACTTCTATATATAGATTGTACCAGCAAGAGCAGCAGTAATGACTTCCGGTAAAAATGGCCAATAAGGAAGCAGGACAAAACATTATCTTTTACATGCCGTATATATTAGTGTAGTGAACGACCTTTAAATGCCGATTTTCTCCCAAAACACAAGAGGTCGTTCTTTATACGAAATGTGTTTGTGAAACGGCAAAGTTTACTTTCTATGCGTAACCATGCCGTAACTTCGAACCACAGCCAATATCGAAACAAAGGCGAGTAGTTAAGATATTTTTTTTGCTCAACATTGTTTACTATTTATAAACACCTGTTCATATAATATGTACAAATATTATAAATATTAAAAGAAAATTGCGTAAAAATTCATTATCAGCTGAGATTTGTTTAAAACTTTCAAAAAAATGTCACGTGATTTGTTTTATATATATAAAAATAAATAAACGTAGTTAATTAGTCGCATATATATTTATCATATTACCAATGCTATTGTGTATTAGTGGTGATGTTTGGAATATTCAATTAAACACGGTAAGTTACATCAAAGTCTACACCACATTGTTTATTTACGGTATTGCTTTGATTTTGCTTGCATTACAGTAGTTATTTTTTATAAGCGTTATTTCATATACGCAGATAATCTACGCTTCTTTAACGATCAATTACTTATTGATTTTATTTTATCAATCACCATGTTAACGATTGTGGATACAGCTTAAAACTGCCACCTCAGGAGCAATATCTCATCTACTGAATACCAAGTAATATTTGTGTCTTCAGTGGCATAAAGATCTAACTTTATAAACAAATAAAAATCTTTATCTATATTCCGTTTCTTTTACAGATGATCTAATGCTTCTTGCAAACACATCTGCTCAATCCGAATCTCTGCTGCATAGCATGGAGCAGGCAGCAAGAGGCATTGGTCTCTACGTGAATTCAGATAAAACAGATTTCATGTGTTTTAATCAAGATGGTGCAATCTCCTCATTCAATGGGTAGCCTCTGAATTTAGTAGACTAGTTCATATTCCTCTGTAGCAATATTACAATGACAACATACGCATAAGTAAGATATGGAAATCTGACATCTGATAAAATAAAACGGGAATTCTTCCAAACTGTTGCCGTGTCAGTACTACTGTATGGTTGCACCACTTGGACTCTAATGAAATGCTTGGAGAAAAGGCTAGATAGGAACTACACAAAGATACTGTGGGTTGTTTTGTATGTTAGACAAGGAAAAAAGAATTAACGAGATATTCAATTCAAAAGTAAATAATAAAATGATTATATATATGTGGTTGAAAATAGAGGAATACGTGGATATAACAACACAATAACCACATTTTGTCGGATTACTCAAGGCAACATATCCATCCATGTCCCACATACAAAACGCCCCCTCTCTTACTCTCCCTCTATCCTACCCTCATCCAATTAACTTTTAAACATAAAAAAGCAGAAAGTAAATGCATTTATCTGAACAAAATCTTTAAGGATTTCTCTAAAATATTTTAAAACAAAAATATCCCCGGCCCCTTGGTGACACATTCGATCTCACACATTTGAACCATTCTCTAAACATCAAATTTTATTAAAAGTCAACTGACTGAACCCATAAAAATAAAACACCATTCCACACATACTAAGTCCACCCGACTTTCTTCTCATTCTCTAGACTACTGAACCAGTAGTAACCCCCTCCCCTTTCTCTCCCCGTACCCATTTACCTTTTCACTATAAAAGCAGAATGTACAAGCACTTAATTCAATAAATTTCGAGAAAGCGTCAACCAATAATGAGGCGAAATATCAATTGAATTTAGCCGTTTGTGTTGTTATATCCACATTTTCCTCTCCTCTCAATCACATTTTGTCGGATTTATTCAATCCTTCACTGCTCTATATATAAAATATACGCGGTTAAAAATTCATCAGGCTCGTATGAAGTGTCAGGGGGGAAATAACCAGACGCAGCGCACAGGAATCTCTCCCGGTGAGACGCAGGAGGTGCAGGGCCGGGAAGTCCACCACAGCGCCCATACCCTCCAAGCTGAGGCTCAAAATCCACCTGACACAACCAGTACATTGGGGGAAAAAATCAAATGGCCAACAGCCGTGGACAAAAAGGCTTGGCACGAGTTTGACAGGGACATTTGTGGAATTCTCGAAACATCAGCAAATGGATCGATGGATAAACGTATCTTAACAACATCTAAGATTATTGTCAGTTACGCCGCAGAACGATATGGATACGGGGAGAGGAAAAGTAGGGAGGCAAGCAAAGAAAACCGAAGAGAGGGAAAAATTAAACAATATAGGAAAGAATTAAAATCTCTCACAAAACAATACAAAAAAGCTAAACCAGAGGAAAAAAAACCATTGCAGAAATAAAATCTAAAATAAAAAAAAAAAAATGTAAAACAAATCGTTAAAATCATTGCTCTCTTATTATTAATGAAGGGTTGACTTACCTAATCCTCTAAAGATCGTAATCCGTACTGAGAAAAGTGTTACTGTCCACGTATCCCATTTAAATAGAATGTACCGCGCATTTGATTGGTTGTTAGTAACAACCAATCAGATGAGCGGGATTAGAGTTCTAGAACCATACCCCCCCAAAAAAAAGTCAAACGTCTTTCAGTTAAACGTCTTTTAGTGTCTATTAGTTGTTAGTAGTTGTACCAGAGTTTTGATCACCCCGATAGGGTCAGCAAGGCGAGGTAAGTCTGATGTTGGAAGACCCGAAACTTCCCTATGAACCTTGCAGATTACATCACTGACGACAACCACTAGCGCCCCAAATGTAAGAGCATACATTTAAAGTAATATATATATATATATATATATATATATATATATATAATAAAAAGCTTGGAATTTGATAGACCGTTAAATGCTTTTGTGAAAATGAAGGAAATGCATTTTTAAAGTTAAGTCGGTGTAGCAGCCTATTGTCGTCATCAGCCGAACAGCGAGGGAGTCTATCTCTTTTCGCTTGTGCTAGACCAGGATGATTGTTATTTTTGCTGGGGTGGAGCACCACACCTACCGTCAAGTCCCGGATACTTTACCGCGCAGTTCAGATTACTCAAGCTGTTCTACTCATGCACCGAATTGGCGAGAGTCAGTATCGAACCCGGAATCTTGCGATTCCTGGGCGGATGCTCTTACCAACTGAGCAAAAAACGGCCCCTTCACTGAAGTTAAATTATATATGTCACGTGAGGTGCCCATGTATTTGTCAATGTTCGTGGGTGTGAATGCGGAAGAGGGGGGGAGGAGGTTGGGTGGGTAGTCTGTGCTTTCTGTGCGAGATGACATAATCAGTTTGTAGTGATTAAAAGAAATGCGCACGAAAATTTGATATCGCAACAAAAAGTTTAAAAAGAGAAAGAGAGAAAGAGAGAGAGAGAGGGGGGGGGGGAGGGAGAGAAAAAAACTAAGTTTAGCGGAAATAAAGTGCAAGTGGTGATATTTTTTATTGCATAGAATAACTGTTGGTGTGGTCTTGTAACTTTGGTATTAAAAAATAAAAATAAAAATACAAAAAATCACGGGAGTATTTTTTTCTTTTTTCAAGAATTTTGTTTCAAAATAGAGATACGAAATGCGGATAAACATTTTCGAGCTTTAAAAGAACAAAAAACTACCCCCCCCTTTTTTTTAAACCACGGATAGGATTTGATACAAGGTCACAAGAATAGAAGATCCAGCGAGGATCGAACTAGCTTTTCAGTATTAATGGATCTGCGATAGAACTTAATTGCCATATACTGGCGTGTCTATGTATTTGCCCAACCCCTCCGCACGAACAGGATATGACACAAAGTCAATTTTTAAGCGGAGTTTAACAGGTTTGAATTTAGAGTTTTCCTTCTCCTAGACTGGTTGCCATACTAAGTCTGCCCTACTATTTACTTATAGGTAGGTGAAGGAAAACTGAATTCAAATCAGTTGTTTATTAGATGAGCTTCGCCTGGCTATTCCTCCCCAAGACACGTTACAGGAATCGCACCCCACGATCAAACGAGGTTACGGGACCAGTGAAAAGAAATGTAGAACATTAGATTATGATGAGGACATACCTTTTCCAAGAGTATTAGTTAGAAAGTGAACGTAATAGCTAGCCCTGTCGGCTGTGGATTTAGAATACACCGACTGAACCTCTGGAGAGGGGTAAGATCTCTCCAAGGACCACCGGTTTGCCGTGGTTTGCGTCCCGTGATGCGTAAGGACAGAATCCTGGTGGCTGAGCAGTCCATGACAAACAACACTCCACATTGGTCCTTACTTAGGTTACACGGGTGGATGGAGAGGCTCCCCGATCAATCGGATGGTCACGTCGTCCTAGCATCAATTTTCTTGCCCTGACCCTATTGCCCTTATGGCAAGCCCCCAGATCATTTTATCATATATGTGCTAGAAGGCGGTGGCTGAGGGTATCAGTGTCCAATAAACTGCATTTAATGGTGAAGCTTCACTTCTGGAGCTCTGGGGAGTGTGGCATACCCCTTCATCACCATTACTCTCAGGTCCACTCTGACCCGGAGTGGTAGTACCTTTTAGGTTCCCATCTATGGGTTAAATAGAAAAATATATTTAAAAATTAGAGTTTTAAAAAACTCCAATACCCATCAAGAATGAATAAAACAAAAAACGTCTTCGACATAAAATAACCCAAGAGTTGACATGCCGTAAAAACCAACCAACCAACTAACGTAAGAGCGCGACTGGAGTTCGAACTCAGTACGATGTCGCAGTCTAGCACATTAGCCACTACGTCATGTCCCCCGCACCAACTGAAGTCTCATTTCTTTTGTTAGTTATTGTAATCCAATAATAACGAGATGACAAATTTTGAGATTAACTTGACAAAGAGAAAACGAATTTTGTTTTGACAATTCAGACAGCAAACACAAAAATATCTAATAATTGTAAAAGAGCGGCCAGTTTTAAATAGTCATCTGCCATCTTACACACAAAAACCCAGACCCCCACAAAACAAAACAACATCCGCTACGTTACAAGTTGGAGATCTTTGGTTTATTTAATTAAAAAAAAGAAAAGAAAAAAGATTAATTTCCTTGTTCCATCCCGGAATAAAAATGGCAAAGACGAAACCTTGAACGTTTTTAATCTTTTTTTGTTATTCATATATTTGACTAATAAAGTGAGGAAAGAAAACAAGAAAAGCGATATAAAAAGACGAAAAAAAAAAAAGGATGATCACGTGATCACAGACGTTAAACCAACAGCAAAAGCAAGACATCCGGTTTAATTTGTATGAGGGTTGATATACGCGGGTAATCTCAAAAGCGCTGGTGACACAGGGAAGCTACTCCAGAGTGGACCTGGGAGTAATGGTGATGAAGAGGTACTCCACACTCCCCAGAGTTCCAGAACTGGAATTTCACCACTAGATGCATTTTAACGTTATACCCAGGACACTACGACACTCAGCCACCGTCTTCTAGCACATGTGATAAAGATGGTTGGGGCTTGTCATAAGGACAATAGGACTGGGACAATCATATAGGTGCTAGGGCTTGACGTGATCAGATAATTGATCGAAGAGGGCCGCTCCGACCAGCCGTCTACTCTAAGTAAGGGCTTTAAGTGGACTGCTCAAACACCAGAATTCCGTCCTTAAGCCCGTTCACTACAGTAGGATGTGACATGAGGTCGCAAGTACGAAACATCTAGCGAGGATCAAACTCGCTTTTCAATAGTAATGGATCTTTGAAACTAACCTGCCTAACAATTACACCACGACGAGACGAATTTGTTGCATAAATATTTAGGAGAAAAAAAAAATACACAAACTAGTCAAGTAAAATGTTTTAAATTCCCTGTAACCCCCCTCTAAGTACATTTGTCTACTTGTAAAATCAGGAAGTCAAATGAAAAAAATGTTTAACCCTGTGTTGTCAATCATGATAATTACCAAATCAGCAAATAAAGTCACATGGTTCATCTGTATACCAAAAGGTCAAAATCCCAAAACAAGGTCACGTTTCTTTCTTTCTTTTTCTTCCCATGATTATTTATTTATACTAGCAAACATATGCACCCTCCGCCGGGTGCAAGTATTTGAATTTTAATGTAATTAAATATTATATTAAATTAGAAAAGCTAATGAAACTAAATAAGAATGCAGATAAAAAGATTTCAAACAGAATATAATCGAAAAATAGAACATCTGAAACTTACTCTTCCATCACTCCCGTCTTTTATAGCTAAAATTTCCTAATTTAATTATTTAGTTAAAATAGGAAGTAAATATGAAAATTACAGTTATTTCTTCTTGTTAATGGATTTCTTTTAAGACTTATCCCCGAGATTTTTACTCATATTCATTAAGATAAAACCAAACAATTAGAAATCAATAATACTAAGCACATATTTATTAAAATCAAAATTTTAATATCAATATGCAAATTAGCCTTCCCGTTCACACTGTAAACCACTAAATACAATTGCATGTTATTAGAATGTAGATAAGGCCAATAGTATTAATAACGTAAAACAATTTTATTAATAATTGAGGTTTAAATAAAAATAAAATCATGGAGAATGTGACATTAATAACTAAGGGAATTGTGACTTGAGTAGTAATATAGTTTCAATTACGGACAGACAAACACATAATCTCCATTATAATAAGATATCTAGTCACCTATTCTTTTTATTTATTTTATATATTTCAGTTAATGGTGAAGAGTGGGGGGGGGAGATTACAAAAATAAAGGAGCCAAGAGTTCATTTTTACCTATTTAGTTGGGATACTCAGCATTCTTCCCACCCGTTCAGCTGATGCTGTAGAATACGCCGACTGAAGCTCTGCAGAGGAGTAGGACCCCCACCCCCACCACCACCAATGGGTCTACCTGTTGGCCGCGGGCGACCCGTGATACTTAAGGACAGTATCCTGATGGCTGTGGAGCCCATGACAAGCAGCACTCCACTTGGCCCCTTTCTTAGGCTAGACGGGCGTCAGAGAGTCCCCCCCCCCCGATCGATCGGCTGGTCACATCAAGCCCTAGCACCTATTTGCTTGTGCCGACTGCATTACTCTTATTGCATCCCTATATGTGCAAGTAAGTGGTGCCTAAAGGGTCATAGTGTCCTAGGCATGACGCTAAACTGTATCTAGTGGTGAGGTTCCAATTCTAGAGTGGACTGTGGAATAGCCTTTAATTGCCATTAATCCCTGGTCCACTGACCCGTAGTACCTAATAGGGTCCTATGTATGGGTTGAATAGATAAAAAATGAGTTTAAGAAATTGAATACCCAACAAGAATGAATAAAAGAAAAAACGTCTTCGGCATAAAATAACCCAACAAGGGCTGACATGCCGTAAAATCCAGCCAGCTAGTGTTACCCGGGGAAAATAACTTCAAATATGACAATTAAAATATATACTTTAATATATTTCTTCTAAGGCACACACACTTATTTAAACTAATTACTCATGAATATATAGCTGTTACCAAAAAAATATATTCTGATATCTAAACCAAAGCAAAATAAATGATGTAGCCCTTACCAGTGACGGCTCGTCTATAGGGCACTGAAAAAATATTTTTATATTTGTAAAATATATTCAATACTATTATCAATAAATAATCCTTAAACTTAATGTTAATTGTCAAACTCAATATTTTATATATTTTCTGAATCCGACCCCTCTACGAATTGATGTCCCGAACCGTTCACTTTAGGACTATCACCTTTAGGAAAGATATGATCTTCCTCATCCCCCATCTATAGGTTAAATAGTACCAAAAAGACTGTTTAGAAATACAACTCTAAAACCACAGAAAAGTTACAAAGTTTTCTACAGGAATGGTTTTGGCATTGTTGGGAGACAAAATAGAAATGTCTCCCATTTTACATTGAAGGAGGGACTCTTCCACGTCCCGTGTCCTTTTTGGTCTGGTCACGTGACAAGGCGAACCCTAGAATCCCCTCTTTTACGGACATGACGTTGGGAGCGACGGATTTAGTCGTTTTCGCGTCCTCGGCAGTGCTACGCACATGGTGCCTGTCTTTGTACCCAGACCTGCTGAGAAATAGTAAGTGGTTTCCACCCCTTTGTTGTTTAAACATTTATTCATGTTCTTCGAACACCTTGTGACTCTTTTGTGGGTTGAGACAAGAACTTGGTCCCCTCCTTGTATACTGCAGAATTAAATGGGATATTCTATTAATTGACTTGTCTTTTTTCCCTGCCGAATATTCTGTGTTAGGTTACCCTATTTTCGATAACTTAATACATTATATGAATACGGGTGTTAGCTGCGAGTTAACACCTGGCGAATTGTTATTGCATTAAACAATCCACGAAGGTTGATATGCCATTAAATAAAGAAACAAAGATAGCATCGAAAAACACCAAAATTGAAAGATTAGTAAATTCTTAGAATATTTTTCCTATGTCAATGTTGTCCAGATGCGGTTTTGCTATATGACATTTTTGGTACAGTGGGGTTTCTTTTTCGTAGGGTGTTTTTGTCAGGGCTTTTTCCATAGGGTTTTTGGGTAATGTTTTTTGTCAGTTTTTTTTTAGTCAAGGGTTTTTGTCATAGGATTTTGTGTCAAGATTTTTGTCAAAGTATTGTGTTATGTGGGTGGGGGTGGGGGTCAATATTTTTTGTCAAAGGGCTTTTTGTCAGACAGGTCTTTATCTGAGTTTTTTGTCATAGGGTTTTTGGTTGTACACCCGTTCTAATATCACATAAATTAAATACATAAAAATAGAAATGCAACCGATTCATTTGATCACATGACTGGAAACAATTAAGGTTTGTAAGCAGAGTCAGTTCAAGTTTTTATGGGACACTAAGTTGAATTTGATTTAACCCTTAATGGACACGATCCTCTTCTCTGTGGCAACGGAATCCTAAGCAACCATTTATATTGCTTATTTCTCGGCTTGACTTGGAAGATTTGTTTAATATCACACAATGGCCGAGTTTATTCTGTTGGAATAAATTCGGATTTGAGAAAGAAAAGGTCATAAGCCAAATGAAGATGGAAAACGTTTATTGGAAGAGAGACACGTGACCAGTGTTGATTTAGGTCGAAGTAGCAAGTGTTTACAGACTGACTGGAAAAAGTTTTGTTTCGGCGGCGGGGGGGGGGGGATATCAAGTAAGATAATAATAATAAAGAAAAGGTTCAATGGAGAGAGAGAGAGAGAGAGAGTAAAGCGACTCAGAAAAACAGACCCAAAAGGTGAAAGAACTGAGATAGATAAAGAGATAGATCGAGGGAGGGCATCAAACGACAAAAACGAGAGAGAGAGAGAGAGAGAGAGAGAGAGAGAGAGGGAGTATAAAGTGACTCAGTCAGACAGAGAGAGAGAGAGACAGAGGGAGAGAAAGAGAGGGAGAATAATAATAATAATAATAATAAGAAGAAGAAGAAATAGGGTTGCCCCTTCCTAATAATACACAACCCGATGAACCGTTGAAGCCGACTATGGCCCGAGGTCCCTTTGGTGCGGGGAGAGAGGTACAAACAACTTTTGTTGTTGCCCTCAAGTTAAGAAGTCGAGGCGGAAGCTGTTCGTCGAGAGGTCAGGCTTTCCGCATTTTAGACATTCGGAAAGGCCACTTACTTCCTTAGTGATTATTAATTATTACTGTCCAGATCTTTACGCCTTTAATTCAGGGGGCCAACGTCAGCCGTACCGCCTAATTTGGCTATCAAATCTTAATTTTTAAAAGCGCTTTTCGTCGCCTCTACCTTTCACCCCCCCCTCCATTTTCAGTCCTTTTTTTTCTTTATTTCTTTAAATTAGGAGCAAAGATTGGACAAGTGAAATCTGTCAATTATTCAGAGTTAATTAATCTGGATACAATGTCAGTCTCTCGTTGTCAACCTTATAATTGGAGAGAGAGAGAGAGAGAGAGAGAGAGAGAGAGAGAGAGAGAAAGAGAGAGAGAGAGAGAGAGAGAGAGAGAAACAACAACAACAACAAAAAACGTTCGTACTAACGAACCTTGGCGATTGACAAAAGCGTAAAGGTTTTTAAAGTAAACACAAGACAACTAACAGAAACGTGTACATCTGAATGCATTCATAAAATTCGCGCATGCGCACACTGTGTGTTCAGAGTCATGGTTCTCATTTGTCTTTTTGTTGAGAAAACAATTATTACTAACAGGACAACAAGACACGTAGAAATTCCATGGAACAAAAGAAATTATCATTATAAATAAGTCATATTAACAAGTAATTACGGTCTTTAAATATGTTTCTATCTTCACCTGTTAGCGATAACCACGGGGTAAGAGATCAATAATGTTTTCTATAATCTTTTTAACCTTGGTTAAGCCACCAGCCTAGGAGAAGGACAACCCTGAAAAACCTCCGCTTAAGAAATTGACATTGTGTCACATCCTACACGTGCGGAGAAGTTTGTAAATATTCTGTCAATTATCAACTATAATAATAGACAGGGTCGGTGCTTATTATTCAAAGTCTTTTGACCTTGTAAGGATCCCCAGGACCGATTGGAAATTCGGAGTTTTGGTAATTCAAAAAAAAAAAAGATGCTGACTCCACTTTTCCTTCGAGGAATCGTAGCCCCAATTTGCGAAACTGAAATCAACATGTAGTAGAGGGTGTCCCCATATCAGAGTTTCGTGGGGGTGTGAGGGCTTCGAGACTCTAGCGTCGGACCTGAATACACAAGAACTTCATAGAATTGATTTTTACTAACAGAATTGAAAAACGTTATATCCGAAAATTAACGTTACATGAAAGTATAAGAATATCATTTCCCATGAGTAAATGAGGAATCGTCGGGGTGGCCTTAAGTCGGTATCAGCCATACAACAAGGGAGTCTATCCCCTTTTCACTAGCGTTAGACCAAGGAGATTGTTTTTGGCGTCTGAGGTAGAGCGCCACACCTACCATCAGCTCCTCACAGATCCCTGTGCTACTCATACGCTGAGTGGGCGGGGGCCGGTATCGAACCCGGAACCTTGTGGTTCCTAGTCTGACACTCTACCGACTGAGCTAAATCAGCCCTATTAATATATTAATTCGCAGGACCGTGGAAATTCAACGAAACGAGAAAAAAAAAATCAAGAGGAGCTATTTAAGTAAGAAAAGATGATTTGCTATTCTATTACATAAAAATCCAATTGTTATCTTTGAAATAAATCATACAAAAATATACAATAACAATCTATATAATACTTTATACTCTTAGCATTTGTTAGTATGTAATTCTACCAAGACTACAGGATCAATACATCGTTGTATATTCTATTTTGTGGATAACGGTATTGCTGGTATCGAGGAATCTTTGGAGTTATTTTTCCTTTTCAGCCTTTGACAGCGTTTTGTTAGAGTTTCTCAGAATTTTAGAGATCATTGGGTCTTCAGAGTTTCTCAGATCTTCAATTATCCCACTTGGCTGCGGGGAGGAGGTGTAGGAAAATATCTCACGTGATCGAAGGGGAGGATTAAAGAATATCCCACTTAGCTTCAGGAAAGAGACGCAGAAGACTATCTCACTTGATCGAAGAGGAGGGTGGAAAAATATTCCACTTGGCTTCGGGGAGGATATGTAAATGACTAAAGTACGAACGAATGGATAACCGGCAGAATTTATGATATATGATGTGGTACCTTGAGTTACGAGTTTAATTCGTTTCGCTCGTAACTCAATTTTCTTGGATATCAAATAATTTTCCCATCGAAATAAACTGAAATGCCATTAATCGGTTCCAGCCCGCTTCCAAAGGCACCCCCCCCGCAAAAAACACCCTAACATTTTGTCACTTTTAATAAAAAAATAGCACTATTATATAAAAACATAATAAAGTAGAATGTAACGAATCACGTGCTATAATATGTTTTAATGTTTTTTTTTTGTTTTTTTTATAAATGATATTTTGGGGGCGTAATAAATTTGGAAATTTAAATGTTTTTAGTAAACTTATTAACATAAGCGTATCCTGAAGCACATCCGTACTTCAAATTTTAGCTCACAACACAAAGCAAAAAATCGAGCGAGTAACAGCTCGTAACTCAGAAAACTCGTAATCTGGGATCACTCGTAAGTCAAGGAACGACCGCATAAGATTTAAAAGATTCATGTTCCTGGTCAATGTCTCTTGGAGAATTGAAAACACGAAAACTTTCGAACATATTGGAGCATTTTTCTAACTTGAACAGAATCAGGACAAGTTTTTTTGGTCATTTCCTATAAGTCTAACATAAACAAAAGGGAACACTCCTGACTGATAAATTATTATTTATTTATTGATCTACTAGGAAAAAAGAAGACGGGATTAGGGTTAGTTTAATGGGAAAATAATAATCAGTCAAGAGTGGTTCTCCTTTGTTCCTGTTAATCTATCATATATATATATACATATATATATACATTTGGTGATGAGAATCATTCTATGTTGGGTTCAACTGTTTATCATACAGGTCATCCCTTAGTGAGAGCTCGATGGCTTTGTTCCAGGTGTGTGAACGGATAGAGCAATATAGTGAACAAATAAAGAAAAAAAAACTTAAAATTTGCTTTATGTAATAATTTATTTCAACTGCAAATCGCAGTAACTTCAGACAAAGCAAAAACGTGGTTGTAACTGATTTATTCTAGAATTTTTTGAGCACAAATTACACCCAAGAATATTCACTAAAAAAACAACATTCTGCCCACCTCTACATTCCTTCAACTTATACCTCATGGAAGAAGATGATAGAATACATCAAAAGAACAAGATGGAAAATATGTTTTCCTAAATCCTGCGGACGATCCCAACACAAAATAAGGGGTTTATAACCTAAAATCGCAAAACACACACACACACGAATTTTAAACATGAATAACTGTGAGTGTAGGTGTTCAAACTAGACTAATATTCAAAAAATTACAACTGACTTACCAGTCATGTTAGAATTGATATTCTAAGGGATAATTGAACTCAAGAGATATTTATACCGATTGCTCTATTACCGGTTAAGGCAGGTGGATTTCTTTTTTTTTATGTTTATGGATTTTTATTGGAAGGTAGTTTATGTGTTGATGGATATTTAGAAAATTATTTACTAAGGGATTTAATATTTTAACTAAAAATAAATTGGATAATTCTTAAATTGTGGCAAGTCTCATATATATATATATATATATAAAGAGAGAGAGAGAGAGAGAGAGAGAGGGGGGGGGCTCTTGATTTGTGATAAGATATCTTAGAAATATAAGGAACATTTTATATGAATTCGATTTTTACCGATGTTACATGAAAACATTTACTTATGAATATATAATACAAATTTAACGTGTGTTTATATGCACTGAGTCTACTTATACAACACACATACATTATATATATATATATACATACGTATGAAAATGGCTATCACATACCTATAGATAAGCACGCACAAATATATGTGTGTGTGTTGTACATTTGAATAAAACTATTTCAAAACTTATGTGTGTACATTTAATATATACAATTAGAAATGATGTCTAAGTGAAAACATATTATGGGAGACATATATATATATATATATATATATTATATGAGAGGGAGAGGGCATTATATTTTGTATCATGATTTACTAAATATAAGCAAAAATGCTAAATTTAAAAGACCCAAAATTCTTTCTACTTGAGGAAGGAGTTTTATTTTCTATTTTGTAATAAAACTAAAAAGGAAACACCTCTTAAAGCGTCAGAATAAAATGATAGTCGGGCGTCTCTCTCTCTCTCTCTCTCTCTCTCTCTCTCTCTGTGTGTGTGTGTGTGTGTGTGTCTGAATTCCTGTTTCCGTATTAGAGTATGCCTGTATGTTATATATATATATATATATATATATATATATATGTGCGTTCGTATGTCTTCCTGTGTATGTGTGTTTTCGCATACATATAGTGTCTCTGCGTGCACGCGCGCGTGTCTTCGTATCTCAGATGATGTCTGTTCGTGTGGATCGGAATGTGTCCGGGTGTTCTTGTGCGTGTGTGTGTGTGTGTGTGCATGGGTCAATATGTTCATGTGTTGTTGTGTGTGTCCTCATGGGTCTGAGTCATCGTATCTTCTTGTGTGTATGTGAATGTTTGTGTGTCCGGATAAGTCTGAGCGAGCATGTATTCTCGTGTGTCTATCTGCATGGATCTGAATGGCCATGTATTCTTTGTATGTGTGTGTGCGTATATATATGTGTGTGTGTGTGTGTGTGTGTGTGTGCCTCCTTACATAAGTTTTTAGGGATACTGCTAAAGTCTGCTAATGTTTTTTTTAAAACGAATTAAAATTAATTAAATCGATTATTTAAGGTAAAACTTTTGTCTAAATCGATAAGTAGTAACATAATGACCATCAATAAAAAAGCAAAATAATATTACACATTTAACTAATTTTTAATACATTTAAAACGATTTTTTCGGTCAATTTCAACCGCTTTCGGTCTGAGATGCTGGTTTAAATGGCTTGTTTACAAATTTAATGTAACATTCGCGATTGCAAAAAAAAAAAATTACCAAAAGTCAGGGAATTATCCGATTTTAATGAAATTTTCAGTATTAATGAATTTTATAATGCATCAGTTATTTTATTTCAAAACTTTAAGTATTTCTGCTATGAAAAATTAATATATAAAATTCATTTAAAATATGAAAATCCTGATGTTAAGTTTAAAATGTTATATTTTTAGATTCTAGAAATAAATATTTATTTAATGCAAACCTTATTTTAGGTGCAAAAAGTAATAAGTTTTGAAGAAAAACTCTATTGAAAATTTACCACCCCCTTTTTAAACAGAAAAAAATATCGATGTATAATTTTTTCTTTTATAAGATAATAGCCAATTAAATAATTATCTAAATGAGTAAAAAAAGTAATCTCCAAAAATGAAAAAAATATTTTTTTTACATTTTCCGATTTTCGGTTCTTATTTTCTCATAGAAAATACCCCTTAAATTTTTTTTGTTTCTATTCATAACTTCGGTCTTTTATCTCATTATTTATACTGTAATTAGTATCAAACAAAGACCAACTCGCCAAGATTTTATACCCCCAAAATAAGGGGGGTAATATTAAGTAACCTGAACAAAATGAGAAAGTTTTAAATAAAATAAATAATGCATTATAAAGTTCATTCATTGATACATCAACACTGAAAATTTCATAAAAATCCGATAATTCCTTGATTTTTGGTAAATTATTTTCTGTAGGGGGGGGGGGCTAAATTCATTTTGTCAAAAACGCATTTGACGTCAATTTTGGGTCTAGCTAGTTTACATAAAGATCGATGGAGGAAATAAAGAAAACTTACCATCCTCATAAAATGTCCTAAATAAATTTTTCTTTGCTCGACGAACACTTGTGCTGCTGCGTTCGAGGTGTCGGGGGACGGAATAAATAAAAAGAATTTTAAAAAAAATCAAGCGAATGAAGTGAAGGGCGAGAGGGGTGGGGGGTATGAGCAAAACTCGAACAAATTCGAGGCAACTTTCAAAATCAATTCGACGAAGTAGAACGATAAACTTGATTGAGATGTAGAACTCTCGAAATAAATAAAAAAAAATTTTCTATTAATCAGACGACAGTTATTGTCGTGATCAGTGGAAACTGAACAACAAAGAAAAAGACGAGTCTGTCCTTTTCCGGTTTGTGTACTCAAGGGACAATAAATGCCATGTTCGCACGCGTTGGCGTGTATGTGTGTGTGTGTGTGTGTGCGGAGAGAGAGGGGGAGAGAGAGAGAGAAGTTGTGTACATATGTGTGTGTGTGTGTGCGCGCGCGCGCTAGAAGGAGAGAAAGAGTTTGTATAAGTGTGTAAAGTCTGACGGTACGCCCGTGTGTGTAGGTGCGCGCCTCTCGGTCTGTGCGCCGATCGACTCCTTTCGTATTGGTCGTCATAGACAGGGCTGTATAAAGATGATAGCTGGGTTTTTTGGGTCGACGTTTCATACAGTCTGTTGGTAATGTACAGGGGTAGTTGGGGGGGGGGGGAGGGGGGCAGTCTATATTTTATGTGACTGGTTCCACACTTTTGAATACACGTGGGTTGTACAATGGAACAGGTACTCGAAAAAAAGAATTGATAGGAAGTTGATTTTAAATCTGCATGACAATTTACGCTCGGTCGGAAAAGCCACTTCCTCAGGTGCGATTGACCCATTTAACCAAGAAAAGAGAAGGAAATATAAAGATTGGACAGTATTGTTATTGCTATTCTCTATATTAATACACTACCTACGTGTGTCACGACATGTCATCACATCGGATAAATAATGGACCATGACCCTCTCTGGGAGGTCCTCCGCGCATCACCCTGAATCCACACAGATGATTGATGTAGATTTTTGTGCTGGTTGGTCTATAGGTGTCCACATGAGAACGTCACTTATGAGTTCGTTCTTGCTTGTCCAGCATGTTGCAGCAGAATATTCATGATTTTATATTACCGTTAAAAAGAAATCCTTTAAATTTCGTAGAGCTGCTGTATCGTAATTTTCAAATGGAATCAGTTTGTTTATATTATAATTATTACGAAATAAATCTATATATTATATATTAGTACCGACCTACGTGTGTCACGCCGTGTCATCACCTCAGATAAATAATGGACCATACCGTTTTGATTCATAAAATATGAATGTATTCATGTATTCAAATAGTATACCCTGTCATCACCTCGGACTAAATAATGGACTATATCGTTGTAGTTGTAAGGGAAGAAAATAACTTACAACACTTCAAAGGGAAAGAGAGAAAGAAAGAAAGAAAGGCGAGAGATAGGAAGCTATAGCACTTATCGTCTGTTTCAATGAAATAGAAAAAAATCAGAAAAGAAAGAAAAGGAAAGTTGGGAAAAAGAAGAGCGGTCGGGGAGGCCCCACCCGATCAATCGACTGGTCAGGTCAATCCCTAGTAGCTATATGATTGTTCCAACCGTATTCTTCAAATTGTTCTAATGGAAAACACCCAACATTTTTATGATAGAAGGTGGCGGCTGATGATCACCTACCAATTTATTAAGACACGTGAAGTTAATGAAAATTATTTCTACCATTTTAGAAAACCAGAACAATATTTACCTACAAACAATTCGCATAAAAATCATATATACACAAAAAGAAAAAAAGAAAAAAAAGGAAGATTTAGTATTAAATAACCCACAACGGTTGATATGCCATTAAACAAAATAACCAACACAAGTATTAGCTCGTGGCCTTCACTTGAGACAAAGTGACAGCAAGTCTTCTCAGTTCTCCAGGCATTTTAGCTGATGTCAGACTCAGGGGCGTGGGAAAAAATAATTCTTTTTAGCACCTGGATTTCTAAAAAAAGAAAGAAAAAAAAGGTCCCGCCAAAGGGCCACTAATACTTCCTGTAGATTAAGGTTTGCAAACAAGTTGGACCCATGGAAACTCCATGATAGTTGATAATAAAGATTATCCATCATCTTATGCCTCTGCTCTTCCTTATAGCTTTGTCCGTGTCTCCTCATTCTCTATCCCTATACCGAAAAAAAAAAAAAATTGAAAGGATTTTAAATAAATTCGTCCCATCATTTTTTTTCACTCTTTGATTTATTTATTTCACTGAAATTCGAGATAAATCATTGTAGATTTCTATTTGTATTTAACAATTTCCAACTCTTCGCGTAAGCTTTCATGGCGTTGTTGACGTTCACTTGCTGTCACTTGATTTCTTTCTTTCACTTTTCTCTTCTACGTCTTCTCTTTCTCACTCTTTCTTTCACTCTTCTCTTCTTTCTTTTCACAATTCTCTTTCTGAAGAAAAGTTTAGAGAAACGATCTCGTTGTTTTGTTTTACTGGATATTAAACATTTTGAAAGATACGTAGCGATAGTTTGGTAGAAAATTATTTAAACTCAATTCTTTTTATAAACAAATTTTCTATTTAACCCATAGATGGGACCCTAACAGAGAGGACCCTAGAACAATGGTGATGAAGGGGTGCTCCACATTCCCCAGAACTGGAACTTCGCCATAAGAAAGTTTAACGTTATTCCCAGGACATGAAGACCCTCAGCCACTGCCTTCTAGCACATATATGATAAGAAGGGTTGCGGTTGCCATAAAGACAACAGGGTTGGGACAATCATATAGGTACTAGGGCTTGGCATAGCTAGCCGACTGATCGGAGGGAGTCTCTCCAACCGCCCGTCTAGCCTAAGTAAGGGCCAAAGTGGAGTTTACATATCACGGACTGTTCAGCCACCGTGATTTCATCCTCAAGCCTCACGGGTCGCCAGCCACGGCCAACAGGTGGTCCCCATTGGGGAGTGGACTCTTATCCCTCTGCAGAGGTACAGTCGGTGTATTCTAAAGCCCCTGTCGACAAGGCTATTATTTATCTGAGGTGGCGACAGGGAGTAACACACGTAGGTAGGTACTAACGTATTAATATAGAGATATTGATTTGCTGAATTTCTAAAAGTCAAATTAAACATCAGTCATTTTGTATTTGCTATCAATTTGATTGAATTGGGAATTTTCGTTCTTCATTTCCAATATGTTTTGTGTGCAAGAGAAATTGGAAAACTTCCTAATTCGGATTTGCCTTTCCGTTTTGATAATCTGAACTTATTAAAAAGGTCAGATGGGTTTGCTTTAAGCAATGGTGTCAAAAGTGGAGATCAAGTGAAAAAGACGAAACGGTCTCTGTTGTTTGAACACATTCTTCAAGCGTCCAGCATTTCCAACACGGGGGGGGGGGGGTCCTTTCTTTTCCTTTTCTTTTTTGTCCGTTTTGTGATAAAAAGCCGATTATTTTACATCGGTGTTTTGTTGACTTTATCGCACGGCTTTTGAAAGAAGTTTTCGGAATTCATTTATTTCAGCAATTTCTAAAGGATTTGAACAGTGTGCCCAGAAGATTGTGATGCGCCAATAGCCGGTTATTTCCTATAAGTCCAACATAAACAAAGGGGAACCACTCTTGACTGATAAATTATTTATTTATTGATTGAAAAAAGAAGACGATGTTAGGGTTAGTTTAATTGGAAAATAAATAAATAATTTATCAGTCAAGAGTGGTTCCCCTTTGTTTATGTTGGACTTATAGGAAATAACCGAACAGCCACTGCTAAATGGGGGAACTATAACGAATAGTCATAACCTGCCCGTTGACACTGGATGATCATCATATAAAAGTTTCATGTCTTTATTGACAAATAGAACAATATTAGATACGGGTTGTGTTCAAAATTATTGGGGCTGAAGCTCTATTTACAAAGACGGACAAAAAACAATAAATAAAAGAATTTTGTCCCATAATTGTTGGTATATTTCTATATACATTTCTTATACTAAGTGTTTGGTTTCTTTGTTTATGCCATATCAACATTCATGGGTTATTTAATACCAAAACCGTCCTTGTAGAAGAACAGTAGTAATGAGAAGGTTTATACTTTTTCCAAGGGTATTAGAAAGTGAACATAATAGCGCGATTGGGGTTCGATCTTGCTTACAACGATGTCACAGTCCAGCACGTTAGCCCCAAGGCCACTGGGACCCCCCTTATACTAAATGTAACATCCATTATGGGAAAGAGGTAGTATTTGTGTGGAGGTAGTAACATGGATTAATACGGATAGCCGTGAACATCCATTTATGGGCTCCAAAGTCTACTGAAGATGGGATATTAATCCAGAAATATTAAGGAAACAAAAAAATACAGGTATATTCACAACATACTCGTTACCTTTTATTCAATATTTACAAATTTGCTGTTGTATTAAAAAGGACATTGTTTTCCTTTGTCTGTTTACCTTTTAGAGTCGGATCTTCTCTTTACGACCATCCCCCCTCTCTTGTATATATATATATATATATATATATATATATATATATATATGTTAATGTATGAGTAGTGGCTTACCGGTGAGTACGAGTACGATCGTTGGAAGCGCACAATATCCAGGGGTTAAGTCTGAGAAAAAACAAATACAAAGTGCTCAATACAATGTAGAGCAAAATTTATTTATAAAAGTATTAACTCGATTCAGACGATGAAACCCGAGTAGGTTACTTTTATCCATTTTATAAATATATATATATATATATATATATATTATATATATATATAGGGTGCGGTAGAAATACCTCTTACATTTTATACCGTTACCTGTGTGGTTCAATTGAACTTCGGCAAGCGACAATGGTAGATTCATCTAGCTAATATTAAACCATTCTTTTTTCAGATACGATCAGTTGCACACCATGCGTTTGCTGGCGAATCTTTAATTGCTACACAACTTTTTGTACTCATTTCCTGTTATGTCGGACAGATGCTGTTCAGGATAGAATTTTCAAATCCATAGCAGTGCATTACAGATTGACCTGTCTTAAAATAAATTTTAACAGCAACGCACGGTGTGCAGCTGTCAAAGCCATCATCATAACCGATCGTATCTGTAAAAAAAAAAAAGAAGCAAATATGCTAAAACATCAGCTAGATGGAGCTACCATTACTACTTGCCTAGATTCACTTATACCCCAATATACTTTCATTTATTAATATAACAAACTACATATACATACATTATGTATATCGTCGTCGTCGGGGGTGTGTGTGCTAAAGTCGGTATCAGCCATTCAGCGAGGGAGTCAATCCCCTTTTCACTAGCGCTAGACCAAGGAGATTGTTTTGGCGTCTGAGGTGAAGCGCCACACCTACCGTCAGCTCCCTACTTTACCGCACAGACCCCTGTGCTACTCATACGCTGAGTTGGCGAGGGCCGGTATCGAACTAGGAACCTTGTTTCTAGCCGAACGCTCTACCGACCGAGCTTATATATATATATATATATATATATATATATATATATATATATATATATATAATAACAGATTAAGAAAATCCGACAAAATGTAACGAACGTAAAAGAAAGGTGAATAATAAACACAAGCAATCGATTCAATTACTATTTCGTTTCTGTTAATTCATAGAAAAGTCTGTGGACAAATAGAGACGAAATATTAATGGAATCAATTGTTTGTGTTTGTTATTCAATTTTACTTTATATTAGTCACACACACACGCACATTACATATTACTGTATTGGAGAAAATAAAATAAAGTGCACGATTCACAGGTTTATTAGCTGTATTTATTTGTTATGGTATCAAAACAAAATATATACCTATATATAACTGAATAAAAATTCGCTGTCATTTTTCCACGGCACTTTCTCGCGTCAAGATAAGCGGCTAATATGCTGCTTTGAAACCAATAGTAACAAACGCCTTTTAAACCTATATATATATATATATATATATATATATATATATAATTCTGGTTTAGACCAGCATCTGCTTGGTTTACAGATGCAGCTTCTTAGATAATCTGTCTGTGTGTCTCAGTATATGTAAATTCCTTGAATACCATGCTTGTATAATATCGACAAGCAAGATCTTTGTAAGTGTCAATTCTCTTTATATCTACATTCATACCTATATATTTGGAAGGTTATTTTCTCAATCAACGCGTACGGATGTCTATCATCTGGGGGGGGGGGCGGCGTGAATTCTGCAATTTTCGAAGAATAGAAAAGATGGACGCCATATTTGTTGAGTAGGAAGCGGGAAAAAGCTGAAGGAATTTGAGGTCGGCGAAAGAGAATCTATTCTGGCCAAAGATTAAGAAACCGAGACTGATATTAGGTTTTTTGTTTTTGTTTTTATCAACAAATCTCCATGGCCACCTTCTTATCGCAGTTGCATAACGAATAGAATTGGGAAAAAGAGATTAGAAAAGTTTTAGAAGATTTCTCTTCCCACCCTATGATTTATTTCACAGGCAAATAGAGAACTGCGTTGGAATTATATATATATATATACACTCCCCATCCCCCTAGGGTTGAGCACTCTGGGAGGGATTTCGCTGACGACCGCCAACTATAGCGTAAATGCAACGTTCTCCTATATAATGGATGGAGCACTCTATGGCGGCCTTTACATACATAGAGATGTGTGTATTAAAACAGTTAAAATCTCCTCCGCATTCTGTACGTGACGATAGCCTAGCGGTTAAGGTTTCCGACTGACCCTGAACCGACCGGATTTCAATCCCGGCTGTAGGTAGCTTACAAATGTCTAGCCACACTGAAGAGACTTGATAAGTCGAAACACGTCTGGATGATATATATATATATATATATATATATATATATCTTATTCGAACGCATATATATTGCATTGGAATAATATATATCAACACCTCCTCACGAACAGGATATGACACAAGCTCAATTTCCTAAGTGGAGTTTAACAGTTTTAAACTCAGAGTCTTTCTTTTCCTAGACTTAACTTAACAAAGGTTAAAGAGCCTGTTCTGCTCTACTATTTACCCATAGCTGGAGGGAGAGTAATTGGATTCATACCTTTTGGCGTCCCGGATTTGAACTCGCATCGACGTGTCCATTTCCTACGACTCTGACCATTACACCACGCGCCTCCAATATATATATATATATATAATATATATATATATATATATATATATGTGTATGTGTGTGTGTGTGTGTGTGTGTGTGTGTGTGTGTGTGTAATAATGAAATGAATAATCTCAGAACTTCTGATAACCGGAAAATGAATTGATGCTTCAATTCTGTTAATCATTTTTGGCGTTTCTGGCAATCGGCCATCTTGGCTTTCTACTTTCTTTCAATTAACGCAATTTCATCTTTTCATCTGTGTACACAGGTTTTTTTTTCTCCATCTGGTTATCTCAGTCGGTAGAGCATTTGCAAGGTTCCGGGTATGATACCGATCCTCGCAACTACGTGCATAAGTAGGAAAGCTTTGGTAATCTGATCCGTGCAGCAAAGCATCTCGGAGTTGACGGTTGGCATGGCGTTCCACTTCAGACGAAAAAAAATCAACCTCTCCGGTCTATCGCTAGCGAAAACGGGATAGACTCCAACTCTGTTCGGCTGATATTGACAATAGGCCACTCATCCGACTTTAGGAGTCGGTTTAGCTCAGTCGGTAGAACAGGATTCCGAGTTCGATACCAGTCTCGCCAACTCAGTGCCTAAGTAATACAGCTTAGATCCGTGCAGTAAAGTGGGGAGCTGATGGTAGGTCTGGTGCTCCATCAAAGACAACAACATCTCCCTGGTCTAGCGCTAGTAAAAAGTGGATAGTCTCCCTCGCTGTCCGGCTGATATCGACAATAGGTCAGTCCACCGACTTTACTAAGAGCATACTAACTTTATTGCTCTAATGAAAATCTTGTTATACTGGGCCGTTTTTTGCTGGGTTATATATATATATATATATATATATATATATATTAGTTTGTGTATATATATGCATTGCATGAAAGTAATTCTGTGACCCTATTCTTTTCGATACACACTATTACAATATATATAAAGTAAAGTAAAGTCGTCGGGGCCGCCTAAAGTCGGTATCAGCCATGCAGCGAGGGAATCTATCCCCTTTTCAATAGCGCTAGACCAAGGAGATTGTTTGGGCGTCTGAGGTGGAGCGCCACACCTACCATCAGCTCCTTACTTTACCGCACAGATCCCCGTGCTACTCATGCGCTGAGTTGGCGAGGACCGGTATCGAACTCGGAAACTTGTGGATTCTAGCCGAACGCTCTACCGACTGAGGGTGTCCCAGAAATTAAACACCATCCTGGTTTTCAGAAATACACACACACACATATTATATATATTATATATATAATATATATATATATAAAGCTAAGGAAAACGTTAGTCATACATATAATCAGAAAAAAAAAGCTGTCTATATCTTTACTTTTTAAGTGTTTTAGTAAGGTTATTATCCGCTGGCCCAGAACCAGAGTGAATAGTAATGCACCCGGGGAGAATCAAACTCACTTCATTATAAAAATAGTCGCAAACGAGTTGGGTAAAGTAGACGTCCTATAGTGGTGTAATGGTTAACAAGCTAGTCTCGCAGATCCATTACTACTGCTTAGCAAGTTCGATCCTCGCTGGATGCCCCGTACTTGCAGTCTTGTGTCACATCCTACGCGTGGCGAACGGGTTAGGTAAAGCAACGTCCCATCGTGGTGTAATAATTAACAAGTTGGTCTCGCAGATCCATTACTTCTGAATAGCGAGTGCGCCACATCCGGGTTGGGTAGATAGCCACTTCATTATAAAATTATAAGAGAGACTAGCTTGATAATTAGTTTTCTTTCAAACGGGTTTTAACACCCCCCCCCCGTCACCCCCCATAAAAAATTCAATTTGCCAAAATATCACAATCCACAAACATAATGTGATTTTCTCACCAATAAGAACAACAATACGACACCATTATTGCTTGAACTACTACTACTACTACTACTACTAGTAAGTATTTACTTGGCCTCTCATCCGGCCGGATTGACACAAGGACGATTTAACGTGGTGACCCATTCATTGGTCAGTGCAAAGAGTGCATGATCCCTTCGGAATTCCCCTTTTGGGGCGCCTCAGGCGTCTAGCAATAAAACCGACCCTGTCCCTTTTAGACGAGGGAGTAGGAACTGCCTGGGGTGGGGGGCGGCACCCTGGGATCATGCGATTTATTTTACTAACCGTTCCAAAAGCCGAAGCTACTGGACACAGATCACGAATGCCAGGTCAGTAAAAAAAAAAAATAAATAAAGCCTAGTTTACCAAAATGTCACTATCTTACAAACATGATGGGATTTTCTCATCAACACTACTACTACTACTACTACTACTACTAGTAGTAGTAGTAGTAGTAGTATTACAACTATTCTCACAGATTTCGACTGTGATGAGGATGGTCGTGGCAATAGAGATAATTGTATGATTCTTTTATTTTTGGCAAAGAACTTGTTGCTAAAAATAAATCGTTGTTGGCAAGCATGAAAACTGATGTTCGTCTACAACGACTGTCATGCATTTTTACAGTCGCTACTTTTCAAGAAGTAGTTGGGGGGTGGGTGGATGATAAACTTTAAAAGTATAAGGACCTGGCTACAGAAATTGCAAGAATGTGACATTTAAACACAATTACTATTCCAGTAGTAATAGGAGCACTGGGTAGGATAAAGAATAATACTGACAGATGCATTAAGAGAATCACAGGAAGTCGGTCTCTATCTGAAATACAAAAAGATCAGCTTAATTAGTTGTAGAATTCACAGGAACTTAGAAAAAAGTTTCTCTATTTGATATGTTCAACATCTTTATTTACCTCAGATCTCAGGTAAAAAGAATTGGAAAGAAATTGAAGTAGATAGAAAAATCAAGAAAATTTAGATAATAATAATAATAATGAAAAGAATAAGTGTAAAGCCGATTACTATCACCGCCAAATGCTGTTACAGTAGAAGTTCTGCCTTTCCTTTCTTCAAATAATAATAATTTTAATTAATGATAATTATAATTAATAATAATAATAATAATTAATAATAATATTAATTAATAATATATTAATTAATATAATAATAATATTAATAATAATAATAATAATAATAATAATATTAATAATAATAATAATATAATAAATAATAAATAATAATAATAATAATAATAATAATATTAATAATAATAATAATAATAATAATATAATAATATATAATAATAATAATAATAATAATATAATAATAATAATAATAATAATAATAATAATAATAATAATATAATAATAATAATAATAAATAATAATATTAATAATAATAATAATAATAATAATAATAATAATAAATTAATAATAATAATAATAATACTAATAATACTAATACTAATACTAAATAATAATAATAATAATAATAAATTATTTATGAATTTAAATTAAAAAATAAATAAGTAAAATAAATAAATAAAATAGATAAATAAGTAAAATAAATAATAATAATAAGTACTATGATAGTGCTTTTCCGCTGTTTACTTATTAAATCATTTGTCTAACAACATCACAACTACTTCGACGACGAAACAGTCTCTTCAATATTACTTCTATTCAATACCCACGTTTTAACAACACAATGCGCATCTATACATACACCAAATATATATAACTTTAAAAACCTCCCCACATCTATATAAGAACATTCCAAATGAATCTAACTAAAATAAGTTTTTCACTGAACAGATGGACTCACCACATCTAATATATTTCTCTGGCCGGATTATATTGTCTTGTCAAACACTTGGAAAACTTTAAAACTTTCTAAAAACAACTTCTTTCTCAAGATATTTTCTCCTGACGATGACCTAAAGTCGAAACTAGTTGAGAAAAATAAACAACATAAAATAAATATTCCGGTTTGTCTTATCACTTTTTGTTCATATTACACACACACACACATACATACATATATACGTGTGTGTGTGTGTGTGTGTGTGTGCAAAACACTTTCCTATCTCCTCAGAATATTCCATTACAGAAAGATAGGTGAATTGAGTAATGAGAACATTGGTTGTCATAGTAACACAATACATACTCTGTGCCACGAGCAGGCGCCGTATTACCATAACAACAAAACTGAGTGATTAAAGAACGCCTACAAATAAATTACATGTAAATAAATTATTTTATTTTATAAAAGATAAAGAAATCTGATTGATTTTCAACAAACGTCTGAGAATTTTTTTCTCGGTAGAAATTAGTTTATGCTGAACGTAGAGATTGAGAATATAATAGAGTTCTAGGCAGACTTTGTAGTAGAGATGAGTTAATAATGGATTTTAGTAGACAGTGGTAAGTCTAATAGTAAATATTTAGTTACTTACATTGTTTGTTTATTGTTTACACTTAAACGAATCTGTTTAGACTCAGCTTCAATTGCGATGTCGAAAAATGAGGAGAGGAAAAAAGAATGGGAATGGATTGATAAAGAAAAAAGGAATTTGCATCCATATACACACACTCTCTCTCTATTTTTATATATATATATATATATATATATATATATATATATATTATATATATATATATATATATATATATATATATATATATATATAAATAAAGCTCTCTCTCTCTCTCTCTCAGGGCCGGGTTAGCTCAGTCGGTAGAGCGTTCGGCTAGAAACCACAAGGTTCCTAGTTCGATACCCACCCTCGCCAACTCAGCGTATGAGTAGCACAGGGATCTGTGCGGTAAAGTAAGGAGCTGATGGTAGGTGTGGCGCTCCACATCAGACGCTAAAAATAATCTCCTTGGTCTAGCGCTAGTGAAAAGGAGATAGACTGCATGGCTGATAATGACATTAGGCCGCCCCGACGACTTTACTTTACTTTATATATATATATATATATATATATATATATATATATATATATATAAATAAAGATCTTTCTCTCTCTCTCTCTCATTATATATATATAGCGTGCATAACACTTCCCCAGAATATTCCATTACAGAAAGATGGGCGAATTGAGTAATGAGAACGTTCGTTGTCATAGTAACACTTCAATTGCAATGAAGAAAAATGAGTAGAGTCAAAAAGAAGAAGAAGAAGAAGAAGAAAAAGAAATCTTGATAAATACCTTGACTGGCGAAAGCAAAGGAAAATATCTTTGCATCATGAATTTCTGAAGAGATGACACTTCACTGAAGACCAACAACGAGATGCTTCTTATCAGAAGGTGAAAGAAATGAACGAAAAGTAAAAGTCGAAAGTTTCGTTTTCGTGAGAAAACCACTAATTAGAATCAACAAAAGTTTATTTATTTCTATTTAAAAGGAGAAGTCGAGACTGTTTGACACACAGCGCAGTTGATAAATTAATTAGCCGGTATAGAATCGAGTAAACTCTGGGGCTTCATTCATCGTTGTTTTTGACAAAGAAGCGAGTAGAAAATGTGAAAGAGGTCTCTGACAAAAGTAAGTAGGGTAGACAAATTGCATACCTTCGTCGTAGCATGATATTTCGCTCATCGTCTGAGAAGCCATCGCTCTGACGATCCTATGTTGACTTGATACCTACCAACCTTATAAATTATTTGTGTGGATTGGGAAGAGACAATTGAATTCTTTATACCTTTTTACTTGATTATCCACAAAACAACAATTTATTCTGGCTGCATTTTTTCGGCGCCCAAGGGAGTTTGATATTGGGTTTAGTTGAAGAGTACATTCTAACGAATGTACAGGATTGAAAAGACAGAAGAACGTAGGCAGAATGAGACACACGAAAAATATAAGGGGTATTTACAGGGAGGTGCAGTTGTCGTAATGGTTATACATATATACTAACCCGTTCGCCATGAGCAGGATGTGACACTCCTAGACTGGTTGCCTAACCAATGTTAAGGAGTCCAGTCTGCTCTACTATCTTACCCCTAGCTGGAGGGAGAATAGTTGGATACATACCTTTCCCAAAGGTATTAACGCGATGTGAAATACAAACAGCCTCGTTCAGGATTTGAATTCAGGGCATCGAGTCCATTTCCAAGAACGATAACCATTACACAACGCGCCTCTATACACTTCGCTAGCAAAAACTGTACCTTTCAAAAGGGGCATCCAACGAGGATCGAACTCGTTATTTAGTAGTAACGGATACTGTGAGACTAGCTTTCTAACCATTATACCACAAGGACACACCCTAGGTATTTACCCAACCCGTTCGCCACGGGTAGGATGTGACCTAAGGTCGCGTGTATGGAGCATCTAGCGAGGATCGAACTCGCTTTTCAGTAGTTAACGAACCTGTGAGATTAGCTGGCTAATCACCACCCCACAATTTAAAAAAAAAAAAAAAAAAAAAAAAAAAAAAAAAAAGAAAAAGAAAGAAATCGAAAGTGAAACGGTCGAGAAAGTTTAAGAATGCTAAAATAATTTCGGGTGTTTTTCTCAACATATGTCGCCTAACGCACCGACGAGCCTAAATTTCATTCTTCGATAATTGTGTCCTTATTCCATCTGGGAATGTTGACGAACCCCCCCCCCCAAGAAATACCCTGTAAAGGCGTATGACATCCCCTCAAAAAGAATGTGTCATGAGCATGACGCTAAACTGCATCTGATGGTCAGACTCCAGTTCTGGTGCACTGGAGAGTGTGGAATACCCATTCATTGCCATTACTCCTAGGTCCACTCTGACCCGGAGTGATAGTACCTTTACGAAGTAGAGAGACAATATAAACAGATTTGTACATACAAGAATAGCTCAGTCGGTAGAGCATCTGCCTTGGAACCACAAGGTCCCAGGTTCGATACTGGCCCTCGCCAACTCAGTGCATGAGCAGCACAGCTTGGATCGGTGCGGTAAAGTGGAAAGCTCATGGTAGGTGTTGCCCTCCACCTCAGACACAAAAACAATCTATCTGGTCTAGCGCTTGTGAAAAGGGGATGACATCGACAATAGACACTCTGCCGACTTTACGTGGTTTTATGTGCATAATATACACTGCCCTGTCGGCTGGGACAGAAGAATACATCAACTGAACCTCTGCAGAGGAGTTAACCCCACCCCCACAAATGGGGGCTACCTGTTGGCCGTGGGTGGCGACCCGTGGTGATTAATGATAGATTCTTGGTGGCTGAGCAGTTCGTGACATGCAAACACTCCTCTTTGGCCCATACTTAGATTAAACAAGCGGTCAGAGATGGCTCCCTTCGATTAATCGGTTGGTCATATCAATCCCCATCACCTATATGATTGTACCAATCCCTTTGCCTTATGGCAACCCCCTCCCAACCCTTTTTATCATAATATGTGCTAAAAGGCGGTAGTTGAGGGCCCTGGTGTCCTGGGCATGACGTTAAACTGCATCTAATGATGAAATTCCAAGTATTCCTTCATCGCCATTACTCCCAGGTCCACTTTGACCCGAAGGGGTAGTACCTGTTAGGGTTCAATCTGTTAGGGTTAGATAGAACAAAAGGAGTTTTTTTTTAAATTGAGTACCCATCAAGAATGAATAAAACGAAACGTATCCGGTATTAAATAACCCAACAAGTGTTGACATGCCGTAAAATCGAGCGAACGAAACATAATATACATACCAATGGTTGGTTTGTTAATTTGCTTTATGACATATCGACATTTTGGCCTATCAAATGAAAAATCTTTTTTTTTTTTTGATGATTTAATGTGTATTAATAAACTATTCGAAATAATTTTCATTAACTTCGTGTGTATTTATAAATTAGAAGAAATAATTTCATGTGCATTAATAAACTGGTTGCCATGCCAACGTTAAAAAGCTCGGCCTGCCATAGCTGAATGGAAAATAGTTGAATTCATACTTTTCCCAAGGGTATTAGCGTTATGTGAAACGAAATGAGTCTCATTCAAGATTTGAACTCTGTTAGCTGAGACCACTTCCTATAACGATAACCGTGACACAATAAGTGCCTCCAACTTTATACGATTGAAGAATAAGATAAAGATTCAGTTGATCTAATATAACGGGCATATAGCAAGGGTCCAGTTTAGCATAGCAAGATCCACAGGATTGCTGCTTGTGAGTCATACAACTGCAGATACATCAGGTGTAGTGATAATATTTTAGTTTCACTAGTAGATCTTTAGGGATGGGGATTCGTGTCCCACACCTCTTGGCTTCTTCTTCAAGTAGACTAATCTATAAGACTAGAGAGTTCAGACCATTGTGTACTAAGAGGCAGTCCGCACCGGGTGGCACAATTCAAGTTGAGGAAGGCAAATGAAAATAAAGGAAATTTTCTGGAGCTTGTTCAACTGATTGGAAAATTCGACCCAGTGCGACGTGAACATTTGGTGAAAGTAAAAATTGATAAGTTTACAACTTCCTATTCTCACCAAAAAATTCACACTGTCCTATTCAGTAACATATAATTTTAGCAATATTATCCACGGAGCGCGACTTTGCGGATAAAATTGATTTTAATGAAATCAGTCAAGATTTCGCCAAAAAGGCATGTAAATCGTTTATTTTTGAAATTCGTTCATCTGTTCTTAAACATAGATTTCCTATTATTTTTTAATAGTAATAAATAATAATGTATAAACATTATAGAATTAAATTGTGGGAAAATAAATACTTGCTACAGTTTGGATTCTTATTTTGCTTATTTATCTCCATGTAGTATTTAATTTTCGACTTTTTGGAAGTGTTATTAGAACTTTTAAGGGTCAGCCAAATAAAAGGGTGGCACTTGTGCGGTGAGGTACGCCACTGGTTCAACCTTTCTTACTATTTACCCAAATCTGAAGGAAGAACAGATGGACCTACACACTTATCCCAAGAGAATTAGTTTGAAGTGAAACGTAATTGGCCTCTTCAGAATTTGAAGACGTTCATCCTATTTTCTACGAGGAGAGCCATTACGTCATCTATACGATGGTGAACATTGTACTTACATCGAAAAATTATTTCGCTTACGTGTAGGATTTGACACAAAGTTACAAGTATGGGGCATCCAGCGAGGATCGAACTCGCCATTCTGTAGTAATGGATCTGCTTGCTAACCTTTATCCCACGACTTTGCACTTATATTTTAAGTCGACCCTTCGCTAAAAACTTTGAACTTTTCAAAAACTAATACGCTGAAAATTTAAAAAAAAAATGTTCCAGAGTCGCAATAAATAAAAACAGAAATTTGGTAGTTGTAGTTCTAGCTATTCTTACATTGTACAATAAGAGAGAAAAGAACAAATGGTGAATTAGATTCTATACCGTCATTTAGAGTCTAATTGTGACCCCCGCCCCAACTAACCCCAACCACAAAACAGGACCACGTTACCTTATTCTCATTGGGCACTCCATACCCCAGGAATTGAAGTTAAACTTAGTAAATAAAAATTTTAAAAATGTTCCAAAAAACTTTTTTTTTATGGAAGACCCTATACGGCAAACCTCCAACCCCTTTTTTTTTTCATATATGAGCTAAAAGGTGAAGCTGAGGGTCTTAGTGAATTGGGCATGACGTTAAACTGCATCGAGTGGTAATGTTCCAATTCTGGAGCTTTGGGCAGTATGGAGTACCCCTTCATCGCCATTACTCCCAGGTCCACTCTGGTAGTGCCTGTTAACGCCCCATCTATGGTTAAATAATAAGTTTTAAAAGATTTGTTTAAAATGTGTTTAAAAGAAATGAGTTGAAAAACAATTAAATACCCAACAATGTGTTCGGCAGAAAATAACCCAAGGTTAACATGCCGTTAAAATCCAAAAGAAAACAACACAGATAAAATATATTTCTAGCTTCTTCATTTAAAAAGAACAATGTTTAAGATGCAAATGTTTTATTTTTTCTTTTCGACCTCTCGCCAGTTTTGGACAAGGCAACAGCAAAGACGGTTCGAATTTCACTTACACAATCTCGCACACATTTTACAAATAGATAGATTAGATGGATAGATAGATAATGAGAGGAGAGAAGAGAGAGAGAGAGAGAGAGAGAGAGAGAGAGAGAGAGAGAGAGAGAGAGATGTGTGGAAGAAACTAAAAATACGTCCAAAGCAGTTTTCTTTCAATAGGGAGAGAAAAAAAAAAAACTAGTATAAATGATTGTTTGCATTTTATTTCTGCATGTTTATTTTTTAATTTATTTTCTTTTTATTTCGGATAAATAATTCTAAATGTAGATTTGAAAATTCTAATTTAATGCAAATTATATTTTAAGACAGAGACAGAGAGACAAAAATATAATCTTTTAATTAAACACTCTCTCGTCCAATTCTTCTATAGGATAAACAAAACAGTCCTAAGTTCGTTCCATGACAAAAGTACAGTGTATACTGCCACACACACACACACCGACACAATAACTAACAAATATATTCTTTAATTAAAAGTATGTTTTCAAATTCTTTAGAATAAACACAAGCTTGTCTCGCAGATCCATTAATGGACGCCCCATACTTGCGACCTTGTGTCACACCTTACCCAAGGCGAACGGGTTGGGTAAATGAAAGGCGTTCATTGTGGTGTTATAGCAGACTGGTCTCGCAGGATCATTACAACAGAAAAGCGAGTTCAATCCATGCTGAAGGCCTCATACTTGCGACCTTTTGTCACATCCTACCCGTGGTGAACGGGTTGGGTAAATACCATAGAGTATCCCATAGTAGCATAACGGTTAGCAAGCTAGTCTTGCAGATCCATTACTACCGAATAACGAATTCGATCCTCGCTGGATGCCCCATACTCCTGACCTTGTGTCAAATTCTACCCGTGGTGAACGGGTTCGATAAATATTTTGTTTTAACCGTGTATAATTTTCCGACCGTTATCATCTTGCAACACTCATTAGAAAAAGAAAAGCAAATGTTACACAGAAAAAAATATAAGAAAGAAAAAAGCAGAGGTAGATAGAGCGTGCGGAAGCGATAACGCTAACCTGTTTCAATCGAACATGATAAGAAAAAGAAAAAAGTGTGAGAGAGAGTTAAATCAAGATTATTATACTTTTTACATATTGAATTATTTAGCAATAGCTCGAAAGTAAACATATCAAACGTAGTAATAATTAAATTATCATGCTGCGGTATATTCACAGGTCCCGCTAGTATACTATAATGCCATCAGCACAGACAGACACACACACACACACACACACGCACACACAGACGAGTGAGTGTATGTACGGGTTTTATTGTAAATCTGAAACCATAAAAAGAGAATCAAGAATAGTTGAATTATGACGTTGTATTTTTTGTTCACTGCATTGGCCGACCGGTAAAAAACATCCTGGCAATAATTCCACAAAAAACAAAACCGACTAAAAAATAGTTAAAATAAAAACCCTTCTAGATCTTTCTCGCTTTCTCTCTCTCTCTCTTTTTGTCTCTCTCTTTCTCTCTCTTTTTCTATCAGCTTTTATGTGCAATGTGTGTATGTGCGTGCGTGTGCACGTGTGCAAGGCTTCAACTTGCAAACAACAACAACAACAAAAGTCGCTAGAAAGTTACAACAAAACCGATTTCTTTTTTTTCTCTCTTTTCTTTTGGATGGGCGTGGGGTGTGTGGGGGAGACTGGATCAGAAATGAACAAAAGTTACCTGACAGTTTTCAGATTGACCCAAAGACAACGCGCTCATTACACAAACACTGTTTAACAACAATGTACTCGAAGAAAAATAAATAAATAAATTGATTAAAAAAAAAAAAAAAAACAACATTTTTTTTATTATTAATCTAATTAAAATTCTCAATTTTGTATGGATTTGTCATCTTAAACCAGAAAACAAAAAAAAAAAAAATAAATAAAATAAAAGATGGCACACTATATCGAGAGTTGAATTAGAGCAATAAACTTTAAATTCTCTGAACTGACATAATAAAGTCATTTCCAGTACAATTTGCAACTAAATAATAATTTTATGGGGGTCTGCATTCGCACTGAACTTAATCATCCAAATTCTCTATATGACAGAGAAAACTGTGAACTTCTAATTATTTTAGAATTAGACCCCCCCCCTCACTCCACCTTAAAGAGAAGCATCAATATAATTATGGACCGCTGCTACAACTAAAACTTAACAAATTCACGGATCATTTAGTTTTTTCTTTTTAAAGATCAGAAATGTTGTACAAAGAGTAAATTAAACACAGACTAAACGAAGGTTTTGCAACGAGAGAGCTATATGGACCCCCCTTGGGGAGCATAAGATTTTGGGGACCTCAAGGGCAAACTTGAAAAACGGGGGGAGGTACAAGGGATTAAGAGGGGCGACAGAAAATTTAGGACCACAAAATATGTATATAGAATATTTTGTAATTAATAATTATTATTTAAAATAAAATATCCAACTTATTATTTAGTTAAAATGTTAACTAAATCTAATCCATTTTGTTAACATAAATATTTATTGTTTTTTTTTTTAATGATCTTTGTAAAGTAACCGTTTTACAATCTTTAATATTCTTACTTCCCTCGAAGTTGAGAGACGGGGCGACGGAGGGGGTATAAAAAGTCAAATTGGTATGGGGAGGGGGGCACAAAGATCTCGCATTGGGTTGAAGGGGGGCCATAGCCCAAAAAGGTTGAGAAACACTGGATTAAACTAATATTTGAATTGATCAGATCTTAGATGAATTGTTGATACGCACACACGTTTCATCTTATGAAAATCAACCGACGATGAAATAAGAAAAAATATCGAAAACTTTACGTCTGCACTTGGTGACCATACACACGCACACACAATATATATATATATATATATATATATATATATATATATATAAATGCTAAATGATTTTCTTTTTTTATTTCTTTTCTTTTTATTGAGACGGCGAGTAAGCAAAATATCATTATAAGGGTCAGTACGATTTGTCATCTTTTTTTTTTGTTAAATCAGAAAGGACACAATTAGGTAGACCGTGAATTCAGGGGCGTACATTTTTACTATAGTCTACCGGACAGATGTTAGTGGAATATGAAATGAACTTGGATTAATGATACTTTTGATAAAAATGAAATTCTAAGGAAAACATAACTTAATACGTTAATTCATTTATAAGTTTAAAAAAATTAAAGGACAGTTAAAAAAAGTGTATAACTGAATCAATACGCAATAACTTTAAATCTATACAACATCAATTAAAAAACTTATAAACGAATTAACGTATTAAGTTGTTTTCCACAGAGTATCATTTTTATTAAAAGTATTAATCCTAGTTGAGAAATTAAAAATATATACATTTGAGTTCATTTTATATTCCACTAATATCTGTCCGGTAGATTGTGGTAAAAATTTACGCTCTGAATTCACAGTCAACCCAAAATTAATATTCTAGTAAACCCTTTTTTTTTTAAAATCAGGTCCCCGGGTTGAGGCTTATCGAATCAATTATTACCTCTTAGTTTTTATAGATATCTTCCTTAACGCTTCCATTGAGAGAGAGAGAAAAAAAAGTTCTTATTACTGAAGCGTTTCGTTTATTTAATTAAAGAAAGAAAAAAAAATTACATCCTTTTTCGGGTCCAAATAATAAGAGGTCGAGAAAATGTGCAGATTTATGGAAGATATAAAATAAAAAGGTGGAAAAAACTTACCCAAATCATATTCGGTGAGTACATTGTATCCGGTTTAAGATTCTTTTCGTTTTTAGCTTTCGTTACTGAGACGACTTAACATGCGTTCGTTGTTACAGGCATTGTATGTATAGTACATAGTACATACACACATACATGACCCTTACCCTTACCAAATTAGCGACGCTAACCCAGATTACTACTACTACTACTACTACTAGTGCACTTGCTGCTGCTTCTTCTTCTTTTAGGAAAGTGGATGATGAAAGTTTATAGGACGACAAAACTCAGGTGTAAAAAGGAAGATTCACTTTACTCTCAACAACGAGAAACTTTGAAAAGTTTTTTTTATTTTTATTCATTCATTCATTATTTTTTTCCTTCCTTCCTTCTAGTTTTTTTTTTCTTCTTCATTGTTTTTTTTTTATTACTCACTTTTTCTTTTTCTTATCTTTTCTTTTCTTTCCATCATTTATCTTCTCTCTTTTCCTTCATCTTCCTTCCCTTATATCTTCTTCCATTATTGGTAATCTGAACATTAGCTACATAAATGAGAGTACCCCCCCTTGTTTCTTTCGCTTTGAGGAAGCCTCGTGTTTTTGTTTGCCATTTTCATTTCACCGTAAATCTACACTGGAAATACGAATTTGTTCGAATCAATACAACTGCATGTTTTAACACGAAAATATCATAAAATGTGTCCTTAATTGTGCTTGCGCATTATTTGAAATGAACTTGTTATAAAGGCTTCCTCAAAGTGAAAGAAACAAGGGAGGTTACTCATTTATGTAGCTAAGATTCAGATTACCCCATTATTTACCTCATTTTTCTTCCCTCCCTTCGTTCATTTACCTTCTTTCATTCCCTCATCTTTCCTCCCCTTCTTCCCTTCATTCTTCCTCCCATCATCATTCCCTCCCCTTCATTCCCTCATCATTCCCTCCCATCATTCCCTCATCTTTCATTCCCTTTCATTCCCTCATATTTCCTTCATTTCATTCCCTCATCTTTCCTTCATTTCATTCATCTTTCCTTTTCATTCCCCCATCTTTCCTTCATTTCATTTCCCCATCTTTCATTCATTTCATTCCCTCATCTTTCATTCATTTCATTCCCTCATTTTCATCATTTCATTTCATCTTTCATTCCCTCATCTTTCATTCCTTATTTATCTACTTCCCTTCCTTCTCACATCTTTTTCTTCCCCCTCCCTTCCATCATTCATTTGGCTCCTTTCCTTCCCTCAGATTTTCTTGCCTTCCCTCATACCCCCCCCATCTCCGTCTCTTCCTTATTCATTTTCTCCCTTCCTTCCCTCATATACCTTCTTCTTCTTCTCTTCTTCTTCTTCATCTTCCCCCAAAATAAAAGATGATACACTGATTCATTATAACTCCAATCTCCAAACTCAAAAGTCAAACTGTCTAAAAATAAAATCGACACCCAACATAACAATCTTTTGCTTTATAGAAACAAAATCGCATTTTTAGTTTTAGTTTTTTTCCTATTTTTGCATCGCTTCTTCATTCAGTCCAAGTTCGCGACCTGTTGATGAAGTTTACAACCAAAAAAAGAAAAGAAAAGTTGACAATGCGGGGGTGGGGGTGGGGGGGTTGCTGTTTTGCGAATAATCGGATTGAACCGGTTGACAACAACAACAACAACATTTTGGGGGTTGAAGATCATCGCCGGTCTTAATTGATTAGCGATTTGCCTTTAGAAAGCGGCGGCGGCGGGGGAAAGGGTGTCCATCATAGCAACCCTTTTTTAACATTTCCCAGCGTCATGCAAGAAATTAAATATCACTACAAAAGAAAGAAAAAAAGAAAAAAAAAGAGGGGCCTTCATTTCAGAAGGAATTTAAATACCGCCCCCCCCCGAAAAAAAAGGCAGACAATTGATTTTCTCCCAAGCTGATGAATTGTTCAAATCCTAATGAACTGTACTTAACTATTTGCCTAATTGATACCGCTCTCAGCGGCTCTACTCCACCATTGCGATGCTACCGTAAACCGCTGGTTGCGGCTCTCGTACGTGTCACTCAAATTACAATAATAATAGTACTTAATTTGAATAGAATATGTTCTGAGTTGAATAGATAGTAAATATCCCGTTATACAGGTAAATATATATATATATATATATAATATATATATATATATATATATCAAGAAAATTTGGTACAGTCATCGGGGAAATTTGGGGGGCAAAGAGTTATGATAGAGATTTTTTTTTTTAGTCGGAATATGGACAGGTACACTTTTATTTCCACGTTCTTACCGAGTACGAGAAAGGAGTCCTCGTGGCGTAGTGGCTAATGTGCTGGACTGTGACATCGTAGTAAGCGAGTTCGAACTACAATCACTTATGGAATGGTATAAACCACGTTGCCTACTTTATACTACTCACAGCGGCTCTCTCACCACACCCAAGCAAAGTACAAAAACTGATGCTTAGTTCATTATAATTGAACAAAAGGAACCAGATGACAATAATAATAGGACTTTATTTGAATAGAATGAGTTGTGAGGTGAATAGATAATGAATTTTGAAATTGAAACAAAAACATTTGGTACAGCCGTGGGGGAAATCTGGTTGGCAAAGAGTTAAATAGAAACAAAAAATAATTAATTGGTTACAGTATTTATCTGGCCTCATATTCTTATCACATATTTTTAAAGTTTACTTTTTCCCATCCATTTATTAAAGAAAAATACCACCAAAATGAATTTTCATATCATTATTTTCATTATATATATTAGCAAGAATATGCACCCTCTGGGTGTAAGTATCTAAGTTTTTAAGTAATCAAATATATTAAATTAGAAAGACTAACGAAATTAAATAAGAACATATATAAAAATATTACTTATTTTAATTATATTTTAATTGGTTTCTATATAAAATCATTTATAGGATTGATTTTAATATGGTTGAGAATAAAACAATAATAATAAAGATCAATAATAAAAATAATTATTTATTAAACATGGTTTTCTTAAAAACAGTATATAAATTAACCACACCATATATTATGTAAAATGTTATATCTTAGTGATATATAAGACACGTTGCAGGATTTTAAACGCACTAATAACATGGGCTGTTTTGAGGCGAATCTAACTCAGATTTTCATATGACATCGTTAATAAATAAAATGTATTCTATGTATTAATTATTTTGACTATAAATGAAATACTCATTGATAAACTTACCCAATTCCTGGGGGTATTGTGACGTAAGCAGTGACATAATTTCTGTTACAGACAAACACCGAATCTCCATTATAATACATATATATATATAATGGTTCCCATTTGGGGTCCATGTACCCTCAATGGGTGGGCAAATATCCACCATCACCACTACCACTATCGCCCATATAATTGGTTATTTGGTTGGTTGGGTTTTACGGCATGTCAACCCTTGTTGGGTCATTTTATGTCGAAGACGTTTTTGTTTCATTCATTCTTGATGGGTACTCAATTTATTTTATACATTTTTATTAAACTCAATTTTTTCTATTTAACCCATCGATGGGACCCTAACAGGTACTACCTCTCCAGGTCAGAGTGAACCTAGGAGTAATGGTGATGAAGGGGTACTCCACATTCCTCAGAGTTCCAGAATAGGAACCTCACCATCAGATATAGTTTAACGTCATACTTAGGACATTAAGACCCTCAGCCACCGCCGTCTAGCACATATATGATAAAAAATAATTGAGGGTTGCCATAAGGGCAATAGGGATGGGACTATCATATAGGTACTAGGGCTTGGCGCGTTCAGCCAATTGAGCGGAGGTGGAGGGTGCTCTCCGACCGACCGTCTAGCCAAACTAAGGGCCGAAGTGGAGTGTTGCATGTCATGGACAGCTCAGCCACCAGGATTTCATCCTTAAGCATCACAGGTCGCCACCCACGGCTAACTGTTGACCCCATTAGAGGGGTCTTATCTCTCTGCAGAGGTGAAGTTGGTGTATTCTAAAGGCCCAGCTGACACGGTTGGTCCTTACGGCTTAGAATACGTGACTGTAACCCTAAGAGGAATACGAACCCCCAAAAGGGGGTGTTTTCTGTATCTGGTGGTGAGGCTCCAGTTCTAGAGATCTAGAGAGTGTGAGGTACCTCTTCATTGCCATTGCTTCCAGGTCCACTCTAGCCCCGGGTGATAGTACCCTTTAGGGTTCCATCTATGGGTCAAATAGATCCTTTAAAATTATGCATATTCGATAGGACTGCATGCAAAAAAATAAAAAACACCCCTTTAGAAACAAACAAACAAAAATGTAAATATAAACGTACAATGAACGTAATTCCTTAACTCCTAGACATAAAACAACCCCATACGAGTTGATATGCCATTAAAAAGAATCAATCAACCAATGCCATAAAAATTGTGACGTTTTTCACATCTCATCTTGTTTTAGCGAAATCTACTTCATAGAAATTATATTTTGGTAGGCAAAGAAAAAAGAAAAATTTATAAAAATTGTCACATCCTTATTTTTCATTGGAATAAAAAAAAAAAAACACACACGGATGTTAGTGATGCTATCTTTTTTTTCTCCTGCGAATAATTTATTTGATTATAAAATGTGAAAATATTTCATGCTATCAACACTGAGCGATTGAGCAACCAGTCAGTGTTCGAGGGTTCAAAACATCAAGAGGCTCAAATAATAAATGTGTCATTCTTTTAAAATAATCCAAAATGACTTATGGGATAAAAAATAAATAGGCTATTTTCTCATAGCACAACCGGAAATCTGGTTCAAATGAATTCAAAATTTAATACAAATATTAAACTCTGGGTTCCTCGGAAAATTTTACCCAAGTTTTATTTGATCTTTGTTTTCAATTGCATCCCACAAATATAGTATAAATTTATGACTTTTTGCACGTATATTTATAATAGAAGTGGCTACCCGGCGTCGCCTGGGTAGATTTTTTTAAAGTTAATCTCGCAGATCCATTATTACTTATCACAAGTTAGATCCTCACTGGATGCCCCATAAAATCCCCACGTAAATGTATAACAATATAGTAAGAAATTTTAATTCAATAATTTACAATTAAAAAAACAAAAAAATACAATATAAATGAGGCGATTAATTCAATGAATCAACATCATATTTCAATTACCTTCTCTTACGATAGAAATTTTAATTTTTAAATATCTTCCAAAATATAAATAAAATCTTTATTATTTTTGCTCAAAAATCAAGCCCTGGTGATATTTAATGTGTATATATATATATATTTACTTTGTCGTTAATTGTTTTATTTTCGAAGTTTCCTCCGAACATAAACATATACACAACTGCCCTTTATATATGGATAGATAGATAGCTTTTTATATATTCATATTTGAATGTGCAATGATTATCGTCGTAGAAAATGGACTCGACGATCCGAGATCAAATCCTGGACGAGGTTGTTTGCTCTTGCGAAGGACCTGACTTTTCCCATCAAGGGGTGAAATAGTTGGGTAGAATGGACTCTTTAGCCTTGGTAAAGCAACCAATCTAGGAGAAGGAAATAGGAAATTTCATAACGCCATATGACCAGGGCTTAGAATACGCTGACTGTATCCCCTGTAGAGGATTAAGGTCTCTCCTCCCCTCAAAAGGGATGCCCTACGCTGAAGCAGCGATGGGCCAGTTCAATACTTAGATAAGTGACCATGTAAGCAACAGCGGGTACTGTAAGAAACCGAATATTAAAATGACTTGAAAAGGGTTGATATGCCGTAAAACAAAAAATATTCAAAGTATCCTATGCGTACCACTACCGATATATATATATATATATATATATATATATATATATATAGCTCGTGTCCATGCCTTTGTTGAGGTTTAGAGTATATATTATTAAAGGGGCTGGTTTAGCATCCACCAATGAACTATAAGGTTCCGGGTTCGATGTCGGCCATCAAAATGCTTTGATTCGGTATTAAATGATCTCATAATAGACGAATACAACAAACTAGCACAAAGGGAGTAAAATACTAGGCACGACTGGGTGGGAAAGGTGATCCACTGGTAATTGCACAAGAAATTCGATTTTGACCATACTATCAAATGGTATATACACAAACCAGAATCGGTCCAAGAGAATGCGAAGCATAAAATTATCTGGAATTTTGAGATACAAACTGATTACCTAATCCCGGTAAGAAGACCAGACCTAGTGTTAGTTGACAATAATAATAAAAAAATATTCTAAGCGACGTTGGTGTACCATTACCGATAAGTGTCTGGTGTTCATTACCTTTTTGTCGAGGTTTAGAGTATATATTACTCGATTGTATTCTCTATTACACCTGGGCATTATTCTACTTTTAACATACTTCTACGATGTCATCTCAGATATATGTATGTTACGAAGATAAAATAGAGAAATGCAATGGATATTAATTCCCTATTGTGTTTTGCAATGTCTTCTGCTGAACCGACTCGAGATAAGATAACACAGAGAAAGAGAATTGTCTGTCTGTGCGCATGCGCGGGGGTTATTTTTATTTCTTTCTTTTTTTTTTTTTTCATGCATAGAGTAAGAAAAATTGTTAATAAACTTATTCGAGCCCATTGACCCCAGGTTGCATATAGTACCGCAGTTTATAATCGGTCGCCCATCTGAGTACTGAACAAGCTCATCATTGCTGATTAAGTTTGGTAATCTGATTAAATCGCGGCTTTAAAGAATCTGGGTGAATTGGAAATCAGAGGAAGAATCGAGATCATCCAAACTAAATCACTGTTAAGATCGGCTAGAATACTCAGTTGAGTCCTGTAGACCTGAGGAGACTTGCTGTCAATCAGCCTCCTGTGAACCACCGGCCAAGGCGGGTGTGAAAAACTTAAATAGAGTTAAATAATAATAATAATAATAATAATAATATAATAATAATAATAATAATAATGGAGATTGTATTTCTGTCTGTAACAAAAAACTACGTCATAGCTTTACGTCACAATATTGTTATGCTATAGATACCCAAAATTTAAGTATTTTTAAAAATTGTTTTTACTCTCGTCCTTTTTTTTTTTTTTTACAGTAACAAGAAGTTAACTAAAAAGTTTCCAAATAAATAAATACCTACGATTTTGTGTAAAATTGATGTGGAAAAATATTCAAAATAATTGTTTGATTATTACATGCACGCAACATTTTATTTGAGAGGAACGGGGCTCAGTTTTCATTTCAAATTGTTTTTGTTTTTTTACTCCTTTAACAAATATGAGGATTTGTCTTACTTATGATACAAACCCTCTGACATTGAATTTTTAATTCCAACCCTCTCAGGCAATGTCTTTCAAAAATTAATTTTTACGACGCCCGGAGGGTGTTTTCTGTTGCTAGTAGTAGTAGTAATAATAATAATGATAATAATAATAATAATAATAAACAGCGACAACAACAAAAATTATTAAAAAGTCGGCGGGGTGACCTATTGTTGATATCAGCCGAACAGCGAGGGAGTCTATCCCGTTTTTGGCTAGCACTAGACCAGGAATATTTTGGGGCTGAGGTGGAGTGCCACACCTACCGCCACCTCCCAGATCAGATTAGAATGATTATAACTAGCAGGTATTTATCATTTTTAGTTGTTTATTTACTGGCACCCCATCATGCCAGTTGGACACAAAAACCATTAACATGGGAGACTACGCACAAACCGAAATTCATGCGTGGCCAGTGAAAAAATTGCGTGGATCCTGTTCGGCTTTTCTCTTTTGAGGCGCCTCAGGCACCGGGAAATAAGCCCAGCCTGCCCCTTTAAATCAAGGGGGTCGGTGTTGCGTGTGGGGGGGTCCCCTGAGATAAGCCTGTGGGTACAGAACATAGGGTTTGAGAGTCCTGCATCGAGACAGCATTTTAATCATTGCACTTTTTTGTTTACACCAAAAAAGATTCCATGAGTATTGACATCTAACGTTATCTATTATTTCACATCTCTGGTCTTTTATCACTCTTTGTTTTTTTTTTATCTTCTCGTTCTCACCCTTATCCATTCGAAACTTTGTTACTCGTTCATCTTGTTATACAAAGGGATAAGTTTCAAATGGGAAAAAAGGAATATACAAGTTTTTTCTATTGTTTCCTTTTTTTTTCTTTCTATTTCTTTCTTTCTTCTTTTATCTCTTTACAAATGTTTTTAAGGTATCGCAATTTTTACGTCTTTACGCATCTCTTCTTGCTTTTCAATCTTTTACTGATTGTCTCTTGATATCGACACAGCAACCCCCTCCCTCTATCATCTCCATTCCTTTCCCACCCTTATATATATATATATATATATATATATATATATATATATATATATATATATATATATATATGTGTGTGTGTGTGTGTGTGACATACATGTATATACATGTGTGTGTAATTGGGCAGAATTTCTTAATTCAGACATATTTAGTTAAACAGTATAAGCATCTTTTGTCTACATATTCTGGTTTCAATCCTTTCAAGTCACCAAATGAACGATACAATATTCGGCCGGAATTAGCTAATAAATTTGCATAACTAATTTGTTCCTAAGTACTTTGGGTCACTTCATAGACCATCATCGGAGGATACGTATATTGCAAAAACAATACAACTTTGGAAGTGTTCTATTTATAATGGTGTAATGTAATTTTTAAAATCTAGAAACAACAGTATAGCAAACAGAGACTGCATATTTCGAAACTCTACGCATTAGTTAGAAAAGAGCCCAACGTTTATAAAATTAATCTCGAATCCAGTACTAACGTACTTAAATGTATTTAACTACTGCTGCTATTTTTAGAATTATATTTAAAAAAAAAACGCTACTGTACTATCTAACCTCACACACAATTTATATATATATATATATATATATATATATATATATATATATACACACACACTATCACTTTTTTACAGAAAAGCCATCTCCTCAACCCGGCAAACAGTGTCCGTGATCATGCATGTGATTCCTCAGGCCTACTTCCTCCTTGCAAGCCCTGTCGCATGTGTGCCAAGCAAGATAACTGTCGTTAAAATTGCTCTCGTACACTGTCATATGGCTTCTCAGACCTGCTGCAGACTCACATACTTTCTCACAGAAAAGACACGAGTTATCCGTAGGTTGCTGCAGAAGGACCTATGTGAAATGAGCTTGCGATTGTTTGCTCTCATGAGATCACATACATCAAGTCCAGTTTTGGACAAACTGGACATTCCTGCGGGTGTTATAAATATTTCCAGGCAGAAAAGTGCCCGGAACCGAGGTTGAGTCCTCTTTCCGAAGTGCATGTTTCAAGATATAGTGTTCGATTCTCCGTATTTCAAATACGAGAGAAAAGTAAAAAATTATCCGCGCTTCCGCCATAACATATCTTTTTTTTTTAAATGTCACACTGAGTTCTGCGCACGCGTGTTTATAGTTGGCACTGTTCTGACCACGTGAACAAAGTTTGAGCTTGATCACGCCATTTTGATTGCTGTCTTTACAGCGCAAACATGGCCGCTCCAGAAGTAGTATGCACAAAGGAAGAAAAAAGTATGATGATCCGATTTCTCTGGTTGGAAGGGGTGTCAGGGTCTGAAATTAATCGGAGGCTTTTAGCACAATACGGGGACAGTGCAATACCGTGTAGGAGTGTGTAAGAGCGGATAGAGGAATTTAAAAGCGGTCGAACAAGCATGACGAACGAATGAAGATGTAAAAAAAAGTGGTGCATAAATGGTTGTATGACCAGCCAAAAACCTTCTTTTTGGAGGGAATACACAAGATTGAGGATCGATGGACCAAGTGCATCAGAAAAGAAGGGGACTATATAGAAAAATTACCTACTTGTTTAGTCCCCCCCCTCATTGAAAAGACAAGAGTGCTGCTAATTTTTGCCTCTCCCTCTTAATTCTACAACTATAGCAAATCACTTTTCTTTTTTAAAAAAAAAAACAGACTGGTGTTTACAATAAGAACCCTAAAGTTTGTTTTTTTTGACGATATCTTTAAAGCATTTTTTTTTAAATTTTAGCTTATGACATTTATCACGTCGTAACTCTCCGTATAAAAACTGTTTAGGTAACCGAACATCCTCCATCTTCGTAAGTTATCCAGTCGGGCGCATCCGATTGCGTTTGAGGAGCAACAATACTGGACGTTATGGCTTTCTGAATATCAACGGTGTCTTGTATTAGAGACTTATCTGACGTTTAGGATCCTCATAAGACAAGTTTGATGGAATATTTCGAAGATTAGTATATACATACAAGTAGTATCACAAAAAAGAATACATAAACGTGCCCTATGATAGAATTATACACATGTTTCAAGAACAAGCAGTATGTGAAAGGGGTACAAAATGGAGAAAGGCTTACTTGATGGATGTGGGTAATATAACCGTGTGGTTTTACCATTTCCAGTCATTATTAGAGGCAACGTCTGTACTGTTCAAAGAACAGAGACAAATAAAGGTCGAGGAGAGCTTTCTGTGACTATCATGTGACTCCTTATGGGACGCCTAACGGATATACCAATTATCTATGGGATATGATTAGGTATTTGACTCCTACATGGTCTTAGAATTTTTTAATGGAGATAATAATCCAATACTCAAGTATTATACTTTAGTATTGGATTTATTAAATTATCCAGAATTGATTATTGTATAAATTCTAAAAATAGAATGTGACTCGATATCAATTTTAATAAGCGCTGAAGGAAGCAAAAAACGATAAGAAAAACAGAGAGAAAAGAAAGAATGAAAAACGGAAAGAAAGAATGAAAGAAGTACGGAGAGAAAGAACAAGAAAGAAATATTTTAGTTTAATAAAAAGAGTTGAGGAAAACACACACGCATAAAAAATACTAAAAAAAAAAAAAACAAAAAAAAACCTTAAAAAATTCCGAAAATAAAAAAAGCTAAGGTCAAAATGATAAGAAAGTCAAAGAAACTGAAAGAAAGTGGAAATTGGAAGAAGAAGAAAAAGAAGGAAAGAAACTGTTAGAATATTTAACAAACCTCCGCTTGTATTAAAAATATCCTTTCTCGTTGGCGAGGAAAATACAAGCTGATTTTTTATCAGACAAATGGTTTAGTGTTAAAGAGGCAATTTCTTGGTTGCCTTTTTGTTTATTGAGGGAAAAGAAGATGAAGAAGATGAAGAAGATGAAGATTTTGGTAAGGTGCCAACTACTGACACACCCAATGTCCGGAATATTCGATTGTGGCCATTGCTCTTTTATGGGATTGATAAATAGATTCAGATTGCTTTCAAGAATTTTTTTTGGGGGGTAATGGGCGGTAGATTTGGTTGGGGGTCATTTAAGCAGAAAGAAACGAATTGGATCAATGATTCCTTAATTGTTGAGTCCGTCCAGTCGGCGGGGCGGAGAATACGCTGTCTCCCACCACAGAGACTAACCCCCCATCCACCTTCAAAAAAGGGGTGTCCTGGGTATTACATTAAACTGCATTTGATAGTGAGACTTCAGTTCTGGAGATCTGACAAGTGTTTAAGAAAGGGGAATTTTACACACACACACACACACAGGAGAAGGAAAAAACCCTGCTTTCAAACAAGGATAGAATAATTTTCTGCAAACTATCGGTTTTGTGCTTATTTTTAAATATTTTTTTTACAATTTTCTATTTGAATTTCTATCTATGAATAATGATAGCTGTTTGGGTACCCAATCAAATCAGTGGGTCTTAAAATACGCCGACTGCATCTGCACAAGCCGAATCCTTGCTACATATCCTGGAAAGGCAGCAGGGAAGATTGGCCTCTATGTGAACCCGGATAAAACTGAGTTTATGTGTTTTAAAAAAAGGAAGGAGGCATCTCCACACTCGACGGTAAGCCGATAAAATCGGTGAAACATTCACGTACCTAGGTAGTAAATTCTCATCTACAGAAAGCGATGTTAATGCATATATAGGAAAGGCATGGTATGCTATAGACAGATTATTTTTTTTTTTTAAATCTGATCTTACTGATAAGTTAAAGTGACAATTCTTCCAGCCTAAATTGTATCAGTGCTACTGTACAGCTGCACCCACTTGGAACCTAACGAAGTGCCGAGAGAATAAACTAGATGAGAGTTGTACAAGAATTCTGCGGGCGATCTTAAACGAATCGCGAAAACAACATACCACAAAAGCAACTGTACGGCCACTTGCTGCCTATCACACAAACGACCCGAGTGAGACTAACAAGACATGTTGGACACTGCTACAGAAGTAAGGACGATCTCATGTGACGTTCTCCCGTGGAAACCTACATATAGGCAAGTCAGCTCTGTACGGATACTAGATGCTGCGCAGAGGACCTCCAGAGGACGATGAATGATAGGGACAGTTGCCGAGAGATTGTCATGGATATCCGTGCTACTAGCGTGACCTGATTAAATATATCTCATACAGAGAAGTAAACACCCAATGGGGGGGGGGTCCAAGGTATGACAGAATTGTATCTAGTGGTGAGGCTCCGGTTCTGAAGATCTGAGGCATATGAAGTACCAAAGTATTTATATTAGATAGGAATACTTTATATCATAATTGTGTGCAAAATCTATTAAAAAACAACTACACAAGGGCGTAGTGGCTAACGTACTGGACTGCAACATCATAGTAAGCGAGTTCAAACTTCAGTCGCGCCATTACATTCACGTTTGGACTAATACCCTCGAGAAAGATATGAACTCCCTCATACCCCAGCTATGGGTTAAATAGTACCACTACTGTTCTTCTAAAATTATAGGCTTTGGCATTAAATAACCCACGGATGTTAATATGCCATTAAACAAAGACATCAAACCAAACAATTACACAAAAAGTAAATATAAACCTACAATGAACGCAATTCCCTAACCTCTGGGCATGAAATAACCTCAGACGGTTTGGCATGCTATTAAAATCAATCAATCTGTTTGGGTGCAACACCGGACTTGCTAATTGCAACTTATGCACAGAAAGGTAAATTGTATTTTTTTCTGTTAAGAAAGTATGAGGTGTCAATAAAAATTATCACCCTTAGACAGTGGGCATGTCCGTTGGGGGCTTCGTAAGTTGTCACATGACAGTCCGAGAAACCCATTCTCAACCTTATATACATATGTGTGTGAGCACAATTAAATATTTTGATATCCTAGATGACCCATGAAACTGTTGGCTCCACTTTGTATGACTGGTCCAGAATTATATCTATGCTTCTATTTAGGGAGGAGTGCAGGATTCTGATTAGTATTTCATAGTTATATTCGTTATAATGACAGTTTAAATTGTAATAAATTACATTCAGCACGAATGCAAACCCCCAAAAATGATCATTCGGTTGTTAACTGGACGGTAAATTGCTTTATTCGCTAAGGGTCCTTTTTTTTTCAAAAGTATTTTAAGAGTACTAGTATAAAATAAAAAAACACCCTTCGGGCGATGTAAAAATAGATTTTTGAAACATATTGCCTGAGGGGTGGGAGTAAAAAATTCAATGTCAGCGAGTTAGTACCCTAAGTAAGTAAAATCATCAAATTCATTAAAGGATTAAAAAATAAAACAATTTGAAATGTAAACTTTAAATATGTATTAAAATAAAACAAACTATATATAGATATATAATACCAGTCATGTATTTATTAAAACTTGTTTTAAAAAACAATGAGGACTGTCTAATGTTGCATGTTCAAATTTTGAGTGTATTCATTCTATGTTATGACGATTTTGGGTAATGTGACGTAAGCAGTGACGTAATTTTTGTTACAGACAAAAACCGGAAGCGAATCTCCATTATTAAGAGTATTGTTTTGATAACCATCTCGCAATCACGTTTGTTTGTTTTTGTGATTCAATCAAATATAATTTATGAGGAATTCTTTTAAGTGCGTCTAGTAAAAAAAGAAAAATGCTTTGTTTTGATCGTTTGGAAAGAAAGGATTTCGAAAATATTGTATTCATTTCTACTCATTGTTTCGTTGAAGAGTTTATTTACAGGAGAATTTCACATGTCAGTGGTTGATGTGAAGAATTTTGGATATTCTAAACAAATCCTCACAGTAAAATAGAGCCACAAATCTTATGATACAGACACGTAAACAAATCTATATAAATAATTTGAATGGATTTATTTATCTATTCTCCATATTTGTCCAAACAGTTTGATGGAGAGTTACCAAATTTGGTATGGGTACGTATTGTGGGAGGGGGAGTAGAGACAGATAGCCCATCTGCCTAGATGAGCAGTCCCCTTAACAGGACAACCTCATCTCACTGACTTTAGACCCACTGCCTCACTGACTGAGTCCCGAATCCAAATTTCGTATGCACATATATTGGACCTGGGGACAGTTTTAACTAGGTATGTTCAATTTCAATAAAATTTTCATCATTTTATTCATTAAGGACAGATTTTCATTTTTTAGGGTGGGAGTGTAACTGTTTCGTATGAAATTTGACACGATTTTGCTCCCATCATTTTTTCCTTTCTCACTGATGTCTTCAGTTTTTCAAAACGTCCAAAAATGAGTTATCTCCCTTTAACTTGATAAAATGAACATAAGGAAAGTCGTCGGGGCGGCCTAATGTCGGTATCAGTCATATAGCGAGGGAGTCTATCCCCTTTTCAATAGCGCTAGACCAAGGAGATGATTTTAGCGTCTGAGGTGAAACGCCACACCTACCATCAGCTCCCCACTTTACCACACAGATCCCTGTGCTACTCATACGCTGAGTTGGCGAGAGCCGGTATCGAACCAGGAGCTTGTCGTTCCTAACCGAACGCTCTAACGACTGAGCTAAAACGGCCCTAGCTTAAACGTATTTTCTTCCTCAGAGAAAAAAGGGGGAGTTTTCATTGAACAATGAACAAACAAAAAAATAGCAAGAAGTTATGTTATTCAGATGATGATTTAGACGTAATTTATTCATTTTTTTTTGGGGGGGGAATGGGGAGAAATCTTAATCAGAAAACCTACGCTGACTGTATCTCCCTGCATAGGGGTAAGATATCCCCCCCAAAGGGGTGTCCTGGGTATCAACCGAAATTGTATCTCATGAGTGAGGAATACCCTTTCAGATTCACTTAGAACCAGAGTGGTAGTATCTGTTAGAGTTTCAATCTATGGGTAAGAAATATTTAGAAATTATATGTATTCGATAGAATAGTGTGCAAAGAAGAAAGAAATGAATGAACCCGCTCTCCTAACCTTTTGGCATGAAATAAACTTTGACGGATTGAAATGCTGTTAAAAATCAATCAATCTTATCCTGTCAGGGTCGATAATGATAGACAATAAACGGGGAGGAGCCATTTAAATTATTTGATCCAAACATCATGAATTATATTCCTCTTGGGGAAAGAGGCACTCTCATTGAGAAAGGAGTTCTAACAATATATATATATATAATTCAGACGTAAAATATCAATAAAGAAATATCTAGCCAAGTTCATATTTACGCAACTTTGAAAAAAGAATTTATAAATCCTTTATAAATTTGTAAAATAAACAATGAATATAAAACATTAATGAGTGAATAAAAGTAAAAGAAATATCAAGATAATTACATTCATGCTTATCTTATTATGCTAGGTAGACCCAAAATTGATCTAAAATCCGTTTGTGACAAAATGAATTTAGCCCCCCCCCCCCTACAGAAAATAATTTACCAAAAAATCAGGGAATTATCGGATTTTAATGAAATTTTCATTGTTTATTATCAATAAATGAACTTTATAATGTATTATTTATTTTATTTCAAAACTTTCATTTTTTTCAGGTCACTTAATTTTGACCCCCTTATTTTGGGGGCGTAAAATCTCGGCGAGTTGGTCAGCGTTTGATACTAATTACAGTAGAAATAAAAAGATAAAAGACCGAAGTTATGAATAGAAAAAAAATTAAGGGGAATATTCTATGAGAAAATAAGTACCGAAAATCGGAAAATAAAATGTAAAAAAAATATATAAATTTTTTGGGAGATTTCTTTTTTACTCATTTCGATAATTATTTAATTGGCTATTATCTTATAAAAGAAAAAATTATACATCGATATTTTTTCTGCTTAAAAAGGAGGGGGGTTAAATTTTCAATAGAGTTTTTCTTTAAACGTATACTTTGTTTGACTAAAATAAGGTTTGCATTAAATAGATATTTATTTCTAGAATCTAAAAATATAACATTTTAAACTTAACATCAGAATATTCATATTTTAAATGATTTTTATATATTAATTTTTCATAGCAAAAATACTTAATTAAAGTTTTGAAATAAAATAACTGATGCATTATAAAATTCATTAATTGATACATTGAAAATTTCATTAAAATCGGATAATTCCCTGATTTTTGGTAAATTTTTAAAAATCGCTAATGTTACATTAATTTTGTAAACACGCCATTTATAAAGTGCGTTTATGGCCTAACGCGATCGAAATTGACAAAAAAATCGTTTTAAATGTATTAAAAATGAATTAAATGTATAATATTATTTTGCTTTTTATTGATGGTCATTATGTTTCTACTTATGCATTTTGATAAAGGTTTGACCTTAAATAATAGATTTAATTAATTTTAATTCGTTAAAAAAAAAAAACAGTAGCAGACGATTTTTGGGTATATCTATATTAAGCTTAGTAAGACAGTTAAATAATTTAAATGTACTATAAATACGTATTCTGTTATCGTTGTGTAATTTTAAAAGAAAAACTGAATTATATATATCTTTAAGTAAATAATACTCAATATTGTTGATATAGCATGTATATCTAAGTTAGAGTAGCGTAGACATGAAATCAACGGCGCTTGTTTACTGACAGTTTCTCGCATATGCATTTGGTTTGAAAATCACATAGGCGAAAAACTCACTAAGCAAGCACCGTTGACTTCATGTGCACACTTCCGTAACTATATATATATATATATATATATATATATATATATATATATATATATTATAGGAATTTGGCCCCTATATTTTTACGGCATGTGGAATTGAATAAATTAAAATAATCAAGTTTTCTGAAACAAGTAATTTTACAATTGTATAAGTTAAGTTTAGAATTATGTAAACAAAAGAGAATCGAATAAATATTAGTTTAGAAATATTTTAGCAACAATAGAAACAATGGTTTAAACTCCATTGAAAATATGGACGCCATCGGAATGTTACAAAATCATCCGATATTTACGTCATTAGAAAACAGCTGATATTTGAAAATTCCAATATTAAATTTAACTTAATGATCACGTAGACAATGACAAAAGAAAATTATAAAAAGGCCCATAGAGCTGAAAAACTTCATCGAGGAGCTTACGCTCTTCCCAAATCGACAGAGTTGGGGCGAATGCCCCCTAACTCGACAGACGGAGCGAAAGCTCTCCCTAACTCGACACAATTGGGAGAAGTCGCTGTCCAAAGACACAAAATGTAGTATATCAGGTCTGTCTCTTATTTTCGTTTCCTATTTTCTCTCTCTCCCACTCAACACAACAAGTTTCAATCACAGACATTGTTCTATCAAAACTGCTACAACGTTGACATATACAATCACACAAATATAAACAATACATAACTTGTCACACACAACTACGTACAGACACATACAGTCGGCAACATCGCTAAAAGAACAATTGACTATCAATATATGAATTGTAATATTTTGTATATAAAAGTTGTTTCTTTTATAATTTTATCTTCTTTTGGTTTCTACGGAAACCACATTTCCGTAGTCTTATACATTTAAATTGTGGGGATCAAAACTCGGATTTTCACCAAACACCAAACAAATCGGTCCCTACAATATATATATATGTCATCCACAAACATCGTGATTCGAGGTATAACATCTCCGTGGGGCTAGACTTAGCAGCCTACCTCCAGCCCGGATCGAAACCCGACCGATTTTTCATGTCAGATTTCCTAACCACTGGGCCCTCAGCACACCTAAAATTTTAAAATACTTTTATTATGATTTATATATTACAAACTATCGAAGCAAATAGGAAGAAGAAGAAAAGAAAAGTATATGCATGGGAAACACATATGTAATTTACATATTACGGAAAAAATAATTCAGAGGCAGAGTAACTTCCCTTAGATAAAAGTCACAAGAGTTGTTTCCCTTGATTATTTGGTTCTATTTATTTCTGGTATTACTTAAGTGGGTTAAAAAACGAGTTTTGTATTTAACAATGAACTTCAAAAATATGCTAAAATAGATTTTATTTTCATGCGTATTTTTTAGAAAATAAAATCAGATAGATACGCAAATTATAAAAGCAAAAAAAACAAAACAAAACAAAAAAAACAGTATCTCACTGTACAAACTGATATGTTTTCTCTCTAATTCTTTATTGAAACCAAATTAAAAAAAAATGATCCTTAAAACTCTTAGCCTCCCACAACAGTAACCTGTCTACCCTGAGAACCTGGCTTGATTTTATGTTTTTAAATAAGAAAAATAGCATTGTATTGTATAAAAACATAATAAAATAAAATGTAATGAATTATTTGTCGTAATATGTTTTAATGTTTATATTTTTTATAAATTATATTTTTCTTTGGCGTAATAAAATGTTTTTAGTCAACTTATCAGCATAATCATATCTTTTAGCTCTCAACACAACCCCCCCCAAAAAAAAATCAACCACGTGACAACTCATAACACAAAAGTCGTAATTTGAGGCACTCGAAAATTTCAAAAAATTCATATGCAAAAAAATAAACGATTTCAAAATAGGTTGCACCTTAAAAATGAAACACATTTGTCTGAATGTTTGAGATGAGCTTGATAATTTGTATTATTTAGATTTTTTAAACTGTGGTCCTCATCTTTATTTTATGCAATTATATACAAACTGGGGAGACTTCATGTCGTAATAGGTCGCTTCACGGAACTTCGAATCGAACCCTTTAATTAATCCATTAGAGTAGATGGTTCTCATTTCATTAACATGACCGGGTATGAGTGTTAAGCTATGTTACGTATTCTATATATTTTTCCGTAGTCAGGATTGAACCTGCAACCTCCAGATTGTCACTTAGAACTGTATTAACTCAACCCTTATAATCAGTTGCGCTTTGTGTTGAATGACATAAAGGCTCCTGAGTCAGACAAGCAGGTTCCCGAGTTCGACAAGAAACACCTGAAGAAGGCCGGAGAGCATATCGGACCGAAACGTTGTGTATATAATAATAGAGATGAGGAGAACAGTCCGAAAATTCTAAATGAAACACAAGAGTTTATCACTGGACTCTTTTTTGAATATATACATCCAGAAGAAATATCCACGTCTCTTTTGAAAAGCATTATCCATTATTTTATAGTTATCCACAACATGTTACTAGGAACAAGAATTTTTAGTTCTGACGAATATCAAATATGTGAAAGGTTTTTGTTTTTTGATGAGAGTTTGTTTATCTCAAATTAGGCCAAATATAAAGGAAATTACACGGAACAAAAACAAGTTCATCTCATTAAATTTGGGGACTTTAATTATATTAGAAGTTTATTTGTATTATACTCAACGCACTATTAGTCATTTTTTTCTTCGTTTTCTATGTGTACTTTTTATCACATGAAATTTGGTGAGCGCGAAGAAATATTCATTCTAAAAATGCAGCCAAAAGAGAAAAAAATATTTTGGGAACCACTGGCCTAGACAATATGTTGTCTTCCTCAATTGCGTGTTGTATTCACGGGGACGTTAATTTACAGGAGAATGTTTAATTCCTCAAATCAAAGGGAGACAATCAAGGACTGACAACTCTTACTAAACCATCATTCTTTCTTTTTTTTAATAATATAAAATGAACGTACAATGAATGCGACCCTCTAACCAAGCGTTTCTCAACCGGGGTTCTCCGGAACCCTAAGGTCCCACAAAAGGTCCCTAAGGGACCTGTAAGAACAAGTGAGATAAGCTAATGCACTTTTTACTTTTTTCATACACATTTCATTATTCAATTAAATATACCAACTTTATTTGTGTGAATGAAAACTCCCTGATGAAGTAGGAATTTTATTTAGCATTACCGAAAAATTTGACAAAGAAGTATTAATATTTCCTTAAACCAGTTATTCAAAAATATATGGTATGGTATTTACCACGTGAACTACGATGGAAATAAAATGAGAAAGATAGTATATAATTTTTTGTTGTTGCACAAGGGGTTCCTTGAGACATGTGATTTATTTTAAGGCATACGCAAGGGTAAAAAAAAGTTGAGAAACGGTGTTCTAACTTCTACGTATAAAATAACCCTAGACGGATTGATATGACGTTAAAATCAATCAATCCTAACATTGAATCGAACGAGAGAGAAAAAAATCAATAAAAATTAAATAAAGGAACATTGTATGTGGTTAACGAAACATGCTAAGGAATATATATATATATATATATATATATATATATATATATATATGTGTGTGTGTGTGTGTGTGTGTGTGTGTGTAGACCTACCTTATGTGATTTGCTCATTGGTTTCCAGTCATCTGGGATCATTGGTGGAGGTGGAGGTGGTGGTGGCGGCGGAGGAGGAGGAGGTGGCCCTTGAGGAGCTGGGGGTGAAGGCGCCACAGGTGCTGGCTCCTCAGTAATCTCAGGTACGTAGTTAGGTTCTATTATCTCTTGATAGGACATTGCTCTCAACGGTGGGTTACCCGCGTGGCTGACAGCGGCATAAGGTGAAGCATAACCCTCACCAATTCCACTGTCGTCGCCGGTGATCGGACCGCTCGTGTTGGATAAATAAGGCTGCTCCTCATAGCTGTTCGATCTGTTGTCCGGTGTACTTGGAATATTGATCGGTTTCGCCCAGTACAGGTTTTCCTCCGGTCGTTCCCTCACCCCTGCGGACACTGGGGTTTGAGCTATGGGACTGAGGCTACCGTCATAGCCGCTAGAATGATAAGATGGGGAGCATCTTTCGTTCGTGTGTGCATTGTATGAAGGGCTAGCGAAGGGAGATAACTCCTTTTGTTGAGGGGACGGCTGGTTTACTGTAAAATACGACGCTTGCTGGGCAGCGGCTGTGGGACTGAAGGCACTGGTATCCTGACCAAAATTTGGTTTCACTTCTGCTACTCGGTTTTGGTAAGGAGAGTAATCATTCGACACTTGACGTGGAGTCATAGGTGATGCCGGCGTTGGAATATACGTCGGTGTGGTGACATACGGCTCATTGTGAGCCACCCTAGGGGAAGCCGGATATGCATTAGAATAATTAGGGGTAACGTTGACTGTGTGGGCGTTATTGTAACACGGGGCGTTGTCTTGGTAAATTTCCGGGCTTTGGTGATAAGTTTGGGGTGAATAGGGTTCCACGTAGTACTGGTGACGAGGAGTTGGGGTCACAGGAGACACATAACCGTAGCTATTAGGTTGACTGTACGGATCGCTAAGCGAACGAAAGGCGGATGAGCAATCTTGAGGGGTTGGTTGGATGTTGTACTGTTGACCACCGTACATTTGTTGATTTTGCTGTGGAGTGGGTTCGTAGTTCCGAGGTTGTGGGTTCTTGTAAACGTTGTAACCCGCGTTCGAATCGTACATTGGGCGTCCACTTATCTCGGGCGAAAACATCTCTGCCACTCCTGTGCCCCTGATAAAAGAAACAAAGAAAACATTTAAAAAAAGAAATAGAAATAAACGAACAGAAATTAGTTGGTTGTTTTGTTTAATGGCACATCAACACCCTGTGGTTATTTAATGCCAAATCTTGTTTTTATTTGTCTTCATTTTTTTAGATGAGGCTTAATAATTTGTATTATTTGGATTGTTCGGGCTGCTGTCCTCATCATTATATACACAACGTTTCGGTCGATGTGTCTTCCCAACTTTTCGGGTATTTGTTGTCGTTATCTGGAGCCTTCCTGGAATCGAACCCTTTATTCAATCCACCGGGGTAGACTATTCTTATTCTGCTAAACATGACCGGGTATAAGTGTTAAATATAAATATTTTTGCTATCGCCAGTGGTCAGGATTGAACCTGCACTCAACAGATGATTGTCACTTAAAACTGTATTAATTCAACCCTTATATCCGTTGCGCCATGTGTCTAACTGGACAAGTTTGGTTGATTGGTTAGATTTTACGGCATATCAACCCTTATTGGGTTATTTTATGCCAAAGACTTTTGTCTTATTCATTCTTGTTGGGTATTCAAGTTTTTTCAAACCAATTTCTTTTAAACTCATTTTTATCTATTTAACTCATTAGATGGTACCCTAACAGGTACTACCACTCCGGGTCAGAGTGGACCTGGGAGTAAAAAAGTAAAATTGTATTCGACAAAAATTTGATTATCAAGTAAATATTAACTCATGCTAATTTATAAGAAATAATTTTTACAAGACTGAGTCAAAGGTTTTGCAATATTTTAGTAACATGTAGTGCAATTCAGCAGCTTCGGATGATTTTTGCGAAGTTCTGAAGATGGCGAACCACAGTGGACTGTGAGATGCCGCGCTCGCCTGATACTCTCCGAGTGCTACTTGTCGGATTCGCTTTTATGACTTAGAACACCTAAGCCTAACTGACCTAACCAGATCGTCGACGTTCTTACAATACGAGCAACATTTCTTGAACCATCTGTTTTATTGTACTAAACCTTCACATTTTACACAAGAAATGTTTTTTTGGTTTCTTCCGTAGCATTTTGATCAAGTTCAAAGTTGTAAAGAACAAGTTCTCGAATTAGACTAAGTTTTATGTTTGTCTGTACGGCTTTCAAATCTCTCATAGAGTGAAGCAATGCACAACGTGTTAGCACACCAATTACCACAATACTACGAAAAAGACAGCAGGTACCTACCACTGCTTGAACTGCTTTGGTCAGGAGATATACACTCCGAAAATTAACATGTACTAAAATATTGCAACATTTTTGACCCTAATTGTTAAAATAAATATTGAATGTCTGCTTATTCAACACATTATAATACACTCGGGATTTTATCAATATTAGGTTAGTTGGATTTTTGAATGGAGAAACGAATCAGAAACCCCTAATTTTTACTTTTGTTTTTACTTGTATGCGTCCTACAAATGGAATATCTGAGAATTCTTATTGCAGAATAAATGAGTAACCTCCCCTTGTTTATTTCACTTTGAGGAAGCCATCTGTTTTGGTCGACCATTTTCATTTCACCGTAAATCTACACTAAAAATACAAATTTGTTCGAATCAATACAACTGCATGTTTTAACACGAAAATATCATAAAATGTGTTGATTGTGCTTGCGCATTATTTGAAATGAACTTAATTGTTATTAAGAACACATTTTATGATATTTTCGTGTTAAAACATACAGTTGTATTGATTTACGGTGAAATGAAAATGGCCGACCAAAGCATATGGCTTCCTAAAAGGGAAATAAACAAGGGGAGGTTACTCTCATTTATGTAGCTAATGTTCAGATTACCTACATATATATATGTGTGTGTGCCTGTCTTTGGGTAATGGCAACAACCTGTACGTGTATAAGATCAATTGTTAGTGACAGTCATTTACAGGTGAGTTTGGGTCATCCTTAGATTTTCCGTGTTCTTCTTTAGATTTGTAAGGAGAAATGAATGCGGGTTTTTTTTAAAATTACAATCATTTTGACAAACTTAAAACAGTTTCAAATTCAAAAAAGTTGGATCATAGATTAATGAAAGAAAGCGACAAGATAGACAAATAGTTGTATCTTGTCCGAGAGTAAAAAAGATTGGGAGATTGGAGATCAGAGGAAGAAGCGAGACTATCGAGACCACAGCACTGTTAAGATCAACTAGAATACTTAGAAGAGTCCTGGAGATCTGCCGTCACTCAGACTTCAATGAAAAAAAAAAAAAACACTAGTTACAAATTGTGTGAAAAACTCTCAAGAGATAATAATAATAATAATAATAATAATTGCACAAACCGGAATCCGTCCTAGAAAATGAGATGCATAAAGTTCTGTGGGATATTATGATATGGACCGATTACAAAATCCTGGCGAGGTGAGCAGACCTCGTGTTAATCGACAAGGAAAGAATTTGTCATCTCATGGGTGTTTTTCCGTCCCGGCGGATCACAGAGTGAAAATGAAAGAAAACAAAAAGATAAGCAAATACTTGGACCTGGCCAGAGAGCTAAAAAAAAAAAAAAAAAAAAAAATGGAACATGAAGGTAAAGGTCGTACCAATTGTAGTAGGTGCCCTGGAACGAAGCCCAAGGGTTTAGAGTCTGGATTAATTGGAAATTGCGGGAAGAATCGAGACCTCCCAAACAACATTGTTGAGATCGGCTAGAATACTCAGAAGAGTCATGGAGACAAGGAGACTTGCTGTCACTCAGAAACCAGCAAAAGACTACCAGGTAACGCTGATAATAATGATCCCGCAAACTTCGAACGTTTGGAAATGTCTAAAATATCCGAGTAGGTCATAAACGTCATAACGATAGTTTTGGAGAACTGGAAAGTTTAATTATCAACAGAAGGACAAACCTTAGAAGTTAAAATCCAAATAGGAATCTCGTCACTGTTATTTATTATAGCAATGATGCCACTTAATTATATACTAAGAAAATTCACAGGAGGCTACAAATTTACAAAATCACATGAAAAGATAAACCACCTCATAGACATGGATGATATTGATATTTTCCAAGAATGAAAAAGAATAAGAAACTCTTATACGAATTATTAGAATCTACAGCCGAGATAAGTAGAATTTGGGATTGAAAATGCTTATGAAAAAGAAAAAAAAAACGAAAGAAACAGAATTGCCCAACCAAAACAGAGAAAAAGAAAACTACAAATACCTGGGAATATTAGAAGCGGATACCATCAAAGAAACGGAGATGAAAGAAAAAGTAAGAAAGGAATATCTCAGAAGAACAACAACATCTCTCGAAATCAAACGCCGTGACAGAAATCTCATTAAAAGGAATAAATGCCTCGGCTACGGCACTTGAAAGATACTCAAGACCATTTTGAAAATGGACAAGGTAGGTTCTCAGACAGAACAAGGAAACTGATGACGATGCACAAGGATTTACACCCGATAGATGGCAGACTATAACAAGAACAGAAGGAGGAAGATGACACGATAGTATTGAGGATTGCATGGATGCAACAATTCAGGGACTCGGAGAATATGCAAAAAAAGAGCAAAGAAAGACTGATTAGAAGAGTAACAGTAATATCAACAGAAATATCAAGAGAAATAACTTAAAGACAAATAGAAAAACAACAATTACAAAATGTAAAGAGAAAATGGGAAGAAAAATAATTGAATGAGAAGACTTCGCCATAATTTAGAAGATGAAACATGAAGAGAAAAATTAAATCTTAATAGCAAAACAAAATAATGCCATAAGAAAAAGACCCTGAGTTTACCGGGTTGAGAACTGTCACTCGGTCGATTTTTGGTTTGTGTTGGGAGCAAAAATTTGAGGTACGTTTATATCAATAAGTTCAATGCTTAAACAAAAAACATTAAACCATTTTACAGCACATTATATTCTAATGTTGTTTTATACAACATAGATCTATTTTTCTTATGAAAAAAACTAACAAATAAAGTAGGGTATTTGGGGAGGGCGAGGCTGGAACGGATTAATGGCATTTCAGTTTATTTCAATGGGGAAAATTTATTTGATATACGAGGAAATTGAGTTACGAACGGGGCGAATTAAACTCGTAAGCCAAAGCACTACTGTATATATTTGAGTCAACAATAATCATTTTATTAATCGAGTTTAGCAATCGTTGTGTAATGGTTAGCAAGCTGGTCCCGCAAATCACTTACTAGTGAAAAACAAGTTCGATTCTCGTTGGATCTATGCTTATGACCTTAGGTCAAATCCGATCTGTAGGATGAAATCCTTTATTTAACAATTTTGAACGGGAAACGGAAAAGGGCGTTAGTGCTCTTAGAAACTGTTTTTTATTTTTCAAGTCACTTTTTTTTTTTTTTTCAACTCATTTGATGTCCTCACTTAAAGAAAACTGCCTAAAATGACTGGAGAGGGAAAAAAAAGACAGGTTTTTGTTATTTATGAAGAAGATGAAAAAAAAGAGTCCGACTGGAAACGCACGAGTACACAAGATAAGCCGAGACGTTAGATTTGACCCGTATCCATTGAATAGACGTCATTTGCTGGGGGGGGGGGGGAGAGAGAGACTACCCGGTTTGGAAGAGGAAGATGTACCCGAGACGTGATTTCTATTACTGGATTCGCTTTTGTGTGGAAAATATCGCGTATACATTAAAGTTTTTTTTTCTTCTTCTAAGGACGGGGAATTTACGTCATTTGGTGTCGCGAAAAAATTCGCTTAAATGGGAAATCAGTGAAAATAAATGAATAAATAAAAATAAAATAAATAAAACAGAATAAATTAATAGATAAATAAATAAAGATAAAATAGATAAATAAGAAATAAATAAATGTATAAAAATAAAATAGATAAATGAATAAAACAAATAAAATTAAATGAATTCATACAGAAATAAATTTTAAAAAATAGTTAAATGATAAAAATAAAATAGATAAGAATAAAATAAGAATAAAATAAATAGAAATGAAACGAATAAATAAAAACAAATAGATAGATAAATAAATAAAAAGTTTGTAGTCTGAAAAGTTCATATAATGACGTCATATCAATGACTTTTTTTTACCAATAGTAATGGCGCACATTTTAAAGCGTTCATTTGGCGCGCGAACACATACACAGTTAACTAAGGCAAAGGCACGTAGCAAAGTTTTGTATATTTTACCAAATTAATGAATTTTTCGATTCCTATATTCTATGGGTCGATATATATATATATATATATATATATATTTCTCAATCCCTCACACGAGTAGAATGCGACACATGGTCAATTTCTTAAGCATGGTTAAACAGGTTTGAATTTGGATTTTCCTTCTCCTAGACTGGTTGGCTAACTAAGGTTAAATAACCCAGTTCGCCATACTATTTACCCATAGCTGGAGGGAGAATAGTTGGATGCATAACTTTCTTAATGGTATTAGCGCTATATAGAATGCAAACTGACTCGTCCAAGATTTGAACTCGTATCACCGAGTCCATTTCCTGCGACGATAACCACTACACCACGCGCCCCCAGCATGGGCCGAATATAAGGAATGATATCACAAACAACAATTCGAAATATTTCAAAGTAGCTGCAGTGCCCGGTAATACCGAATGGACATATTCGCAGTTCAATTTCTGTGAATTTATCTAGTTTTCTACTTTTCTTAAATTGAACTCGGAGTTGAAAAGTTTTCTTCGTATTGTCTATAACTAAGTCTACTCTTCTAGACTGTAGATTTGCTGATTCGTTTTTATCTCAGAAATCCAGAGAATTTCCGTTTCTCCCATTTTCCAAAACAGATTCTGCTCGGTGAAGATTTCCATTTATACGTACGATCAAAATTCAGTTCTTTTTGCACAGTTCTCAGTGGATCACCTTCTCCTCCTCGCCATGCTTGCTTTTGTACTCCTGGGTCAGTTTGCTGCATTTACTTATGTGGTTCATAGTCAACTCTCTCTCTCTCTCTCCGAGTCTTATCTATTCAAGCCTTTACATCATTGTCGGCTGTCTCTAGAATATGTCGACTGCAGCCCTTGCAGAGAGGTAAGACCCCCCCCCCTAATAAAAGATGGGGATCCCGAGTATGACAATAAAATACATCCGGTGGTAATGCTCCAGTTCTGAAGCCCTGGTGGAATTTGTCGTCACACCATAGTTGGCATTACTCCCAGGTCTACTCTGACCCGGAGTAGTAGTACCTGTTAGGATCCGGTCTAAGAGTCAAATATACATGTTTCATCATCATCATCATCATCATGTCGCGCAATCAGCACGGATATCCATGACAATCTCTCGTCAACCTTCTCTATCAATCATTGCCCCAGGGAAGTCCTCTGTGCAGCATCGAGTATCCACGCGGAGTTGGTCAATGTAGGTCCTTGCTGGGCGGCCCACATTAGCATGTCCATGTGCTGGCTTCCTCCATCATCTCTTGTCTGTCTCACTCGGATGGTCTGTGAGGGGCAGGTGGCCGTACAGCTGTTTCCTTGTGGGGTATTGTTTCCACAACTTGTTCAAGACCACACGCAGCATTCTTGTGCAGCTCCCATTTATCTTATTCTCAAGGCGCCTCGTTAGGGTCGAGGTGGTGCAGCCATATAGCAGCACTGATACAACCACAGCTTGAAATACATTATTGGCTCTTAAGACATTGATGAGTGAATATGAAGTGGTTAGCCGTTTAAAAAGATTTTGAAGATATAATTTATACAAAATCTTCAACGGTTGACATAACGTAAAACCAACCAACTAAACAACAATACCACAGAACATAACCAGAGTTGGTTCTTAAGGCATTTTCAGATTACTAATACAAACGCAACAACAATAACTTAATTAGGAAGTGCTCATTGTGTAATAGTTATCGTCGTATGAAATGGACATGGTGAGACGGGTTCACATCCAGGATAAGGCTGTTTGCATTTCACATAGCGCTAATACCCTTTAGAAAGGTATGAATCCAACTAATTTCCCTCTGGCTATGGTCAAAATAGTAGGATAGACTGGGGTTCTTTAACCTTGGCATGGTAACCAATCTTGGAGAAGGAAAACTGAATTCAAACCCGTTGAACTCCGCTGAAAAATTAACCTTGTGTCGCATCCTGTTCGTGGCGGAGGGGCTGGGTAAATATATATAACTTAATTAGTACTTGGATGGCACTGATATTACCTTATTGATTGATTGATTATAATGGTGTGTCAACTAGTCTAAGGTTATTTAATGCCTAGCGGTTAGGGAATCACGATCATTGTACATTCATATTTACGTTTTTGTGTAACTGTTTTTTTAAGAGTTTTTATTTTTTTTACACATGGTCCTATCGAATACGCATAATTGTTTAACAGATCAATTTGATCCAGAGATGAGACCCTAACAGGTACTACCACTCTGTGTCAGAGTAGACCTGGGAGTAATTGCAATGAAGGGGTAATCCAGACTGCTTAGGTATTTATCCCCTGATGCAGTTTAGTGTCATAGACAGAACACCCTCTTGCAGGGGGGAGGGGGTCTTGCTCCCTCTGTAATGGAGATTGTAAGTGTATCATAAACGTAGGATTTATGTTAAAAAATCAACAGTTGATCTGTACACGAGATCGTCCAAGATATAAAGAGATAGATAGATAGATAGATAGATAGATATGAACAGACAGACAAGGAAATAGATAATGAGAAATGTTGGATAGATTTGGTTTCTTTCTTTGTTTAATGATATATCAAACTTCAGAGGTTATTTCATGTCCAAGCCATCCTTGTAAAACAATAGTAGTGGTACTATTTAACCCATAGCTAGAGGGATGAGAGGGTTCATACCTTTCCCAAGAAAATTAGTCCGAAAGTGAACGTAAAGGTAGATAATGATAGATGGATAGATAGATAGATGAAAAGACATGGATAGATAGATAGATAGACTAATATATATTAGTCTATATGTATATTCAATGTATCTAAATAATATATAGAACCTTAGAAACCTTCATTCACTTATTATATGAAAACACACGGCAATTTCTTGTGCCTATAGAGACAAACGATGACGCATACAACCTAATGCCACCATTTCCCTGAGATGAGAAAGAAAAAGAAAAAGAAAAACCCAGTTTATTTGCAAGAAGGTGGAATCGTCTTCAGGTTACGAGGCACCATTCATTCCTCAGGAGTTCTTTGTAGCTTCACATACCAAACTTCTTCCCACTGGTATCACCCCCCACCCCACCCACCCCAATCTAACCGGCAATTTTTCTGATTACTCACACAGGCAAGTTTTGAATTGACGTCGAATTGCTACCGTCGAGTTGCCAAAATATTTTGTTAAAAGAGAAAGGAAGGAAGAAAGGGGAGGAAGAGAGAGAAAGAGAGAAAGAAAGAAAGAAAAGAGGACAGAGAGAGAGAGAAAGAAAGAAAGGGAGAGAAAGAAAGAAAGAAAGGAAGAGAAAGAGAGAAAGAAAGGAAGAGAAAGAGAGAAAGAAAGGGAGGGACAGAGAGAGAAAAAGAAAGAAAGGGAGGGACAGAGAGAAACAGAGAAAGAAAGGAAGAGAGAAAGAAAGAGAGAAAGAAAGAGAGAAAGGAAGGAAGAAAGAAAGGAAGGAAGAAAGAAGGAAGGAAGAAAGAAGGAAGAAAAGGAAGGAAGGAAGGAAGAAGGGGGGGCAGAAAGAAAGAGAGAAAAGAGACAATTATTTTGAGAAAGGAAAGTAAAAAAAAAAAAGACTTTGGTTAATAGTGAGATTAATACACAAGAATAGATAGAAATAGAAACGGATAGATATGAACAGATTAAGATAGATAGATAGATAGATAGATAGATAGATAGATAGATAGAGAGAGAGGGGGGGATGAACAGACTAAGATAGATATGAACCAAGTGTAAGATAGATATTAACAGACTGAAAGAGATAAGTAGGTACATAGATATGAATAGACTAAGATATTCTATCTTTCGCTCACCGTTTTTAACTTCATATTTTTCAAGAAAGAAAAAAAGGTTATTGAATATGACGAAGAAAATAGCAGTATGAAGGCTGATGCAGGTGGGTGGGTGGGATTGGTCTGGGGAGCCTGAGATGAGGCGTCCCCGAGCAAAGAAAAACCGTCACAGAATTTTTATTCGAGCTTCAGATTGAGGTGGGGCAAAGAGTGCCAAGTGGGACAGGCTCAGATACAAGAAGAAAACAAAACAAAAAAAAAGGCAAAAAATAAAAGAATAAAACGAACAAAAAACTTCCACCCCTGACGAATTGTGCATTTATTGTTTTCATGCGACATACACGCACATCGCAAATAAACCAGGAGATCTCATAAATTTAGGCCACTGAAAATATTGCTACCCCCCCCCCATCCCCAAGATATTTCTGTAAAAATATATAGAACGATGGCACCGTCACCTCATGAAATAGCAAGCCTCAGAAATTAGACCAGTACATTGTTAGCAGCATCTCATCTACTGAAAGCCGACATCAACACATACATAGATTTTGGTTTGATTTATTTGATATCAAATCCGAACTGGAAGGACGAACTTGTGATAGATACAGACAAATGAAGAAAAAGAGAAAAAAATGAATAAAAAAGAAAAAAAAGAAAGGAAAAAAAAGATATAAAAAAAGAAAAAGAAAAAAAAGAAAAAAGAAAAAAAAAGAAAAAAAAAAAAAAAAAGAAAAAAAGAAAAAAAAAGAATAAAAAGAAAAAAAAGAAAAAGAAAAAAAAGAAAAAGAAAAAAAATGAAGGTGGCTTATTCTGAAAACTTATTTCTAAAGTTATTTTTAAACAACAACAACAACAACAACAAAAAATAATGTGATATTTCACAAATAATAAATTCTTCCAAAAAGTTAAATTATTCAATATTGATAAAAAAAAACTAAAAAAAAAAACTCTCAGAACTCATTTATTAATAAATAAAAATAAACTTAGTATTAAATCAGAACTGGAGGGACGAACTCATAAGTGACGTTCACTTGATGAAAACTAAACATGGACACACCAGTGAGGGCTGACCAGAGAAAACTTACACTGACCAGCTCTGTGAGGATACTGGATGGCGTAAGGAGGACTTGCCAGCAGCGATGACGGGTGGCGAGAGAGTCATGGAAATATGTGCTGTCAACTTGACATGATGATGATGATGATAAGTAATATAGTAACAATTAGTAAATAATGATAATCTATAAAATAATTTACATAAAAATTATAATACGCAATTTAAAGAGTGCATTTTTTAAAATAAATAAGGTTTTCTTGTATCAAAATGAAAAAAAGAAGAAAACTTAGAGAAAGAGGTTTAGGACAGGTTTAGCCCAGTGGGTAAGGCATTCACCTAGGAATCGCAAGGTTTCTGGTTCGATACCAGTCCCCACCAACTCAGCGCATGAGTAGCACATCCTGGATAATTTGTTCTGCACAGTAAAGCACTTGAGAGCTGACAGTCACATCAGCAAAAACAATCTCCTTAGTCTAACGCTAGCGAAAAGGGGATAGACTTTCTCGTTGCTCGGTTTATACTGACAATAGGCAACTCCAAAGACATTACTGTTAGTAATATAGAACATATAAACGTATGGAAATTGCTAAACTACTTACACAGTAGTTATTTCTTTAGAATGGTGAAGGCTTCTGTAGGACCAGCCACACTTTCGTGGGTGTTGGGGGGGGGCTGGTGGTTTGGTTGGGTTTCTTTGTTTAAAGGCGTATCAATCTAAGTGGGTTATTTAATGCAAAAACAGTAGGGGGTACTATTTAACCCATAGCTGGGGGGGGTGAGGGCGGTTATACTTTTCCTAAGGGTATTAGTCTGAAAGTAAATGCAATAGTACGACTAGAGTTTGAACTCGCTTATTACACTGTCTCAGTCCAGCACGTTAACCACTACACCATAGGGAGTTCCACCCATACCCTATATTTTTACATTCTGTAAAAAAATAGAAATTAAGGGGGTAGATATACGCCGTGTCCACGCCGTGTCCACGCCGTGCTCCTATTTGAGCCTGTGATAATCACCCCCCCCCTACCCAGTCTACTTTATCGCTAATGTCTAGATATTTTTCATTTTGATCATCGAGATTATGTCAAGGCGATTTTCACAGAAGTCAAGATATTCTGAATAAATTCTTTAAAAAAAAAAAAAACCTCCATCTTTCTGTGGTAATTTAACCAAAGCCTGTCCATTGCACTGGGGGTTACGACCGTGCACCATCCTGACGGCTCGGGTCGTAGAATACGCCGACTGCACTTTTGTAGAGGGGTAACACCATCTTCTGAATGGGACCACCTGTTAGCCCATATCATATTCTAGCGTCTATATGATTGTTCTGATCATTTCATTGCTCTTATCACAAACCCCCCAAACCCATTTTTATCATATAAATGTTAGAAGATGGCGGCTGAGGCTCTTAGTGTTATGGGTATTACGTTAAACTTCATCTAATGGTGAAGTCCCAATTCTAGAGCTCTGGGGAGGGTGGAGTACGATTTCATATAGGACAATCATATACAGGGTGTCGGGATAAATTTGACATATTCGTATTTGGTTATTTTTCTCCGTAGGTTGGAGGTACTGACGCACAGTACGCATCATTTAAAAGCTTGGACCCTTCTTCATTCATATACGTGATGACAAATAGAATGGATGACTGGAACCCACCTGAATCATGGAAGAGAATAACTTGTATTATGATGATCTGCACCGGCCATCAAAATAAGGAGATTATCGTTGCTGCCCAATGCTCCCCGAACACTGTAAAAACAACCAGGCATGAACAGGCGAATTGCAATGGAGACTACGAGACTGTGGTTTGAAGAAAGCAACATAACAGACGATCTGGTTGCGTTCGTACAGCAGAAATCCTCGAAAATCTACAAAAAAAAAAGTGTTGGAGGACCCTGGCATTGGAATTCGAGAATTGAATGTTTCAGCCTCTACAATGAAGCTTGCACTCAATGAAGACCTTCGCTACTACTCATACAAGCGTCGCAGAGGTCAACTGCTCCCAGAAACGGCCTGTGAAAATCGTCTGACAAAGGCGAAGAAACTTCTGAGCAAAGTGAAACATCCTGCCGAACCACAAACAATCTGGTTCTTTTCCGATGAGAAAAACTTTTGCCAAGATCAAAAGCACAACACGCAGAATAACAGATGGCTTGCATACAGTCCAAAGGACACTTCTCGTGTCATGCAGACTAAATTTCTCCAAACTGTGATGGTTTTCGGATGTGTGTTTTCTGAGGGTGATGTGATGCCTCCGCATTTTTTCAGAGAGGGTATCAAGTCGAATTCAGATTCCTATGTGGAGTTGCTAAACATTCTAGTCAAGCCCTGGATAACAAGGGTAGCCAATGGTAGGCCATATGTATGGCAGTAGGATTCGCCCCCCTGTCACACCTCTAGAAAAAGTCAAAAATGGTTGTCGGCGAATTTTTACGACTACACCAGTCCCAATGTTTGACCTCCGAACTCCCCAGATCTTAACCGCATGGATTATTATGTATGGGACGCTGTTGTGAAAGACACCAATCGCCGTGCCAGTACTACAAAAGCCCAGTTAATCGTCAGAATTAAGGTAGTTTTTGAGACCCTTATCGACGCTAATGGCAGTTATTTTGAGCGAAACTTGTTGACAGTAGTGTAATTTCTGTGCCTGTTGAATTTCTTTACAATCCATTAAATTTTGTAGTTACCAAACACTTTTTCTTTTTCCTTATGAAACTGTCAAATTTATCCCGAACACCCTGTAGGGGCTAGGACTTGGCATGACCATACGATTGATTGGAGGGGAATTCTCCAACCGCCGGTAAAGTCCAGGTAAGAAACAAAGTGGAGTGATGCAGGTCATGGACTGCTTAGCCACAAAGATTCCGTCTTTAAGCATTATGGGAGGTCCCATTGGGGGAACTTATCACTGAGATGTAGTCTGCGTTTTGTGATGCTTAAGGGCGGAATCCTGGTGTCTGAGCAGTCCATGATACTCAACAGTCAACTTTGGCCCTTATTTAGGTTAGACGTGTGGCCGGAGAGGCCCCATCCGATCAATTGGCTGGCCACGTCAATCCCTAGCACCAATATGATTGTCCCAACCCTATTGCCCTCATAGACAACCTCTGACCCTTTTTATCACCTATGTGAAAGAAGGTGGTGGCTGATAGTCTTAGTGTCCTGTGAATGACGTTAAACTGCATCGAGTCAGGAAATTCCATTTCTGGAACTCTAAGGAATGTGGAGTACTCCTTAATCGCCATTACTCCTAGGTTCACCCTGGCAAGGAGAAGTAGTACCGGTACTCCTAGGTTCACCCTGGCAAGGAGAAGTAGTACCGGTACTCCTAGGTTCACCCTGGCAAGGAGAAATAGTACCGGTACTCCTAGGTTCACCCTGGCTAGGAGAGTAGTACCTGTTAGAGTCCCATCTATTGGTTAAATAATGTGTTTAAAAAAATTGAATACCCAACAAGAATAAATAAAATAAAATGTCTTCGGTATAAAATAACCCAACAAGGGTTAACATGCCGTAAAATCCAACCAACCAAACTTTGATACTTTCTGCCAAATACATAATAACTATTACGTTATTACAGATTCACATCATATATTATGCAATGAATATTAACTATCCTTAACTATTATCATTTACTTTTTACCTGTTATATTTTACCTTTCATCTAGTTTTCACTTTTTACCTGCTATTTAATACCTTTTTACCCTTTTTTTATTCCATTTATTCATTCAGTGTAGATGACTGTGCCACCATTAAGAGAAAGAGTTACAAGATTTCCCCCCAGGCGGAATTAGACGCCTTTATATATAGATATATAGTCTGCGGAGGGGGGGGTGCACGGGGAGTTAGAGACGTTGGCCTCAAAAGTACCCCCCACATCCCTGCAGCCTTGAAGATTGTTTACCCCCCCCCCCCCCTCCCTTAATCTTTGACATTTGCAAGCCAAAATAATAAATCTGGAGTGGGGAACTGAAGACGGCTTGATTCCCTCCCCCACCGTCAGACACACACACAATATATATATATATATATAACTGAAAGTAATTAAACTCTCACCTCCTTATTATCTCTAGAATAGGAGGCACAACCATCAGATGAAACTTTTTTTTTACTAACTGATGATTGTGTATTCTAGTCTACAGATGATACGCAAAAGTTAGAGTAATTAAATGATAGTACGAAGGTGAAATTTTAATTACTTTAGTTTGTACACTGCTCTGCTTGCCAGCCTTCGAGCACTTTTTGGTTTAGCAATTTTTTTTTTAATATTATTTATTCTCATCCCTTTACTAATATATATATGTAAAAATATTGGGTTGGTCTCAATATTTGGTTGGTATAAGTGTTACTCAGATAAGTCAGCGTTATAACAAAAGAAAGTGTTCAATACGTAATAGAGCGGATATATATATATATATATATATATATATATATATATATATATATATATATATTTATGTATGTATGTGTGTGTGTTGGATTTGTTGCATGTTAAGGACTGCTCAGCCACCAGGATTCCATCCTTAAGCATCACAACTTGCCACCCACGGTCAACAGGTGACCCCATTAGGGAAGTCTTACCTCACTGCAGAAATGCAGTCGGTATATACTACTATCCCAGCCGACAGAGCAGGATAACGTATATATATATATATATATATATATATATATATATATATATATATATATAGTGCGTGTGTAGTGTGACTGTCATTTCTTGACAGAAGAAGACAATCTCTTCAAATTCGATGTAAGTACTCGTTGCATGTGTTTTAGTGGGGACGGGAACATATTAATGGCATTTCAGTTTATTTCAATGGGGAAAATTGATTTAATATACGAGGAAACTGAGTTACAGCGGAACGAATTAAACTCTTAAGTCAATCAACCACTTTATTACGAATGTTCAAATACAAAAAAAAATCTTATATTAGAGATCGCATTTTATTCGAGTAAAGTGGTATTTTTTCGTCTTCTCTGTTAACACTTCATCTAACAATTGCTTGAATACGTTTTGTGCGTAGAAATGGGCTCTCTCTTTCTCTCACACCCTCTCCATCTTGTGGAGATCGCATTGGACTCGAGTGAAATGTTGGGTTTTTTTCGTCTTTTCTGTTAAAATTTTTCTAACTATCCATTGCTTGCATACGTTTTTGTGTGTAGAGATGAGCCTTCCCTTCTCCGTCCCTGTCTCTCTCCTCTCATTTCTCTCTATCTTTCTCTCTATGCAAATGCATCTAGTGAGAGAGAGAGAGAGAGAGAGAGAGAGAGAGAGAGAGAGAGAGAGAGAGAGAGAGAGAGAGAGAGAGAGGGGGGTTGAAACGACACATTAACTGCAACCACCCAAAAAATGTCAGAAGGTGAAGGAGCAGGTGCTTATTTTTGTGTGTGGGTTTTGTTTTTCTCCCCCTCCCCCCTTCAAATATAGAAAAGTACAGGTGTGGTTGAAAATGTGATAGAGCCATTTTGAATTGAAGGAGGTGAAAGGAATTAGACGTATGAAAATAGATTTGCATTTACAAAGAGAAGAGAATCGACTGAAATAAAATCGCAATTACCGGTGTCAAAAAATCTATTAAATTTATTTCTGGATTCCAGAATAACAAACATATTTTGCTAATATTGATTCATTTAACAATATCGCTCATAAATAAGAGACCTTGTGCCAATGATTCTTTTTCATCACCTGTCCTTATCGGTCATCAACCTTGGCAGATCTTTTGCAGACCCGGGAAAATGTGCAACGGAAACCCTGGAGACCCTTGAAAATGTGCAACGGAAACCCTGGAGACCCTTAAAAGACCCTTGAAATGTGCAACAGAGACCCTGGAGATCCCTAAAATGTTAAAGCAAACCCACAACAAGCAAAAAGCTGTGTGCGGTGTGTTGAGTGACAGGACATCATTGAAGGAGTGACGAGATGTTAGGGCCGCCCATAACGAGAATTATCTCTGAAAATTTCGAAGGATTTGAACAAATTGTCGAGCAACCATCAATAAAGTTATTGATACAGTTAACATGTCATTTGGTTCAGTTTGGGAAATCCAGTTTGGTGATTTGGTTTGAAAATAAGGAAGTTTTGTATCCTCCAAATACGATCCTCACTCCAAAACCGGATTTGGTTCACTGCGACTTCTTCTTCCAAGATAAAGTTCAAGTAAAAGGGTCACCATTTTATTTTGACACCTTTGTTGATTGGCTTCATTTATTTAACGGCATATCAACTCCATATGGGTTATTTAATGCCGAAATCTGGTTGATTTGTAAATGATTGATTATAATCATAACTATGTGAAAAATATCAATGGAAAAGTAGATAAACCGACACAAATAAAAGATTCAATTAATTTAAATCTACCTACTTTAAACCGCTCACAACTGCTCTCACACCATCAACTGTTTCAACGCATACCACAGCCAAGCAAAGTTCAAAAACTGATGGTTAGTTCATTATAATTGAGCAGAAGGACGAAGATTACAATAATGATAGGACTTTATTTGAATAGAGTGAATTCGGTGAATAGATAGTGAACTTTGAAATATTCCATCATTCAGGTAAATACCAGAGGTGGAGGTGGGGTGTGGAATTTGGTAGGCAAAGAGTTAAAAAAAATCTACTAAACGATAGGCAATGAGGAAACGATGAAGGTGGGGGTGGGGAAAGAAAAGGAAAGAGAAAGATATAGTGAAAGAAAAAGGAGGGAGGGGAGAAAAAAAAGAGAAAAAATACAATAGACCCCCAAAACAACCAGAAGAAATGGATACAAATTGATACATCATAGCAGATTGTTGGCACATTTCCGTCCACTAAGGACGATGGCGTAGTGTCCAAAGAAAAGAAAAAAAAAGAAAAACAAAGAAAAAAGAAAAAAATTATCTGCATTTGCGCAAGTGACTCTGCAGGCCAATTCTTGAGTGACAGTCATAGCAGATAAAAAGAAAATGAGAAAAGATATTTTCAACGTTCAATTAGTTTTAATCACCCCCCCCTTTTTTTAATCGTCTATAATAATCATTTGTCTTCACACAATTATATAGTATCAAACATTCCTGTGTAATATTAACAATCTATAGAGAATTATGTGATTTCGAGTAACTTTCGATTTACAGTGTCCACTGGTGTAATGAAGGCCGTTTTTAAATACAATGCTTTGTTGTTATTGGGAGATAAATATAGTTATTTACTAAGCTTAGATGCGGCACAAGGCCAGAAGTATGGGGCGCCCAATGAGAATAGCACTCACTATCAATAGTCTGCAAATCTAGCTTGCTAACCATCACACTACGTAAGGTGCCCATTGGGAGATAAATATAGCTTCAACGAATGGAGGCAAAGAAAAGAGATATAGAATAAGACACAAAATAGGCCTCAATGGTGTCGCGGACTATTGATAATAATAATAATTTGTATGCACATAGGAATGCTAGAAACCATATAACTATCTTATACTAATAATTTTCAGATTTACTTTTCTATTACTACTGAATAGCGAGTTTGATCCTCACTGAATGCCCCATAGTTTCGAGCTTGTGTCACATCCTACCTGTGGCAACCAAGTTGGGTAAATACCTCGCCCCGTCGTGATCTAATGGTTAACAAACTAGTCTCGCACATCCATTTCTATCGAATAGAAAGTTCGATCCCCGCTGGATGTCCCATAGTTGTGACCTTGTGTCACATCTTACCCCTAGCTAACGGTTTGGATAAATACCTACCGAAATATTAAGAAAAATCCTTAGTTGCGATGACAGGAAGAGCAAACTACATGTGTTTACTTTGTTCATCCCTGGCGTCTCCTGCTCTCGTCTCTAAGCATACACCCAAGAAATATATACTTACAGTTTACCGTATTTCCAAAATCAAGGGCGTCCCATTGTGGTGTAATGGTTAACAAGCTAGTCTTGCAAATCCATTACTACTGAATAGCGAGTTCAGTTTGGTTTGGTTTTGTGGCATATCAACCTCAGTGGGTCATTTAATGCCGATAAAGTTTTGAAATAAATAAATTCTTAATGGATAATACATTTTTTTATAAATACATTTTTCTATTTAACCCATAGATGGGACCCTAACAGGTACTACCACTCCGGGTCAGAGCGGACCAGGGAGCAATGGTGATGAAGGGGTGCTCCACATTCCCCAAACCTGGAACCTCACCATCAGATAGTTTAATGTCATTCCCAGGACATGTAGACCCTCAGTAACCGCTTTCTAGTACCCATATGATAAAAGAGGTTGGGGCTTGCCATAAGGGCAATAGGGTTGGGAAATCATATAGGTGCTAGGGCTTGACCTGACCAGCCGATTGATCGGAGGGGGCCTCTCCGACAGCCCGTCTAGCCCAAGATAAGGCCAAAGTGGAGTATTGCAAATCATGAACTGCTCAACCACCTGGGTTCTATCCTTAAGCATCACGGGTCGCCATCCACGGCCAACAGGTGTCCCCATTGGGGGAATAGCGAGTTCAAATCCTCGCTGGATGCCCCCATACTTTCGACAGTGTGTCACATCCTACCCGTAGCTGACGGGTTGGGTAAATAACCACTGATAAAGCGGATGGCAATAATCCAAGATTGAATGAGATTCCATGTGACAAAGATAAAATAAATCTTGTTGTTGTTGATGTAATTGATATAGAGGAGAGTAAATAGGTTAGCGGTTGAGATGATCTCTCAAGTCGAGAATAAGTGGTTGATGCCAACGGAGGAGGCAAGGAAAAAAAACAAAAAAATGCTTCGTGTAACAAACAACAAAAATACAACATTGTTTTAGAATAACTCAGCATATAAATCTGCTGTTGAAACTCTTTTATTCATTAAATTATTCAGGTCACACAGGTCAAATAGAAACTCATAGAATAGGACTGATCATGTTGCAGAAAAAAAAAAAAACTAAAAGAAAAATTGGTAGACTAGTTCACATGCTCGGTAGTAATATCTCAACTACTGAAAGCGATGATGAAAAAAAAGGGTTAAAAAAAAAAAAAAAAAAAAAAAGAAAAAAAAAAAAAAAAAAGAAAAAAAAAGAAGAAAAAAAAAGAAAAAAGAAAAAAAAAAAAGAAAAAAAAAGAAAAAAAGAAAAAAAAAAAGAAAAAAAGAAAAAAAAAGAAAAGAAAAAAAAAAAAAAGAAAGAAAAAAAAAAAAAAGAAAAAAAAAAAGAAGAAAGCCAAGAAACCGGTAATATTCCGCATTATCACCTATTACATATGCAGACTGCGCAAATGATCTAGAGCTTATCGCAAATACTTAAGCACAAGCCGAATCACTACTGCATGACCTTTTATGTGCTTTATACAAGATGGAGACATCTCCACACTGAATGGTAAGCCTCTTAAATTAGTAGACGAGATCCCATATCTCGGTAGCAATATTTCATCTACTAAAAACGACGTCTAAAGGCTTCATGCTAAAATTAAAAAAAAGGGGGGGGCAAGAAGCCGGTGATATGCCGCAATAACTATTACAGATGCGGACTACACAGATGATCTGGAGGCTTATCGCAAATGCACAAGCTGAATTACTGCTGCGTAGCCTAGAGAATGCAGCGAGAGGCATTAATCTATGTATAAAACGGAGTTTATGTGCTTTAAACAAGATGGAGACATCTCCACACTGGATGGTAAGCCTCTGTAATTAGTAGACCAGTTCACATACCTCGGTAGTAATATCTCATCTACTAACAGCGATGTCAACATACTCGAGAAAAGTATGGACTGCTACTGACAGATTATCGATCATATAAAAATATGATCTCTTTGATAAAATAAAACAGGAATTCTCCCAAACTGTCACCATGTCAGTGCTACTGTATGGTTGCACCACTTAAACTTTAACGAAAGGCTTGGCGAGGAAAGCTAGATTGAAAATAAAAAAAAAGGATGCTACGTGCTGTTCTGAACAAATCTCGAAAGCAGCACCCCACACAAAAACAGCAGCTCAACGGTCACTTACCTCTTAACATTCAAACTACAAAAAGCAGCTGTATGACTTACTCACTGGGGTGTTTTTTTTGTGAGATAGGAGGTAAGACGAATTGGCACATTGGCGGGCACTACGGGAAAAACAGGGATTAACTTATAAACAGATTTCTATTGTGGACTCACACGGACACACCAGTATTGGTCGACCAGCAAAGATATACATTCATCAACATTTGATGTCACCCCAAGGAACTGCCAAGGGGGACGGATGAAGAGAGGGGATAATCAAGGGAATCCGTGCTCTCAGCATGACTTAATGATGATACAAGGAAAATAATTAGTGGCACTTCACATTAAAACGACCTCGTGTCTATTTTAGTTCGGTGGGAAGCTAAAAATATATCTTACCTATAAGCTATATATTTTTAAAGTCGGTATCAGCCTATCAGCGAGGGAGTCTATCCCCTTTTCACTAGCGCTAGACCAAGGAGATTTTAGCATCTGAGTTGGAGCGCCACACTACCATGCTCCTCACTTTACCGCACAGATCCCTGTGCTACTCATACGCTGAGTTAGCGAGGGCTGGTTTCGAACTAGGAACCTTGTGGTTTCTAGCCAAACGCTCTACCGACTGAGCTAACCCGGCTCTTTATTAAAATATATTAGAGTACATAATTCATTACACATTCTATTTCATTATGGTTTTTTTTAATAGAATACAGTGCTGTTTTTCTTGTTTTAGGTGTGCATTAACGGATTAATGGCATTTCAATTTTATTTCAATGGGGGAAATAGATTTACTTGAGTCTAACAAAATCCAAAGAAATATAACTGGAGGTTTACAGTAAATACTAGTTTTGCCTCATCTTTTTCTTTTTTTGACTTTTCGAAAAAATCTCACATGTCTCCAAAAACGGAAATGATTGATTTCTTTCTGTAAATATATTCCCGCATTTTTTTTTTTTTACATTAATATCGGGTTTGTTTATTTCGCTAACAAATTCATGAATATTAGTATAAAACATCCATAAGAATGAGTATTCTATTCATGAAAATTAGTATAAAAGGTGGAACTCTAAGTAGTTTAAGTAATGAGAAGAGAGACCCTTAAAGTTCAAAGAAACATTCCTGATAATATTCAAATTAACAACAACAAAAAATATCAATCTACTTCAACAATATGTGTAATATTACAAAAATTAAAAAATAAAAATATATACATATGTAGAGTTATTCATAAGTACACATATACTCATATGCATACATACATACGTATACTTACACACACCTGCATACATATTCATATGTTAGAATAAAGATAGAATATCAATAAGTATAAGAGACTCCTACACGGAAAAAAAAAGAAAGATGGCAGAAAATACTGTAATAATAATTACTTTAAGCGCAGAAGATGATCTCTACATAATGTTATTTCAATTTTTTAAAATGCTTTTTTAGTTTCTTTTTTAATGAGTATTTAGTTATAAATTAGGTTGTTGATTTTTAATTCAATGAGTTTCGAAACTGTTATCTAACGGTGGATAGTTTACCAGATCTTCTAAATGTCTATAAAGACTTTGCAGTTGTTAATTTCACGTGTTCAGTCAGGATATTCCTTGCTTTCATAGTTGACCTACTTTTATGCCGATTTCCGCGTTCTTTTTGTGTTTTTTTTTTGTTAGGTGATCATTAATATAAACTTCAGTACTTTTTTAGTTTTGATCTTTGTTTCATTAGAATGTATTTATTTTTTCTATTTGTGAAACGAATGATTAATATTGATTTGTTTTTATCGTCATTCCCATTTAGGGCGGGGGGGGGGGGTTATGCTTCAATATGAATTTGATCCAGTGAGATTTCTTTGGACTGGAAACAAAAATGAGCAATTTGATTTTCTGTGATGATATTTCTGTTTTCATCATTTTCATTGACATTATTGGAGATTAACACTAAATCCAGGGATTATTAAATCGTTAATCCGGTTCTTGGGCATCGGCCTTATTTTCCAAAATGATGAATCTCATATCTTTTTCTTCATTTTGGATTCGATTAGATCTAGTAAGGGCCGGGTTAGTTCAGTCGGTAGAGCGTTCGGCTAGAAACCACAAGGTTCCTAGTTCGATACCGGTCCCCGCCAACTCAGCGTATGAATAGCACAGGGATCTATGCGGTAAAGTAAGGAGCTGATGGTAGATGTGGCGCTCCACATCAGACGCAAAAACAATCTCCTTGGTCTAGCGCTAGTGAAAAGGGGATAGACTCCCTCGCTGATTGGCTGATACCGACTTTAGGTTACCCGACGACTTTTTTTTTCTTTTTCTTTTAGATCTAGTATATTTTTTGTTGAAGTCTTAAAACCAAGATTTCATTCTTAAGAAAGTCAAGCGACTTTCAAATATACTCCCCTTCTTAATTTGCAGGTGCAGCCTTTTTCTTTTTTTTTGTCCCATGAATCCAGGTACTCTAAAATAATTCTCGGGTAAAAAAAAAAATGAATCTCTTCAAAATATAAATACTAGAAAGTTTTTTTTAAAAAAAGGCCACTCACCCTTTTTTTTTCCCTTTCCTCTCCTGCAGAAATAATTCAGTTTAGCTCTCATGGAATGAAAAAATAGCAAATCCAATATTTCGAGCAATCACAATTCACTTTGACTCAATCAAATCAGTTACAAAAATTGCGCCGAAAATTGAACTATGACCTATGCATTCACGTGGTACATTCTGATCTGTCAACTGAACAGCTATTATTGGACTAGTCCATTTCTCCGTTTCAAAAACTCAGAATAATGGGGGAAAAAATGAAATATTGATGGGTGATTCGATTAAATTGCATTCAAAAACTTATTTTTTCTAGATTCTTCTTCTGAGAAAATATTAGAATTTTCCATTACAGAATTAATGAATGATAAACTATAAGAATTGGGGAGGGGAAAATCTCGCGATGAGACGTTCTCGTCTCGTTAGACGGTAAATAGAGTGAGATTTTAAACAGATCTCAATTCGCTTATTCAAAGAACGACAAAGAGAAAAAAAAATTACACGCCTCTTTGCGACATTTGTTGAGCGAATTATGTCGTCGTCTAACAGCAGCAGCAGCAGCAGCAGCAGCATGATGATGCAGTTTTTGGCGGCAAATAACTTAATGGTGAAAAACAAAAGTCAATCAGAAAGAAATGAGAATTACCTGAGCGGCAAATCAACGCATCAGGGTCCGAATTCTTTGGCGTTGAAAGTGGATCGACGTGAAGAGCCAAGGGTTTCGACACGTGACGCCGCGAAACAAGAACTGGATTTTACGGAAAGTGCCACGTTTACCCCTCTAATCCAAGGGACGGCCACTCTAAAAGATTATGTGCCTATTCCAGCCACTGTGCCGGATGGTGACCTCCCCCAACTCGTAGGACCCTCGGGTGAATTGACTAACATGGTGTCACCCATTTATCCAAGTCAACGTCCCTTGCAGACCATCTATATCGACATTCTGAGACTAGACTACTGAATTATTTGATTCTAACCGGAAATCTTTGAAAAGTTTTTCTTTTGGAAAAAGGCAGAGATCTCCCTTTTTGTTACTGTTACAAATAAGTGTTGGGTGGGGGTTAAATACAAACTTTCTTCAAGTACAAAAATCTTCTGATACTTTAATTTTATGATTAGCCCTTATTTTTAATTTCAGTTTTTTTGTTCTTGGTCGGATTAAACTACAGATGTTATTGCTTATATTTGTTTAACTGTAGCTGGTTCAGGTTCGAGCCTCGATGTCAGATAACTTCCGTGCCAAAATGCAAATCGCACACATTAAAAAAAAAATAAATAAATAAAATAAAAAACATTTCTTTTGTTCTTGGTTTAATTCTTAAGTGGTTTCATCCTTATTTTAGAATTATATATATATATATATATATATATATTGGTATCTTGACTTACGAGTTTCCTTAATTATGAGCTGTCACTCGGTCGATTTTTTTGCTAGGTATTGTGAGTTAAAATGTGAGGTATGAGTGCGCTTCAGATACGCTTATGTTAATAAATTCACTAAAAAATTAAGTTTCTAAATTTATTGCACCAAAGAATATTATTTATAAATAAATCACTGCACACATCCCCCTCTCCCACCAAAAAAAAAAAAACGCAACAAATTTTTTAACGGATTAATGGCATTTCAGTTTATTTCAATAGGAAATGGATTTTTTGTGAGGAGCAGAATGAATTAAACTCGTAATTCAAAGTACCATTATGTATATCTGATTAATATGTTTGTATATTTATAAAGATTCGTCTATATTGGTGATAGATCATATGTAAATCTAAGAAGACAGTTTACAGCACTTGTCTATGTGATTATCAGACCAATATTATATATAAATGTAATTCACTTATTCCTCTTAGACTACTCCATTAATATCAGTTTTTAGTAAAAATCAGGCTTTTTTTTGGGGTTTTTTTTACTCCCTCGAAAATATTGCATGAAACTGATTGTAATGGAGGGAAGCCAAAAACGAGTGAGTGAACTACGTTTGTTTAAGATTTTTGTCCTGCCCAGTCGGTCGGTATTGAACACTTGGATTTGGATTGTTTTTTTAATACGCCAAAAATAAAACAAAAATTGTTCAGTTTGATTATTTACTTACAGAACTTTATTTTCTTAAGACGTCAAAAAAGTCGTCGTTTTACAGATAAATTCTTGATTTTATTATAAAAAAAATTTTTTTCATTATAAAATTAATTTTTAAAAAAAATTAATATTTCTACTTTCAACGACATAAATATTCTAATTCAATCCAAAGATCAATGTCTGATTTTATTTTGTTAAATAGGTAAAAAAAACAAAACAAAAAACCAAACCTTTTGTTGGGTGTCTCTATTGTTTGTTTTATATCTTATTATAATGGAGATTGTGGGTTTGTATGTCTGTAACCGAAACTATATTACTATACAAGTCACAATTCCTTTCGTTATTTACATCACATTCTCCATGATTTTATTTTTATTTAAACCTCAGTTATTAATAAAATTGTTTTACATTATTAATACTGTTGACCATATCTACATACAAATAACATGCAATTGTATTTATATATACTACAAAATAGAGGTTTACAGTGTGAATGGGAAGGTTAATTTGCATATTGATCTTAAAAATTTGATTTTAATAAATATATGCTTAATATTATTGATTTCTAATTGTTTGGTTTTATCTTAATGAATATAAGCAAAAATCTCGGGGATAAATCTTAAAAGAAATCCCTGAACAAGAAGAAATAACTGTAATATTATTCTTTACTTCCTATTTTAACTAAATAGTTAAATTAGGAAAAGTTACTAATGAAAGACGGGAGTAACGGAAAATGATGGAAGAGTTAGTTTCAAAGTTGTTCTATTTTTTAATCATACCCCCTCTGTTTCAAATCTTTTTATCTGTATTCTTATTCAGTTTCATTATCCTTTCTAATTTAATATGATATTTTATTATATTAAAACTTAAATACTTGCACCCGGAGGGTGCATATATTTGCTAGTTTATCTAAAGAAATAAATGTATTGATAATTCTGGATTCCATGTTTATTTGCTTCTAACAAAAGTAGGTATATATTGAACCCCTACGGTGCCGGATTATGGGGTGGGGGGTAGGGATAGTGAAGGAAGCAATTCCTTAGGGGATGCGGTGCCAAAAATAGCCCCGACCCTCCTTTTTAAGTAATTGAAGTATAGTTCCACGGTTGGAATTGACTTCTGTTATTTACGAAGCTTTGTTCAGTCTAACACTCATTGTTTACAATAGCAATTGTTAATGTTTAATGGTTATCCATCTAAGTACTGACCAGATCCATCGTTGCTTAACTTCGGTGATCTAATGGGAATTGATGCTTTCAAGAAATCGACGCTTGTATGCTCTTTCCCCCCCGTATCCCGTCTGAAAACAAGAACATGCCCGAGATATAATGAACAGATACTACATTTTAATCTTAAGCCAGAGTAAGTTGGTTGCCAGTCGGGATTTAAATAAAAATGGAGTAGCTTAGATTCGAGGTGAGACCACAAAAAAGAGACGATCAATGAGGATCGAACACACTACTGATTAGGAAGTAATTACTTGAAATCATAAAATCATTATTATTAGATAGGAATACTTGAAACCATACAACTGTGTACAAATTATTTGTACACTATAAGTACATTGATTTATGAGTCATCGTAATTTAGCATTGTATTGTATAAAAACAAAATGAATTATGTACTGTAATATGTTTTTAATGTTTTTTTTTATTTTTATAAATGATATTTTTCTTTGTTGTAATAAATTTGGAAACTTAAATGTTTTTAATGAACTTATTAACATAAGCGTTTCTACGGAATTCTCAACAAAAAATCGACCGAGTGACAACTCGTAAATTGGAAAACTCGTAAGTCAAGTTACCGGTGTATTTCCTATTATTAATATTATTAACACAAGGATAATATTAATCAAAGCCCTATCGGCTGGAGCTTTAAAATACACCGACTGTACAAGGTAAGACCCCCCCCCACCGTCCAATGCGACCCATGGAATCCTGGTGGCTGAGCAGTCCATGACATGCAACACTCCACTTTGGCCCTTACTTAGGCTAGACGGGCGGTCGGAGAGGCCCCATCTCCGATCAATTGGCTGGTTACGTCGAGACCTATCACCTATATGACAGTCCCAACCCTATTGCCCTTATGGCAAACCTCCCCTGTGTAATCATATATGTGCTAGAAGGCTGTGGCTCAGGGTATTATTGTCCTGGGTATGATGTTAAACGCTATCTGATGGTGAAGTTCCAGTTCTGGAGCTCAAGAAATGTGGAGTACCCCTTCATTACCATTACTTCCAGGTCCACTATAACCCGGAGTGGTAGTACCTGTTAGGGTCCCATCCCATCTATTGGTTAAATAGAACAAAATGTATTTATTAAAAAATTGAGTACCATAAATCCTCGAGTATAATCCGCACTTTTTCCCCCCAAAATTTAAAGGTCAAAATCCCTAGTGCGTACTATATACGAGGTTAAAAATGAAAAATATTTTTTAAGCAATGTCCGAGTCTCTATTTGCTGTCCGGTAATGTTTATTCAGACGTATTTCTTTTCAGAGGTACAGCCCACTAAAAATTCCCCTGCATATTATACTCGAGGATTTACGGTACCCATCAAGAATGAATTTATTTGAAAACTTTCGAAACAAATAAGAATGAATCACCAAACGGAACGTAACTGACCATATTAGCTGATGTGAGTGCTGTTCAGAAAATATTCCAATTTTCTGATTGGATGTCAGAATCGGGGAGCCTCGTTTTAATTATTATATATATATATATATAAACAACAACAACAACAACAAACCGATTCAAGATAAGAGATATGGGTCGGAGTGTGTCAGCATACAGCGAATTTTCTATTTTAACACAAATCTCCGAATTTTTTTTTTTTTTTTTTTTTTTTTTTAATGGCAAACCCGACTTTTTCTGGCTAGCAGAGAAGGACAACGATTTCATTAAAAGGAATGGAGGGGGGGGGTGAACAACTTAAATCTTATCAGTGAAGTATGTAGACGCTGATTATCATATCTATGTTCGTATGTCTATATTTGTAAGTACACGTACACACGTACACGCACACGGATGGATGGATGTGTGGGTGACGTAACGGTTATCGGCAAAGAAAATAAAATCGGCGAGTCGAGTTAGAATTCCGGCCGATACGTTCTCTTCGTACAAATTCTCTATATGATATGATACGACACACACACACACACACACATTATATATATATATATATATATATATATATATATAATGTTATATGTGTGTGAATAAATGAAGGATTAATATGTGTGTGTGTTTGTTTTATGAAGATTGTGACTTTCTGTGGTCATATGTTGCCTTTATTTTGTAATAATATTTGACTTTATATTCAACTAATCGCTGGGTCCCTATAGAGGTTTCTCGGTCTCTCTCTCTGATCCATGCTACCCACAGACGGTACCCCATAGAACTATGAGACTTTCCCCTTACCCACCAATGGGTAGCAAATATGAATTTGGAACGAAGGAGAGTAAACATAAACAGAGAGAGTATCTCAGCGATCTAAGATGAGCCGACGACGTTTTACTCCCATCCGAATCATCAGATTATGTATATAAAAAAAAATGCTAAATGATCTGAATAGATAAAGTTTACAGATAAGTAGAAAAAATAGATAAATAAAAATAAAAAAATAAAGGAGGAAAATCTGGAAAAAGGTAAAAAAAAAAAAAAATACAACTTAGAATCCTTAGATGATAAAACTGAAGAAAGAACATTGAAATCAAAACAAATGACGCATAACGATTGGATAGAAATCATTTGGGTTAAAAATGGCGACATAGTGAAAACGTTAAGCTTATAACTGAGTAGGGATTTACCCAACTCGTTCGCCGCATGAAGGATGGGACAAGGATGGACACTAGCTGTCACCTAGAGGACTTTGAGAGAGAGAGAGAGAGAGAGAGAGAGAGAGAGAGAGAGAGAGAGAGAGAGAGAGAGAGAGAGAGAGAGGGGTATCCGTGTTGTCGGCGTGCTTTGTGATGCAAGGGGTATATATAGAAATGTATTTCATGCGTACGTGTATGTGAATATTCTTCCGAGATATTGAAGTTTGTGAGAGACTTACATTTTTGAGAAATGGTCCTTTCTTATTAGTTATGTGTAATCAAATATTCCTGTGTTCAAACAAGTAAGCTTATGACATTGTAATGTATTTACTTAACCTGTTCGCATTTGGTAGGATGTGACAAGGTTGCAAGTATTGTAAATCTAGCGAGGATCAGGCTCGGTTGATTTTTTGCTTTGTACAGTGAGGTTCGAGCGAGCTTCAGATACGCTTATGTTAATAAATTCACTGAAAACATTTAAGTTTCAAAATTTATTACGCCAAATAAAAATATTAAAAAAATAACATTAAAACATGATTCATCACATAATTCATTTAATTGGGCTTTTTTTTTTTTTGCTTCTTTAAAAAAGAAAAGACGTAACAAAAAAAATTCGGATGCTTTTGAGACTGGAACAGATTAATGGCATTTCAGTTTATTTCAATGGGGAAAATTTGATATTCGATGAAATTCCGTTTGGAGTGGAACGAATTAAACTTGTAAGTCAAGATAGCTCTGTAGTTACCTGAAAATTATCAAAGGTTCTGAAATGCATAAGAGAACATTTTAGATATTTTTGTACAAAATCGAACCAAACAAGATTGTAAGGATCATTAACGATTTTGAGTGGCGATTGGAAGGGGGTTAATCTAAGGTAAATTTGATTTGATATACGAGGAAATGGAATTACGAGTGGAACGAATTAAACTCGTAAGTCAAGATACCACTGTAGTTACCTGAAGCTGTTTCAAATTATTTATTATTTGAATCTTGAAAAAAAAAAAAAAGAGCAAATACTGACTTCGGCAATAGATAACCCAACTAGAGTTGATATGGCGTATAACCAACCAAGCTAACCGATTGAAAATTGTCATATGAATAAAGTGTCGTTGCCAACACTTCAGTTGGAACACTGATCGCCACAATGAAAATGACCGACCTCCATTTGATATAAATAGAGATACCGTGCTTCTGGGATCAGGACTTGCAATCACCGACTCGCTCAGGGTACAGACTGGCCCAGGGTACACTCGTTCAGGGTACAGACTGGCCCAGGGTACACTCGCCCAGGGTACAGACTGGCCCAGGGTACACTCGCTCAGGGTACAGACTGGCCCAGGGTACACTGTGTTTCAAGCGATTCCGTATTTTTCTTAGAAGAATGTTTATTACGGATAAGTAATAATCTTTCATTTATCTTTATTTCTATTTCCTTGATGTATCTAATAAATAATAAATAATAAATATAGTTTTGTAATTCGATACACAGGATATAGTTAAGTTGTTCTTTTATTATCTACATTATGTATATGGGACGTTACAAAAAAAAAAGCTTAGAATTACAGAAAAATATCAAGAGAAAATGAAAATGAGTAAAAACTAAAGAGATAGAAAGAGGTCATCAATACGGATATAAGAGAAGAGAAAAATAAGTGATAACATATCTTAATGTTTAAGAGACAAAACATAGAGATGAGAAGAACACAAAGGAGAAGGGGGGGGACAAATGGTGCCCAATTAATAACAAATGCAGTAGCAGACTAGACAGAAAATGGAGGAGAGATAAGGGAAACATTTGCGTGCAGAGATTAGCAAAGTCTTTGTCGTCATGGAAGAAGTTGGGAAAAGTATTTGCCAGCAGTTGACTTCATATATATATATATATATATATATATATATATAATTTGTCAATAAATAAATGACAGATAACCAGTATTATTAAAGTTGAGCACCACATGGAATGATCCTCATTACCATATATATATAAATGTGTGTGTGTGTGTGTGTGTGTGTGTGTGTGTGTGTGAGTGAGTGAGTGAGTGAGTGAGAGAGAGTGAGTGAGTGAGTGAGAGAGAGAGAGAGAGATTGTTGTCGATCCAACGAGAGAAAAGTAAATATCTTATGATAAGAAGGTCCGCAAAATGGTTTGTATTTTCTTTCTAAAAAATTATTTTATTGGGTACAACAAGTTTTTTGGATTGTTTAAAATCTTTTCAAAATAGAGTGAAAAACTGAAAAAGAAAATATTTTCACCATGGGGGTTGCTACCGTCACCTTCGCTCAAAATTTAAAAAAAATTGAAATAAATCTTGACTGAAAAAAAAACGTATCATACAAGTTTTGTCACTCCCTACAAAAATATAATTTCTAATTAATCAACTATAATGACATATAATAGGCCGCTGTAAATGAAATAGAAAATGATTATTATTTTGATTTTTGGGACTGCTGTTCTCACATGTAAAAACCACAACAGTTCGCTGTATCCTCCAACATTCTTCATGTGTTCCCTGTCTATTCGAGCATAATAATTTGGGAAATCATTTTTAATTGGTTGGGTCATTGCTAGGTTCGCATAAACAGGGAACACCTGAAGAAAACCGGAGGATACAGCGGCGGAAATGTTGTGGTTTGCATACTACAATAAATATGAGGACAATAGTCTAAAAAATCAAAATAATGAGACCGTTCAAGATGAAATGCAAAAATGTAAATCTAGATTATTTGGTGTCGCTTATCCGCCGATTTCTTATTTTTATGAGTGTCGTCACATCAGATAAATAATGGAACATTCCGTTTTTATTATTAAGAATTAAAGGAAAGAAAAGGGACATGCTACACAGAAAAAATATAATAAGAAAGGAAGAGTAGGGGAAAGATAGAGAAAGGGGTGAGCGCGCGGAAGTGATAACGCTAATATGTTTCAATCGAACATAATGAAGAAGTTAAATCAAGATTATTATACGTTTTACATATTGAACTATTTAGTAATAGCTCTTAAGTAAACATATCAAACGTTGTAATGATTAAATTATCACACTGTGGTATATCCACAGGTCCTGCTAGTTATTAATAATATTATTATTATTAATAGAAACAAAAAATAATGAAAGTATGTAGGAGTGACAAGACTTTCGGGCAATCTGTATAATAAAGGTGATAGATTGTCGAGGTGTGTGTGTGTGTGTGTGTGTAACCGTCTAAAAAAAAAAAAAAATAACAAATTAAAAGCATTTGAAGATTGTATTTACTTACTTTTTGATCGTCAGTTGTAGGTTATTTCCCGAATGACGTATCAAATCTTGGCCATCGACGTGAGAAAGTTCAGATGCATTTACATTGCCAATTTTTAAAATAATATCTCCAGCGTTCAACCGACTAGCCGCTACGCTTCCTTCTGTCACCTGGAAAAAAAGGAAGGAAACAAAAAGTTTTAACTAAATTCAGTCAAAATTAAAAAAAAAGAAAAAGATAACAAGGAATAAAAGAAATAAAAAATTTTTTTTAGTTATCTTTTGTGGAGGCGCGTGGTGTAATGGTTACCCTTGTAGAAAATGAACACGGCAAGTCGAGTTCAAATCCAGGACGAATCTTCATTGGACACATAGCCTAGTGGATAAAGAAGTTAGGTTAAGACAGTTCTAAGTGACAGTTACCTCTAGACTGCAGGTTCAATCTTGGTCAGGGGCAGCAGTAACATAGAATAATAATTAACACAGATTAACGCCTCTACCCCAGTTATGGTTAGCGGAATGAGAACTGGATACCCCCATGGATTGAATAAAGGGCTAGGTTCAAAGTTCCGTGATGGCTCCCGATTACGACAAGAAGGTTCCCGAGTCCGACAAGAAATACCTGAAGAAGGCCAGAGGGCACATCGGCCGAAACGTTGTACAGATGACAATAAAGATGAGGACAATAGTCCGAATAATACAAATAATCCTACTTACTTACTTACAATGAAAATATAGAAATGTGAACACTTACTTTCCGCCCGTCTTTCGAAAATGACGATGTACAATTAAAATTCTCTCTCAGAATTTATTATTTATTTTTTTGTTTGTTTTTAATAGAATAAACGAATTTTAATCTAATGACTAAATACGGTTATTTAAAAAGATGAAAAAGAAAAGTATGCTTAGATCTCCTTAAACTAACAACAACCATCCCTAAAACTTATAGAATCCGAACTTTCAACTCCCAACCATCCCTAACTCTCTCTCATATATATAAGTAGGTACATGAATAATTCTGCAGCCTAATGAAAAAAGCATTTTTACTTTACACATAAAATATTTATCTTTAAACACAATCTGATTTGTCAGGGTACTTTTGTGGATCTTTTTTTTTTTTAACATTTTCGGGTTATTTTATTTTTTTAAAATGTTAAATGAATTTTGCTCTAATGTTTAAATATAATTATTTAAAAAATGATAAAAAAAAAAAATAAAATACTTTACGGTCCCATTTCCTAAGACGAACAGAAAGTAAAGGTTTATTATATAATTTCAGAGTTAGGTAGGTGTGATGCTCCACGTTAGCAAAAAATCTCCGTGGTCTTGCGCTAGCGAAAAAGTGATAGACTCCCTTGTTGTTCGGCTGAGCCATTTTGCCGACTTTACTTTTACTTTTTTACTTTAGCACTTCCATTGTGAATTGAACCCCAAACGTTTTTGGTAAATAACAAATTTCTGGAAATTACGAACGTCTTATCGTTTGAAAGATCCAAAAAATTAATGGTTAGAGTCCTAGGAAATGGACACGTCGACCCGAGTTCAATTCCTAGACGAAGTTGTTTGCATTTCACATGGCGCTAATACCCTTGGGAAAGGTATGAATCCAATTCTCCCTCCAGCTATGGGTAAATAGCAGGGCAGACTGGGCTCTTTAACTATGGCTAGGTAACCAGTCTAGGAGAAGGAAAACTCTGAATTCAAACCTGTTAAACTCCGCTTAAGAAATTGGCCTTGTGTCGCATCCTGCTCATGCGGAGGGGTTAGTAAATATATATTATTAAATTTTGTCCGTACCGCAAGCACACACACACACACATATATATATATATATATATGAATTTCTTTTCTTGGGCAACGCCAGGTACTCTTGCTAGTATATAGAGTGCGCATGTGGAAAATATGAAACGCTTTGACACGTTGTTTTCCGTTCCAACCTTCTTTTTCACAAATCTCATTTAATACAAGAGACAGAAATAACTTTTTTTTGTAACAATGCCAAGTTTATATATAAATAGAATTCTAAATCTACTTTTTGACAAATAAATAAAAACAAACGCCCCCAAATCTTTGTGTAAATCAAATCAACATTTATAAAGAGATTGACAACACCAATTAACCTGTTATCTTGCTTGTTTGTGTTTGAAGGAAACAGAGACAGTTTCAAATTATTAAGACATTTTAATTCACTATGAATGACTTGCGAGACAACCAAGACATACATCCTACTATAACAGATGTTTAGAGTTTGCTTTTAATGCGTAGTGTTACATAATGAAAGGGGGTAGTCTATTCATTTTATAATGCAGTGTTAAGTAAAAGTCGGCGAAGTGGCCTATTGTCGTTATCAGACCAGCATAGAAACATCATAGAAACCAAGCAGCCAATCAGGACACAAGGAATGGAATCACCCAAATACATGAATGGACTATTCTTGAGTCCCATAAGTACCAGCTATCTTGGGCACTAGTTCAGTTGTGCTTTGCCAGTTGCTGTTACCCAAACCAACAGTATACTGACTGACTTCAACACATTAGATGGGAAGACTTGGTACCATATAACAACTTATAATAGACGAATAAAGAAAGAGCTGTTAAAAATTTTTAAGAAATCTTGAAAGACAAGAAAAAATAATTAAAAAATATCTGTGTTTTTAAAGAAATGTCCTTAAGAGAAAATAACTGCTATAATAATATGGAGACAAATGAAACGGTTAATTACATAAAAGAAAACAGCAAACTGGCACAAAAGGAGTACAATACTAGGTACGACTGGGTGGGAAAGGGGATCCACTGGGAATTGTGTAAGAGATTAAAATTTTACCATACTTCATTTTCTTTTTCAAATTATCACTGATGCGTCTAAACAGCTGTCTAGAAGTCTAGACATACTTCATTTCTTGGTTATAAGCAATTCAGCAATGCATATGTCTTTATTTAATGTTTTTTTAATTAATGGGGCCCCAGGGCACATAAGTTTTGTTGGTAGGATTTTATGGCATGTTAACTCTAGGGTTATTTTATGCCGAAGACATTTTTTGTTTTATTCATTCTTGTTAGGTATTCAATTTGTTCTTTAAACTCAATTTTTCTTAAACACATTTTTCATCTTTTCCATAGATGGGACCCTAAAAGGTACTACCGCTCCGGGGCAGAGTAGACCTGGAAGTAATGGCGATGAAGGGGTACCTCACACTCCCCAGAGCTCCAGGATTGGAACTCCACCACCAGTTGCAGTTTAATGTTATATCCAGGACGACAGGAGTTTTGTTTTTGAATACCAAAAAGTCTTTAATTAGACCGTCAAGAAAGCTAAACCAAATCTTTATATTTTTGGTTAATCGCATAAAATTGACATTTAGCTGAAATTTTCCAGGTCAAAATCAAATTACAACTTATTTCATTTATTCAGTTTTAAGCTTCGTTGGTAGAGCATCTCTTCTTACAGTTTATAGGTAAATAGCAAAGTAGGCTCTTTAGTCTTGTTACGATCAGGACTGGAACGTCCTATCCCCGAACCGGATGGGGGGGTCCGAGTATTATATGAATACTACTTTGGGAAAATTGACATGTAATAGAGACGGGGGGGGGGCATGAGATACAAACAGATCAATTAGACTTGGAGATCAGACCAAAGGGTTAATTAACAAAAAGAGAGAACATGTCATCCCAGTGGATCATAGAGGGAAAACGAAAGAAAACGAAAAGATAGACAAATACTAAAACCTGGCCAGAGAACTGATAAAAACTGTGGAACATGAAGGTAAAGGTCGTACCAATTGTAATTGGGACCTTTCGAACGGTCTGTAAGGGTTTAGAAAATAGTCTGGGTAAATTGGAAATCAGAGGAGGAATCGAGACCATCCAAACAGCAGCATTGTTAAGATCGGCTAGAATACCCAGAAGAGTCATGGAGAGAGACTGTCACTCAGCCTCCAATGAATCACCGGCTAAGGCTGGTGTGAAAAACACTTATGGAGTGAAATAATCTATATAATTCTTTAATCTTTCGACCGCTATCGGCTTCCAACACCCTCTGGTTAAAAAAGTGAGACCGTCCAAATCGTCCCAGACGAAATGTAATTCCTGATTATCTGGTGTCGCTTCTTTGCCAAATTCTTGTTTCTTATGAATGTCGTCACCTCAGCTAAATAATAGACCATTTCGTTTTTATTATAAAGAAAGAAAGGGAAGAAAAAGAACATGTGATACAGAAAAATATAATAAGAAAAAGAAAAAGAGTAGGGGAAAGAGAGAGGGGTGACCCGTTCGGAAGCGATAGCGCTAATCTGTTTCAATCGAACACAATGAAAAGGAAAGAAAGAAAGAAAGAAAAAGTCAGAAACATTTAAATCAAGTTTATTATACTTTTTACATATTGAACTATATTGCAATAGCTCTTAAGTAAACATACCAAACGTAATAATCAAATTATCATAATGTGGTATATCCACAGGTCCTGCTAATAATAATAATAAAATTCAGCAAAATAGCACAAAAAGAGTACAAGACTAGGCATGACTAAGTAATGAGGGTGATCCACTGGGAACTGTGCAAAATATTCAAATTTGACTATACTACTAAATGGTATATACACAAATTAGAATCCGCCCTAGAAAATGAGACGCATAACAGTCTGGGATTCAAGATACAAACGGATTCCCTGATCCCAAAAAGAAGACTAGACGTAATGTTAATTAACAATAACAAAAGAACTTATCTGGTAGACGCTGCTGTTTCAGTTGACAAGATAGTGAAAATAAAAGAAAGCTAAAAGACAGACAACAACCTGGATCTTGCCAGAGAGCTGAAAAAGCTGTGGGTCATGAAAGTGGTGGTGATATCATTTGTACTTGGTGCTCTTCAAACAGGAAGGAAGACTCTGAATTCAAACCAGCAATAATCGCTAAAAAAACTGACCTTATGTCACCTCCTGTCGGTAATGGAGGAACTCAGTTAATTTATACAATATTTTTCCAATGGCATTTTTTGGGGGTCACTCGAAAATGGTTGGTTGGTTGGTTTATTGATTTTGACGGCATATCAACCCGTCTGGGGTTATGTCATGCCTAACGGCTAGGAAGTAATATATGTTGTGTATTTATATTTATATTTTTTTAGTAATTGGTTTTAACAATGTGTTAGCATCATTGGGGATCATGTTGTATGGTATTGATTAAGTTCATGTCTATATTCTATGGTATAATTTTATTTCCCTCAAAAAGGACTGAATGTCCTCCATGTTGATATTTTCAAATAGATATTTCATATTGTTTGCATTAAAATAATGGTTTCTGATGTGAGCATAAAGCCTGCATTCCATAAATAAGTGTTTAACAGTCAAAGGTGTTTGATATGTTTCACACTGTGGTTGTTGTTCTTGTTTGAGTATATAAGAGTGCGTTAGTCTTGTGTGCCAATGCGTAATCAGGATACAATGGCTTGTTCTTTTCTAGACTTCAAGTTGGTCTCCAGTCTCGAAAATGTAAACTTTATAAAATTGTGTGGTCACAAACATTAACCTGTTGACGACGATTATTAACTTAGGAGTCCTCATAGTTCGATGTTATTAGATTAATGTTACACCCAGTCTCAACAAAAACGACGACGTGTTATGTTGCATTGTCAAAATGAGAAATCACAGATTTTTTGCCACGCCCACAGCCCAAAAATTGTTACATTTGGAGGGGGTGGAATCTTTTTTTTTTTTTTTTTTAAATTATGACTTTTATTCTAGGGGGAGATGAAAACTGATGCGGGCTTAAAAATGGAGAGTTTTCTATTCGCGATTGGTGTTAGTGAGTATCGCCACACCGATATTCAAAACGAATGGCGAGTGGCGTGAGGGGTGGCGTGAGGGGGTAACGCCTTTTACTAAAGTTATTTGCAGTTCGAAAGTGTTTGAGAAAATCCAAAAAAGGATTTGTAAAAAGTCAAAAGTTTATTTCACACTTTTTCTTTGCGAATATTTTTTTTTTGGGGGGGGGTGAGGGGTCAGGTGGGAGTAAGAGAGTGAAAATTAGAAATTGGGGAAAACATTCACAAACAAATATTGAATACGGTCGGGTATTCAAACAGGACAGAGTCGGACTTTCAACAATGGGATAAAAAATGATTTTAAAAAAAAAAAACAACAAAAAAAAAAAAACAATTGTACGGCCGTTATATTCTTGTAACACCCTCTGGTTAAAAATGAGAGCGTCCAAATAGTCCAAGATGAAAAGATGAAATGCAAAAATGTAAATCCCGATCATCTGGGGTTGCTTATCCACCGAATTATTTCTTATGACTGTCGTCATCTCTGCTAAATAGTGGACCATTCCGTTTTTATTATGAGGAAAGGGAAGAAAAAGGACATGCTTCACAGAAAAATATAAGAAATAAATAAATAAAGAGAATAGATGAAAGATAGAGAGAGGGATGAGTGTACAGGAGTGATAATGCTAACCCGTTTCAATCGAACATAATGAGAGGGAGAGAGTGATATACTTTTTACATATTGAACTATTTAGCAATAGCTCTTAAAGTGAACATATCAAACGTTGTAATAATTAAATTATCATACTGTGGCATATCCACAGGTCCTGCTAATATATATATATATATATATATATATATATATATATATATATATATACTGTAGTGTGAGATGGTCACTATTCAGCTTTTGCTGGAATGGTGTACCAAAGGCAGTATTAATTGGTAAGTGCTCAATATAAAATAGAGCTGTTATATAATATAATAAGATAAATATATAGGTTTTACATATCTATTTATTGGGTGACTTGTCACCCAATAAATAGATATGTAAAAACCTATATATTTATCTATATATATATATATATATATATATATATATATATATATATATATATTATTATTATAATGGAGATTGTGGGTTTGTCTGTCTGTAACCGAAACTATATTACTATACAAGTCACAATTCCTTTAGTTATTTACATCATATTCTCCATGATTTATTTTTTATTTTCAATTATTAATAAAATTTTTTACATTATTACACTGTTGACCATATCTACATACTAATAACATGCAATTGTATTTATATATACAACAAAATAGAGGTTTTCAGTGTGAATGGGAAGGCTAATTTGCATATTGATCTTAAAAAATTGATTTTAATAAATATATGCTTAGTATTATTGATTTCTAATTGTTTGGTTTTATCTTATTGAATATGAGCAAAAATCTCTTCAATAAATCTTAAAAGAAATCCCTTAACAAGAAGAAATAACTGTAATATTATTCTTTACTTCCTATTTTAACTAAACAGTTTAATTAGGAAAATTTACCAATGAAAGACGGGAGTAACGGAAAATGATGGAAGAGTTAGTTTCAAAGTTGTTCTATTTTTCAATCATACCCCCTCTGTTCAAAATCTTTTTATCTACATTCCTATTCAGTTTCATTAGCCTTTCTAATTTAATATGATATTTTATTATAAAATTTAACTAAAATACTTGCACCCGGAGGGTGCATATATTTGCTAGTATATATAATATTATATGTACAATTAAAAATCGGATGTTCAAAAACAGACCGACTCGCGTTTCATGTAGTTAACAAATCTTCAAGATAAAAAGGTGTTTGTTGTTCTAAATAGAAATATTCTGGTTTTCAATTCTGTATTTAACTCTTTTTATTGAACACTTTTACCATTTATTAAGCTGTGAATCCCGAAGTATTTAAATTGGAATATTTATTTACTCTAGCTGGATTGTAATCGTTAACTACGGTATAGAAATGAAAAAGTCGACGAAGCGGCCTATTGTCGGTATCAACCGGACAGTGAGGGAGTCTATACCCTTTTCACTAGCGCTAGAGCAAAAAGATTGCTTTTGCGTCAAAAGAGGGCGCTAAAAACTACTGTCAACCCCAAGATGTGCTAATGCACTTAGCGAGGAACTTTGTGGTTCGTAGACGAATGCTAAACCGACTGAGCTAAACCATATATGCGTGTGTGTACATATATATATATATACACACACACACACACTATATATTATATATATATATATATATATATATATAATTTTGATTGATTAATGTTAAAGAATAAAAAAAATAATGATAAAATTAAAATATTTAAGATACTGAGGCCCGAGGGTGTGTGGCTTTAAGTTGTATCTTATAGGTAAATGCCGCACTGAACAGGTCCAATTTTGATTTTTAAAAGAAAGCGTCATTAATATATTTCTGTGTGTAGCTAATTATAAAAATGCTAAGATGTGTAGGGTGATAAACCATGACATTATATATATATATATATATATATATATATATATATATATATATATATATATATGCTCCATGAGTCATGACTTATCTCGAGAAGAAGCAATTTTAGACAAAATGAATTTTAATGGGATGATTTCAAAAACACTGAAAATTTTAATGGATATCTACAATGTGTTTTTAATGGGTTAATTTTTCCATTATGCAAAAATTAAAAGCGCGCCAATTCCAAGTAAGGGCAAAAGTGAAGTGTTGCAAGTTATGGACTGTTCAGTCACAAAGATTCCGTCCTTAAGCATCTCAGGTCACCACCCACAACCAACAGGTAACTCTATTGGGTGGAGGGTCTTACCCCTCTACAGAGGTGCAGACGGTGTATTCTACAGCCCCACCGACAGGGTTATATTTCGCTTGGTTTCTTTGTTTGATGGCATATTTTAGCATGATACCAGATTTGACTTATTTAACACAAAATACAATCAAGTCACGCTGAAAGCATCGGTAGTCGTTAAATCACCGAAGTTAAACAGTGATGAGCCTGTTCAATACTTAATTGGATGACCACTTAAGCAACAGCATGTATTGTAAACAACCTGAATCCTTTGTTTATCAAATTTAATTCGGCATTAAATAACCCAAATGTGGTTGATATGCCATTAAAAAAACAACGGCCTGAGTGAGTTGCGATAAAAACTAAAATTAAAATGACAGAAAACACTAGGCAAAATGAATAAATTAATCATTTAGTTGATAGCACAGGCCTACGTTAAAAAACATTTTGCTCAAAGGTTAAGTGATTATTATGACCACCATTTTATGCTGAATTAAAAAATACCATTCATTGTGTTTGGTCAGGTCTGGTTTTTAACATGTGCTTGAATACTTCATAACAAGTTTACATAATAATAACATTTATTCAAAGACCTTGTGACTCTACTTGTCACAAATAATTAGAAATAATATTGTTCTATACATTTCAAATAAGAGCGTGTATCTTGTAAAAAAAAGAGTGATTTTTGGATTCAGCGTAAAAAAAAAAAACTGCCTTAAATCAGCTAATATTGCAGGCCAATGTAATAATTCAGAATAACCGGTTGCAATTCAACTTCTACGACCTGTCCAATTTGACTAATAAGATCAAGACAATTTTTCAAAAGGACACCATTCTCGTGGTGACTGTTGTAGTCTAACAATTTGACAGAAATTATAATTACGATATATTAATCATAGTAGTTATTTAGGAAATACAATTAGTAATCTTTTACTAAGTTTAAATTAGTTTTGCTCAAAGCTTGGAAATTAGTTGTACCCAATAAAAATATATCTCACTAATAATAAGCGGCTTTGTTTGGCAGATGGCCCCAAATATGGGGCACCAAGTGAGGATAGAACTCACTATTCAGTCCGACCCAGCTTAGAATACGTTGACTGTATCCTCTGTAGACGTGATGTCCTGTGTATGACATTAAGCTACATCTGATGGTGAGGCTCCAGTCCTGGAACTATGTGGAATGTGAAGAACCCCTTCATTGTTATTACTCTTGGGTCCACTCTGACCTGGAGTGGTAGTACCTGTTAACCCTATCCCTCATCTAGGAGTCGAATAGATCTGTTTGAAAATTATTCGGGATTATCAAATTATTAGGAATACTTGTTACCATATAATTATAAATCTTCTTATTATAATGGAGATTGTGTGTTTTTCTGTCTGTAACCGAAACTATATTACTAATCGAGTCACAATTAACATAGTTATCTACATCACATTCTCCATGATTTTATTTATATTTAAACCTCAATTATTAATAAAATTGCTTCACCTTTTTATTAGTGTTGTCCATATCTACATACAAATAACATGCAATTGTATTTATATATACAAAAAATAGCGGTTTGCAGTGTGAATGGGAAGGCTAATTTGCATATTGATCTTAAAAAATTGATTTTAATAAATATATGCTTAGTATTATTGATTTTTAATTGTTTGGTTTTTATCTTATTGAATATGAGCAAAAATCTCTTCAATAAATCTTAAAAGAAATCCCTTAACAAGAAGAAATAACTGTAATATTATTCTTTACTTCCTATTTTAACTAAACAGTTTAATTAGGAAAATTTACCAATGAAAGATGGAAGTAACGGAAAATGATGGAAGAGTTAGTTTCAAAGTTGTTCTATTTTTCAATCATACCCCCTCTGTTCAAAATCTTTTTATCTACATTCTTATTCAGTTTCATTAGCCTTTCTAATTTAATATGATATTTTATTATAAAATTTAACTAAAATACTTCATTAGCCATTCTAATTTAATATATATTTTATTATAAAATTTAACTAAAATACTTCATTAGCCATTCTAATTTAATATGATATTTTATTATAAAATTTAACTAAAATACTTCATTAGCCTTTCTAATTTAATATGATACTTTATTATAAAATTTAACTAAAATACTTGCACCCGGAGGGTGCATATATTTGCTAGTTATTTGTATGAAGAATAATTACTTGAAGCTAGAATTGTTTGTTTTAAGGATTATTATTATTAGTTACTTGAAACCATATAACTGTGTGAAAACATTTTCAAATAGAAATAATTGATTTCAAGTATATAATTGTCTACAAGTTATTATTAATATAAGATGAAAACAGCTGTATAGACAATTGTCCCCTATCACACAAACTATTCGAGTAAGACGGACTAAACATGCAGGACAATAGAGAGAAGCAATAACGAACTCATAAGCGACGTTTTCGTGTGGACACATGAACGTAACGGTGTAGGCAGACAAGCAAAAACATACACCAATCAACTCTGTGCGAATTCTGGATGCTAAGCAGAGGACCTCCGAGTATTCTTATCTAATACTAATGATTTGCATACAGTTGTATGGTTTCAAGTGTTTCTATTTGACCCATAACAGGTACCACCACCACCACTTTGGGTCAGAGTAAAGATAGGAGTAATGGTAATGAAGGGGGGTTTCCACACTTCCCAGAGCTATAGAAGTCGAGTCTCATCACCACATGCAATTTTGTATCATACCCAGAACACCCGGGTTTTTTTTCACTTTTGTATTTGTCTATAATTTGTTTTCATATAACATTCCGATCCAATACGAATCATTTAAACATAGTTATATGGTATCAAGTATTCCTGTCTAATACAAAACAGATCTATTTGACCAACAGACGGGGGTCCCTAACAGGTACAAACAATCCGGTTGAGGGAGGGATAAGGGATTTAGATTTCCTGACGATGGACCGGGAAGCAACATTTCGCTCTAAAATGTAATTCCATAGATTAATGATTTCATGACTATAAATCCAGGGTCGACTTATACACGAGTATATACAGTATTAAAAAAAAATAAATAAAAAAAGTCATACAATTTTTTTCATTTCGTACCGTGTTAATCATTAAAGTCTGTCTTTTTCTCTCTTCCCAAGAATATTTTAAATGAAGAGATACTTTAAAAAAAATAAAAAAAAAAAAAAAAAAAAAAAAAACAATCTAAAAGAAAAAAAGCCATTTTGACAAATTTTAATTCAGAAAATTTTCCAGTTTCAAAGATTTTAAAACATAATTTTTACATGGAATTTTTAAAATCCTTCCTTTTTAAAATACAGCAAAAATTACTTTAAATGTTATTTATTTTTTCAAAGTTTTGTATAATCTTAATTCAAGGGAGATTAAAAAAAAAAACACATGGAATTTTCATCATAGCCAATCATTAGTATAAAATAGTTATTTGTTATCTTTAAAATCTATTTACAAAATAATAGTAATGAGAAAAGTAAATAAAAGCAACAAATATCGTCAATTTGAGATTAAAATTTGTCTATTTTTAATGATTAGAAAAATATCAATACTAATCTGAAACGGTCAGTCCAGTTTTCTATAAAATCAATTAAAAAAACTAAAAAAAACTTCTTAAGATGAATTTTAGCCAATTTTTAATAAAGTTCACGGAAAATCCCAATTTTTATAAAGCTTATGAGTGACCCTATTGATTGGGGGCGATGAGAGCAATTTGAAATAGCCCCCACCCCTCAACTACAGAAAAACACGAAAATAAAGGAGCAATTATTCATTTATTTTAACAGCAGAATAATAAAATCAGAACCAATAAATTCAACTAATTTTAGTCATCAAACTCAGTGACAGAACTTTTTGCACAATAAATGGAGCGATTTGAAAAATAGTAGTAGTAGTAGTAGTAGTAGTAGTAGTAGACTTTCACAAAAGATTTTTTTCTGAAAATTTAATTGAAATTTCATAGAAAATTTCAATCCTTTCAACATCGTATTTTCTCGCCTTGGCCACCCCATCAATACTGATCAGACCCTAATTCTTCCCCCCAGCAACAGACTTTCACAAAATATTAAATAATTGTATTTTATACAAATATTGGAAACAGGAATTGCAGTAATTTTTTTGTTTATTTACTTATTCAATATAAATATTATGGAAATAGGAAAATATTACTTATCATATTTTGGTCTGATTTTTCTTGATTGTGCTGTTCGACTCAAGTCAAAAATTTTAAAGAATAATTTCGTGCGTGGCCTCCGACAAAATCCATTAAAACATTTTTCTACCGACCCTGGAGTACTTCCGAGATGCCAGTCATTACTGGGTGCATTGTATTACTGTTTAAGAGACTTTCACTGCCTTCCTTGCCAGCTTCTACCCCCCCCACCCACACACTCTCTCTCTCTCTCCCACACACGCACGCACGCTTTACTGTGTGTGGTGTCTATATGACATTAGATTTACAAAGCTGAGTCAAACATTTTGCAATATTTAGGCATATGCTACTTTACGGTGCATTTATCACATGTTTAAAGCAGTTCAAGTCGCGGGTTGGTTGAAGGATTAGATTTTACGGCATGTCAACTCTTGTTGGGCTATTTCATACCAAAAACCGTTTTGTTATATTCATTCTGGATGGTACTCAAATTTTTTAAACTCATTTTTTTTATTTAACCCATAGATGGGACCCTAACATATACTCCCACTCCGAGTCAGAGTGGACCTGGGAGTAATGGTGATGAAGGGGTACTTCCTTCCCCAGTGCTCCAGAATTCGAACTTCTCCATCAGATAGAGTTTAACATCATACGCAGTACATTAAGACCCTCAGCCACCGTCTTCTAGCACCCATATGATAAAAAGGGGGTTGGGGTTTGTCTTAAGGGTAATTGGGTTGGGATAGGGCTTGACGTGACCATCCGATTGATCGGAAGGGGCCTCTCCGATCGCCCGTCTAGCCTAAATAAGGGCCAAAGTGGAGTGTTACATGTCATGGACTGCTTAGTCCGAGGGTTCCATCCTTAATCATCATGAGTCACCATCCACGGCTAACAGAGAGAGGAGAGGAGTCTTACCCCTATGCAGAGATGCAGTCTGTGTATTCTACAAATCCAACCGACAAGGCGCGCAAAGAGTTATAAAATATCCGTAAGGGGTCGATAGAGAAATAATACGCTAGATCACCGAAGTTAAGCAACGATGATCCAGTTCAGTATTTATATTGGTGACCATTTAAGAAGGGGGGGGTCCTTTAATTAATGAAAAAACACTATAGGACGATTTCACTCTCTGCAGAGGAGTAATAGTCTCTCAATTATGGATTGAATAGTACCACTACTGTTCTTCAACAAGGATGGCTTTGACATTAAATGACCCACGAAAGTTGATATGCCATTAAACAAAGAAGCCAAAACAAACTGAGAAAAGCTTAGTAAATTCTAAGATATTCAACTTGGTTCACCTACATTCTACCCGGATTCGAACTCCGATAAACGACGCCACCCCCAAAAGAAAAAAATGGATTTATATGAGTCAATCGTCGTGTGACAAAAGAAAGTCAGTCGGTACTGAATGAACTGAAAAGAAATAAGAATAAAAGTGAAAGTTCAATAACAGAAGTAAACAGCTGGTTGGAGACAGATGGTATGTCGGTATTGAAGAAAGAAAGAGATGAAAAGAAGGGAATAATATTTGAAGAAGAAAGAAAGAAAAAGAAAGAAATACAATACTTAAATTATGTTTCTGTGTTTCTCGGGAAGGGAGGTATTTAGGCCAGGTATAGGAATTACATTACTTATTTTCAAAGTTACCTCTCGTTTTTTCCCCCGTTTAGCCAGTAGGTGGCGTGCCATGCATTAATAGAAAAGAAGCGCGAAAATTCCACCTCTTTGACCGTTTCACTCGAACATGTAACGACATTTTCATTCTCCTGTTTAATAACAGCCACAAGAATTCATGTTTAACATGTAAGTCAAAACTCTCTTCTTTAACCCATTCAGCTTCAGGAAAATTTAACACTAAAAATGTTCTTCTTTAACCTATGACGATAGAAACACAAAATACTTTCTTCTTTAAACAACGAAATATTCGGAACTTTTCATTATAAAAATCTATAAACTTTACTACTACTTGTTATTTTCTTCTTCTTTAAGTTTTCAATAAATAAGTACCGTAAATCCTCGAGTATAATCCGCACTTTTCCCCCAAATTTAAAGGTCAAAATCCCTAGTGCGTACTATATACGAGGTTAAAAATGAAAAATATTTTCTAAGCAATGTCCGAGTCTTTATTTGCTGTCAGCCAATGTTTATTCAGACGTATTTCTTTTTAAAAAGGTACAGCCCCCCCCCTAAAAATCCCCTGCGTATTATACCCAAGGGCGGATTATACTCGAGGGTTTACGGTATTCGTTCTTGTTAAATCGTTGTGATTTGTTGTTTATATATCCCACTCATGATATTTGATTTACAAACGAGAAATGAAGTAATGTGTCCAGGTTAATTTCAATTGCAATTAAATTATGACAACGGGCAGATGTGTTTACAATCGATAATCAATTAATAACATCTTCACAAAGTCAAAAGGATTTGCCCCTCACCCCTCCCCCCACTACACAACGAATGACCAATTCTGTGTGTAAAAGAGAGTAATTAATCTGTATTTTTCTTTGCAATAAATTTGGAAACAGCTCGTAACTCAAATTCCTCGTATATCAAATCAATTTTCCCCATTTAAATAAACTGAAATGCCATAAATACGTTCCAGCATAAAAAACAAATAAAAATAAGAAAAATAACATTGTATGGTATAAAAACATAAAATAGAATGTAATGAATTATGTGTTGTCATATGTTTTAATGCTTTTTTTATACAAATTATATTTTTCTTTGGCGTAATAAATTTGGAAATTTAAATGTTTTAGTACACTTATTAACATAAGCGTATCTGAAGCTTTCTCATACCTTAAATTGTAGCTCTCAACACAAAGCAAAAATCGAACGTGTGGTAACTCGGAAAAAACTCCATAAGTCAGGATTCGACTGTATTTCAAATCAAGACCAATTTAATAGCAATTATCAACTAATTTTATTGTCTTTTACTAGAAAAATATAATTTTGCTTAAATAGCGCATAAAAGTCTAAAATGAATATTTCTAGAAAAACCAAACTATCTAAATACAAATTTTACCTAATAACTTGGCGGGGGGGGGCGTAGTGTATGGATGACGAACTATACATTGTAGGTAGCGAATTCGAATTCCAGTTAAATTGAGTTTAAAAATGTTTTCTACCAAATTATCGCTAAGAATCTTCCACAACTTTACCGGCATTAAATGACCCACCGAGGTTGATATGCCGTAAAACAAAAACAAACCTTTCACTCTTGATGATAGTTAAGATTCTATCCCTTCAAATTTTTCAAGTTAATGATAAAAACTTATTCTATATTCCCCCGTCCTGCAGCGCATGTAATAAAATTGCTAAGAAATAGATAGAAAATAAAGTTATAGAAAATTAGGTAGAAGGGGGGGCATTTCACAGTCGACAAGAATAAAAGGGGTGGGGTGGAGCGTAGACTTCACAAAACTGTTAGTTGCTGGGTTGTTTTTTTGGGGGGGGGGGGGGTTACGGCATATCAAACCTCTTTTGAATCATTTAATTCCGAATAAAGTCATCTCGATTATCAAAGGATTCTGGCTGCTCACAGTACCTGCTGTTGCTTAAGCGGTCACCAATTAAATATTGAACAGACTCATCGCTTTTTAGATTTGATGATTCCCAAAAATAGGACCACAACTGTAACATTGTACGTTATGCCCATATATGAGGATGTCTCTTTGCGTGCGGAGAAAGAAACGAAAGGGGGGAAAAGAGACAAAAAAAAACCCAAACAAACAAGAGAGATGGGGATATTCGTCAGGAAAGCCGAACATCTAAGGTCGCTGTCTGCTACCTGAGAAAAGATGGGTGATTTTCACCTGTTTGTTCGAGGTAACTTCAAATTTCTGACACTGCCAAATCTAAAGTTCTTTCTTCTACTTGATTACCATTTTAAAAAAATTCATGGCTACGGGAATATTTCTACTTTTAGTATTTTAATATGGCGTAGATTACTGTAGAAATGTAATTCTCAGTAATAACAATTGTTCTCAAGTAGAATTACTCTATGGACCACTAAAATATCGTGGATCCCCAGTTTGTTATTTTTGTGTGGAACCCTAGTAATGTTAAATGGATGTCGATGTGTCCATAGGTTAATAACACATGCTCTAAAGGGTTAATGAATTTTCACTTCATTTCATTTTCTACTTTTAGTATTTTAATATGGCGTAGATTACTGTAGAAATTTAATTCTCAGTAATAACAATTGTTCTCAAGTAGAATTGTTCTATGGACCACTAAAATATCACCGTTAACCTCCAATTTGATATTTTTGTGTGTGGAACCCTATTAATGTTACATGGACCCTGGTTGAAAACCACTGATGTAGACTTTTCAAAAATGCTTGTGATGCATCAATTTCAGTTTAAAAAAAAAAAAAGGGGGAAGACTAGATTACTTATCCTTATAAACAGAAAACGTTAAATCTTCCTATCGACGGGGTTTAGAATACGTTGGTTGTATCCCTCTGCAAAGAGATAAGACACCCTCAAATAACTCTCCTGGGTATCTGAGGCTCTAGCTTTTGAGTTCTGAGGAGTGTGGAGTACCCCTTCATTGCCATTACTCCCAGGTCCACTGATCCTATTAGGGTCCTATCTATAGATCCAACAGATCTATTTGAAAATTATTTGTATTAGATAGGAATACTTGATACCATATAAATGTGTGCAAATTATTTGTATTAAGAATAGTTACTTGAAGCTATAATTGTTTACTACGGATTATTATTAGTTGCTTGAAACTATATTTCTGTGTGCAAACAAATGATTATTAAATAGAAATATTTACTTGAAACCATATAATTATTTGTATTGGATAGGAATACTTGAAACTATACAACATGTAAATTATTTGTATTTGATAGGAATACTTAATATCATAACTGTGTACAAAGAATTCGGATTATCTTCAAGATACGCACTCCCGATTTAAAAAAAAAAAAAAAAAAAAAAAGGAATGTTCCCTTCAAATTAGCAGCAGAAGCCAGCCTCTTTTGATTTGCTTTTTCAGAAAATAAACTTGTTTTTTCTCTGAAATAATTTTTTTTTTTTTTTTTTTTTTTTTTACAATATTTTTTTTTTCTGTTGTATTTCTCAATGAACTTCATTGTAAAAATGGATTAGATTTATTTATTTATTATTGAAAAAGAAAATTATTTAAAAATTCAGATGGAGAAACAAAAAAGAAAAAAAAAAAGAAAAGCAAATCAAAGAGTGTACGAAGTTGGCTCCTGCTGCTAATTTGAATGGAGCGTTTCTTTAAAAAAAACCGGGAGTATGTATCTTGAAGATAACCATTTTCGACATATAGAAGAATTGCAATTTAAAAACAAACGAGATCTCACATCGAAAATATAGGTAGGATTTCAATCAAGTTTTTAAAGAAATGAATCGAATTTCGGTGTTGAATGACCCATAAGAAGTTGACGTGCCGTTAAAAAAAATAAACCAAACAAAACCTTAAGATTGGAGTCGTTTACTAAGCTTGCCTTAAATTCGATACCTGTTTTCGCCAATGAGTTGTTGATCTGTGTGGTAAAGTGGGGAGCTGACGGTAGGTGTGGCGCTCCACCTCAGACGAAAAAACAATCTCCCTCGTCTAGTGCTAGTGAAAAGGGGATAGACTCCCTTGCTGCCCGACAGACACGACAATAGGGCCACTCACCCACTTCATATACTCTTACAACTAAGCTTAGCTTAGTATAGCACAAGGCAAGTTATATAGAGCACCCAGTAAGAATCGAAAATTATAGCAATGGTCTGCTAACCTGGCTCGCTAACCATTACACCACTCGAGGCGCCTGGGCCATAAAATTTGTGTCTAGGGTTGAATAAAATAAAGAGACAGGAACTTGACACCTCTCACCGTTTCACTTCTCCTTGACCCGCAAATACATTTAAAAATAAATTAATACCACTGAAACTGGAGGGGGTGGTTGGGGGGGGGGGAGATAGTGCAACGCGGAAATTATGACAAGTTATTCCTGTAGTACAAGTCATAATAGTTTAAGTACAGGTATAGTGGAAGGAAGGTAAGTGTAAAAGGAGGTGCATGTATGTATGTGTGCATGTAAAAAGATGAGTATGTGACTATGCGTTTACATGAGTGAGAATCAAAAGGAGAGGAGGTAAGAAAAAACATGAAAGGTAAAAGCATATATATATATATATATATATATATATATATATATATATATATATATATATATAATTGTGTGTGTGTGTAGGATAATGTGTCAGAAAAAAAACATTTTTTCTTTATTCTCTGAGGGTACGCATGAATCAGTTTTATCTGCGCACGCGCAAACGTGTGCCTCGTCGTGCGAATGAACTTGTTCATTTACAAAAAAAAGAAAAAAGAAAATGTTCCTCCAGATGTGCTTTAAAAGTTTGAGCAGGAGGATTTTGAATTGGGTAAATGAGATTCTTCATACAAAAAACACGCCCTTATTTTCTAACTAACAGCCATACCCGGTAAAAGAAAAGAAAAAGATAAGCAACAAAGTGTTTTAATTGAATAATTCTTATATATCATCATTATCATTATCATGTCACACTGGCAAAGCGGCTATCCATGACTCACTCTCCAACCGTCCCTATCGGCATTCAGAATCCGCACAGAGCCGATTGATGTACGTTTTGACTGGCCCACCTACACCGGTGTATCTATGTGTAGGTGCCCACATGGGAATGTCACTTATGAGATCGTCCTTGCTTCCTCAGCAGTGTCCAGCATGTCCTGCTCATCTTACTTGGTTACGCACACGCACATTATATATATATATATATATTATATTATTACCATCGTGTATGGTTAACCCTATCTCACTTGATACAGTATTATTAGGGGAGTGCTCAATATCTGTGATAAATAGATTGATAGATGAATGAATAAATAAATATTAGTTTTGATGTATATATTCATTTAATAAGGCAGATAATCATATATGTAATTAAATACATATTTGAATATATACCAAAACTAGGATAAGTATAATTTTTTAATCAAAGGGGGTTCCCTGGGGAGGGGGGCACAAAACCCGGCTGAAATTTGTTTTCCCTTCGATTTATATGAAATTTAAACCATAAATGAAAGATATGATGACTATTCACAAAATTTCCCCCGTTTTGTTCTAGTCGTTCTTTCACGCACATTTCTTAGCCTAGAACTCGGAACCAAACGCCTCAATTACATTTAATCCCCTGAAGATGGCATTTGGTGGTGTCCGGGGGGGAGGATTACGGTTCACTCATTAACAAATTCTACCCCAATGTTAAAAATTGGCCCATCAACTCGAACGGATCGAAAAGAAGCTCGTCCGACAGGAGACGCCTATCCTGTTTAATAGGGTCTGTATTGAAGAAGAAAATTCTGCCCAAATTGTACGCACGCATTATTAGTATATATATATACATATTACATGGGAATTTCTGTGACCCTGGGTTTCATGAAGTGGTACATTCGTTAGACATTATATATAAGAGTTCTATCACGGATATTGAGTGCTCTACTAATAACACCGCCAATAAAACTTTGGTCCACCATTAACTCACTAAGTGAGATAGTGATAATCATATTATTTCGTCTTAAACTGCGTCTAATGGTGAAGTTCAAATTTTGGAGATGTGGGGGAGTGTGGAATACCCCTTCATCGCCATTACTCCCAGGTCCACTGACCTGGAGTGGTTGTACCTGGCAGGGTTCCATCTATGGGTTAAATAGAAAAATTGAGTTTGAAAAAACAAAATTGAATACCATCAAGAATTAAGAAAACAAAATGTGTTCGGCAAAGGTTCACATGCCGTAAGATCTAACCAACCATATACTATTACAAGTGTATTAATCTTATAAAATCTGATAACTTCTATACTAAACAGACGCATGCACACACACACACACACACACGTGTGTGTGTGTGTGGGGGGATCTAATTTTTGTCTCGTAGAGTTTTACTATTAAATAAGTAAACTAACATTAGTACACATAGATTGTAAAATATTTACTCAAGATCTGAATCTGTTTTTGCAGGTTTACATTCAAACCAAAATCGTTTGACTTAACAAGATGAATAAAATGTTCTACCACACATTAAATCATTTAGAGAAAAAAAATGACAAAAACAATTATCTGAAAAAAGGCTTATCATTTGGTTAATACAACAATATACTATCAACAAAAGTTAGACGTTAAACGTCATATCCATTTTATATATATATATATATATATATATATATAAACACACAAGTGATATTTTTTCTTGGGAGGCAGCCAATAGATGTCCGTGTTGCTGTTACTGAGCCTTTTAATAGAAAATCCAGCGAACCAACTGGGATTTTTGTCATCTGTTAAAGGTTGGAAATACCATCAATTTATTTATCTAAATCTTTTTACTCTTTTCCTTTAGGCCATCTGGGAGTTGTGATACACACATAAAGGTATATCTATACATCCCCCCCCCCTCACATGGGTACATACATAATATACATCTGTAAACCTCCATATACATACATACATATATAATGTACATTTATAATACCCAACAGACATACACAATATATATTTATAGATGGTCACACACAGATACATACATATATAATATATATTCATAGATTCTCACACACATACATACGTAATGCCCATTTAAAAGCCTAAAAATATAAATATGAACATTGAATGACGCGATTCTCTAACCACTAGGCACAAAGTAACTCTAGACAAGTTGAAATGTCGTTAGAATAAAAAAAGTTCTTTTTTTATTAATCACACTTCGTTTGCATAAACTTTTATGAACAAATCTTTGGGAATATCAATTATTAAACTTGAGTTATCCACCCTTTTTCGGTTTAAGTTAGAATAAGTTATCTCCCTTAAAAGGTAACAATTATATTCGATCAGTGAATTTGTTATGGGCACAAGACATTATGATTCATGAAGTCGAAATTTGTTAATCATAATTAATATGCAATGATAAATTAAGAGTGAACTTTAGGAATTGCATTACGTTTAAGTAATCTCAACTATCTATTTTTTGAAGATGTATTTAATTAACATATGAAAAAGAAAGAAAGAAAAGGAGAACAGTACTAATATTACTAGTAAAAAAAAAAAAAAAAAAAACCCTCCAGGCGGTGTAAAAATTAATTTTGGTCACACTTTTCATAAAAAATGTAAAATCTTATATTTTGTTTAATCGTAGACATATAGTTTTGATGTCAAAATTCAAATAAATGTTTCCTTCTAATAAAATCAAGTTTCTAATAGTTAAAATCAAATTAATTAAAATATTTAAGGTTTTTCTTTGGGGGCATCTAATAAAAAAGAATGTTTTGTTTTACGACAGACGATAATCAAAACGGAACTTTTTTCTCTCCCTATAATAAAATATAAATAAGTAATATCAATAAGATTATATTATAATCTTATTAATATTGATAATTTTATTGCAAAATATTAGATTCAACTACAGAACACATTTTAACTTAAAAAACAAAACAAAAAAACTTGTGTCATTGAATCTGAAAAAAAAAAAAAAAAAAAAAAAAAAAAAGAGGGTAAGCAGGATTGATGAAACTGTCGTTGGATTTAAACTCCTAATGAAAAGCAGACATGCGCAAACCTAAACCGGATACCGTTAAATACACAAACAGCTTCAAATTTAATGTAGAAGATTATGCGACTATTTCTTGTTTGTAAATAATTTTCTCGTAAAACTATATACATTAGAGAACTTTAAATATATATTAAAATAAAACAAACTATATGTAAATCAATAATACTGGATATGTATCTATTAAAACTTTTTTAACAATGTGAACCATTTAATGTTGCATACTTAATTTGTGAGTATATATAATAGTGTTGTTCTTTATTCTATGTATTAATGATTTTGACTTTAAATCAAGTATCTATTGATAAACTTACGCAAATCCAGAGGGTATTAGGGCATAAGCAGTGGCGTAATTTTTGCTTACAGACACCGAATCTCCATTATAATAAGATATAAAAGTTTGTAGCGCAACACTTTATAAATTGAATTTAATTTAATGGAAGAGTTCCCAATGACCCAGTTAAGAAACTTGGTGAACTGGAGATTTGAGGAAGAACCGAAAACTGTTACTGAAAACCACCAGTTAAAAGCCGGCAAATAATAATAATAATAATAATGTATTGATTAACAAAAAAAAAAAACTAGTAAATTTTGCAGTCCCAGCAGATCACAGGGTGAAGATGAAAAAACGGATAGACAAATACATGAAACTTACTAGATAACAGACCCCCCCCAAAAAAAAAAAGCACAAAAAAAAAACACTGGAATATGAAAAAAGTGATAACAAGTGCACTTGGAACGATTCCCAAAAGTTTAGAAAACAGACTAGAAGAATTGGAAATCAGAGAAAGAATTGAGACCATTCAGACTACAGCATTGTTAAGATCGGCTCGAATATTCAGATGAGTCCTGGTTGGATTTTACGGTATGTCAACCCTTGTTGGGTTATTTTATGCCGAAGACTTTTTGTTTTATTCATTCTTGATGGGTACTCAATTTTTTTCAAACTCAATTTTTTAAACAGGTTTTTTTCTATTTAACCTGTAGATGTTACCCTAACTGGTACTACCACTCGTTTAAAATGGAAAAAGTACAAAAATTTGATTTAACTAACGTTTTTTCTCTCACCCCTTCCACTTCTGTCTATCTATACTCCCTCCCTCTCTCTCTCGGAACTGGGGTAGGTATTTACTCAACCTGTTCGCCACGGGTAGAATGTGACACAATGCCGCAAGTATAGGGCATCCAGCGAGGATCGAACTCGCTATTCAGTAGTAATGGATTTGCAAGACTAGCTTGTTAACCATTACACCACAATGGGACGCCCTTGGTTTTGGAAATATGGTAAGCTATAAGTATATATTTCTTGGGTGTATGCTTAGAGACGAGAGCAGGAGACGCCAGGGAAGAACAAAGTAAACACATGTAGTTTGCTCTTCCGGTCACCGCAAGTAAAGATTTTTTCTTAATATGATCAATTTCAGGTCTGTTTTGAGACGATGTAATCTACATTGGAGTGGCGCTAGTATCGTAACGGTTATGAAGCTGAAAAAGGACTAGTTGGATTCATACCTTTCCCGAGGGTATTAGCGCTATGTGAAATGCAAACAGTCAGCCTCGTCCAGGATTTGAACTCGAATAGCAGAGTTCACTTCCTACGATGACAACTGTAACGCAATGAGGATCTTAGAAGAATATAAATTGGCGGAATCAGCCGGACAGCGAGGGAGTCTATCCCCTTTTCACTAGCGCTAGACTGGGAGATTAATTTTTGCTGAGGTGGAGTGCCACATCTACCGTCAGCTCCCCACTTTACCGCACAGATCAATTACCCAAGCTGTGCTACTCATGCGTTGAGTTGGCGGGGACCGGTATCGAACTCGAACCTTGCGATTTCAAGGCGGGTGCTCTATCGACTGAGCTGTGTGATTATAATGAATAAGTTTTTTTTTTTTATTGATATAAACTTGACGAAAATAATAAACGTCTCCATCAGTAGACACTGAAAATACCTGGAAATTGAGAAGTATGTATAAGCCGTGAGAGTAACACGCCCCCCCCCATCCTATGAATATCTATTTTCGTAACTAGTGCCAACTTTCTGCATAGTACGAATTCTGAAATATCTCTGGGGATTTTCTGCCACCTTTCACTCTTTCTTTCTTTCAACGCAAACGCTCCACCAGTACGAGTATAATCCGAGCCAAACCTGCATTTAGCTCGAATGATTATCATCGCTGATTGTGTTGCCAGAGAGAGAGATAATAATAATAATAATAATAATAATAATCCCTCAGTCCATCCCATTGAGTTTACCAAACTCTTCGTAGAGATTTATGGGTGAAATGAAAGTAGAATAAAAGTCGTAATGATTGTTTGATTTGTACCATACAGCACTCATCTTTTTTTTTTTTCTCCTACCAGTGAGTCGTCTCAGCAATTGTAAAAATAGCCGAGTTATTCTGACGTCACTTCGACGTCAATTGGATTCGAAATCTTCTACAGAGGCGTCGCTTCTTTTGTTTGGCCAAACATGGAATCTTTTAAAGGAATATCAAAACTGACATTCTTCAATAACAACAAAAATAGCGGGAATTGAACAATAAAAAATATTTAAAAAATCCGATTTAAAATCCGATGTAATAAATTCATATGTAAGAATTAACAGATTGTCACACTTTTCTTATTGTCCTGGTTATATGTTAAACTATTTAATGGTGAAGTTCCAGTTCCGGAGCTTGGGGAATGTGATGTACCTCTTCATCACCATTATTCCCAGGTCCACTCAGGGTGGTAGTACCTGTTAGGGTCCTATCTATGGGTTACCCAAACTGTTCGACTTGACGTTAAAAAAAATCAATCATTCATTTTTCGTTTATTTTCAGTGATTTATTAATTTGTATTATTTAGATTTTTTGAAAGATTTATTGTTACATACACAACGTTTCGGACGATGTGCCCTCCAGTGTTTCTTGTCATAATCGGGAGCCTTTTTGGAACTTCGAACTGACTCCTTTATCTAATTCATTGGGTTAGATAGTTGTCATTCCGTTAACCATGACCAGGTACAAGTGTTAAACTATGTTAAGTATTCTGGTAATCCTTAACTTGTTCCTCGTAAATTCCTACCATAAAATAAACTGAACCTCATTTTATGTCCGTGTTTTTGCAATAAATGTTTTATTTTTCTTGCACCCGTTACTTTACAATACTAAATATATTTTCTTTATTTGTTAAAGAATAAAGAACCAAGAAAATATATTTAATATTGTAAAATAACGGGTGCAAGAAAAATAAAACATTTATTGCAAAAACACGGACATAAAATGAGGGTTCAGTTTATTTTATGGTAGGAATTTACGAGGAACAAGTTAAGGATTACCAGTATTCTATATTATTTTCGTCTGTAGTCAGGACTGAACCTGCAACCTCTAGGGATTGTCACTTAGAACTCTTATATCCATTATGTGTTTTAAGTTTTGCTTTTTATCATCTTTGGCTCAATTGTCTTTGTATGAGGGTCATCGCGTCATTGACAACACGTGGTAGACACACTGTACTTATCAACCAGGAGCCGTAGACCAAACGAGACCACGTGGTCTGGAAATATAAGCCTTGCCTATTTTTTACACTTTGTATCATTTGGGTCGATTTTGCACTCAGTCCCTCAACTCCATAACAGATTGTCCCGTCGTTGACAACATCTGGCAAAACGTCACTTGTCAACCTGCAACCGCCAACCAAAATGAGACAACGTTCTGAGAAGACGTTGTTTGCCTTTTAGATGTGCTCCAACCTATTAATAATGTTAATCAAGTCGACCTGGCCAGAATTATTGCTGCTTCACAATCACAAACTGAAAACAAGATCATAATAATTTAAGATTATTGTATATATCTTGACTCAATAACACTAGCAGATTATTAGCTTAACCCCAACAACACTGAAATTATTGTTCTTCGCTTAACACAAAAAAATTTGAGATTATTCTACACAGCCTAACCCTCAACAACACTGAGAGATTATTCTACACAGCCCAACCCTCAACAACACTGAGAGATTATTCTACACAGCCCAACCCTCAACAACACTGAGAGATTATTCTACACAGCCTAACCCTCAACAACACTGAGAGATTATTCTACACAGCCTAACCCTCAACAACACTGAGAGATTATTGTATATAGCTTAACACTATAATACTGTAAGATTAAATATAATTAGAAGTGAGGCTCATACGCCAACAAATAAAATAGCAAAAAAAGGACTGAAATTAATTCAAAATAAAAACGATTTAAATGAAAATACAAAGTAACTGGCTCAAACTGTTGTAAGATAATGAATAATTATCACGTTTAAAGAATAGGCGTGTCTGTTGGGTGCCTTATAGTGTCGCATGACAATCGGAAATACATTCTCGATCTCTTTTTGTCTCGGTTCTTTGAACAGAAAAGGCATATCTTGGAACCTGCCGAGGAATGTGGCTATTTTACTTTCCCTAATCAAGTAAGGTTTTGTCTATTTTGTACCCCTTCTACATACTGCTTGTACATAGAACAATATGGACATATGTCTAGCCGTTGGTACACCTTCGTGTATTCCTTCTTCTCAATACCATTTGTATGTCATTATGTGATTACGGCCAAGTCACACTGAAAGCATCAGCTCCCACTAAATCACCGAAGTTAAGAAGTGATGAGCCTGTTCAATACTTAATTGGGTGACCACTTAAGCAACAACAGGTACTGTAAACAACCAAGTCCTTTGTTTATCAAAATGACTTGATTTCGTATTGAATAAGTACAAATACGTTTATCTTGTCTTTTTGTTTCGTTGTGTTCAGTGTTAGTATATCATGGATATACTAATGTTGATCCTTGGTAACGACTAAAACATCTTCCTTAATATCAACCAATACTGCAATTGAATCCCACGGAGACCAAAAGAACAGACTGGGCCTCATCGATATTAATATGAAATGAATTGTGAACAATTAAATATGATTTTAGACACCAGAATGAGACAGAAAAGGAGCACGATGGTCGTCGAATGGTTAGCGTTGCAAAAAAAGAAAGAAAATGGACACTACAACCCGTGTTCAAATCTGGACGATACGGTTTGAATATCACATAGCGCTAATACATCTGAGAAAGGTATAAATCAAATTATTTTTCCTCCAGCTATGGTTAAATATTAGGACACACCTAATATTTCTTAATCTTGGTATGGCAACCGGTCTAGAAAAAGGAAAACTCTGAATTAAAAATGTAACTGTGTCACATCCTGCTCGTAGTGAAGGGGTTGGGTAAATACTAACGAGGCAAACAAAAAACAAAAAAAAAACAGACGTTTTTTACTTACCTTGTTAAATCACAATTGATCATTTAAACAAGAGGAAAAACAAAACTGATAGATTGAGTTGACTTTATTGTTTGATAGCTTTTGCTTTTTTTTAAACATTCATTCATAATAATTGTTATACAAGCGTTATTGGCTGGGGCTGTAAAATATGTCGACTACACCTCTACAGAAGAGTAAGACCCCCCCCCCTCGCAACGGGGCTACCAATTGGCCGTGCATGGTGACCCGTGATGCTTAAGGGCGGAATAATGAACTGGATCATCGTTGCTTAACTTCGGTGATCTAAGTTTTGCTTTGGGATTTTTTTTTTGCGGGGAGGGGGACTATTACTCCTCTGCAGAGAGTGAAATCGTCCTATAGTGTATTTTCATTAATTAAAGGACCCCCCCTCTTCTTAAATGGTCACCAATATAAATACTGAACTGGATCATCGTTGCTTAACTTCGGTGATCTAGCGTATTATTTCTCTATCGACACCTTACGGATATTTTATAACTCTTTGCGCGCCTTGTCGGTTGGGTTTGTAGAATACACCGACTGCATCTCTGCATAGGGGTAAGACTCCTCTCCCTCAATGGGGTCGCCTGTTGGCCATGGGTGGTGATCCATGATGCTTAAAGATGGAACCCTCGGGACTGAGCAGTCCATGACATGTAACACTCCACTTTGGCCCTTATTTAGGCTAGACGGGCGATCGGAGAGCCACCCTCCGATCAATCAGCTGGTCACGTCAAGCCTTAGAATCTATATGACTGTACTGACCCTATTTCCTTTATGGAACCCCCCCCCCAACTCTTTCATCACATATTTGCTAGAAGGCGGTGGTTGATGGTTTTAGTATCCTAGGTATGACGTTAAACTGCATCTAGTGGTGAAGTTCCAATTCTGGAGCTCTGGGTAGCTCTTCATTGCCATAATTCCCAGTTCCAATCTGACTTGGAGTAGGGTTCCCATCAAATGAGTTTTTAAAATTGTGTTTTTTTTAAAATCAGTTTGGAAAAAAAATTGAATTCTCAACAAGAATGAATAAAACAAAAACGTCTTTGGCATAAAATAACCCAAGGGTTGACATGCCGTAAAATCCAACCAACTTGTTCGTATAATTTGATTGAATCATGTTACTGGTAAGCGACACCAGATTTTGTTCATCATTCGATGCACACATCCTCAGCAGCGTTAGAGATTCGTTTGCTGAGATAAAAGTCATCCAAATTTCAACATTTAAAAATCTCGTCGTTCCGATCTGACAAGAGCTGGGATATCAGATGACGTGTTAAAAGACACGTGACTCATTCTTGATAGACAAGTGCCAATTCTATTATAGACTCAATTTAAAAAGAGATTTCCGCGCGATTTAAAGAAACATTTAAATTTATTGCAACAATCGAGATAGAATCTTTGATGCTTAGATTTTTGTTGTTTTATTTGAAATATTGTAAAAGTCGGCGGAGTGACCTATTGTCGGTATCAGCTGGATAGCGAAGGCATGACACTAAACTGCATCTGGTGGCAAGACTTCAGTTCTAGAGATCTGAGGAGTATGGAGTACCCCTTCATTGCAATTACTCCTAGTTTCACGCTGAACCCAAGTGGTAGTACCTGTTAGGGTCCTATCTATAGGTCAAACAGACGTTTAAAAATTACACACACACACACACACACACACACACTTACCAATCTCTCCGCATGAGCAGAATGTGACACACGGTCAATTTCTTAAGCGGGGTTTAACAGGTTTGAATTCAGTGTTCATTCTCCTAGACTGGTTACCCAGCCAAAGTCAAAGAGCTCCGTCTGCCCTACTATTTACCCATATGTGGAATGCAAACAGTCTCGTCCATGATTTGAACAAGAGTCAACGAGTCTATTTCCTACGACTCTAACCATTACACCACGTGCCTCCAAATTATTAATATAAGATAGGAATATTTGACATCAGATTTAAAAAAAAAAAAAAAAAAAAAAAAAAAAAGGAAGTATATTCAGCGGACTGACCCATTGTTGGTATCAACCAAACAGTGAGGGATTCCATTCCCTTTTCGCCAACGATAGACAAAACAACCAACCTTAACATATAGGCACAAAATTAAACCCCAGACTGGTTGACATGCTATTAAAGTTCGATTACGACATGCTAAATGAAGACATTTACGATCGTAAATGTTAAAGTATGGATGGCCAAAAGAAAGATAATCTTATTATTTCTTAACGTTCATATTTTCTGATAGTGAAGAAAAAGATACATCCTCTCTGACCTATTATTTACCGAGAGCTAGTGGGAGAATATATGGATTCAGGTCTTTCCCAGCGCGAAGTGAAACGCAACTAGCATCGCCCAGGATTTGAACTCAGATCAACGATTTCATTTCCTACGTTGATAGACGTTATACTAAGGACAGCATATTGTGGTGAAACTAACTCGTTAATAATGGGATGATAATCTTGAAAAAAAGCATGAACTGCTATAGAGAGATTATCGATCAGATGGAAATCTGATCTCACTGTTAAAATAAAGTGAGAATTCTTCCAAACCTTAACCGTACTGAACGCGTGCACCACTTGAACTTTAACTTAGAGAAAAAGCTAGATGGGCGCTTCACAAGGATGCTGCGTGTTGTCTTGAACAAATCTTGGAAGCAGCATCCCCACAAGAAAGCAGCTGTACGGCCACTTGCCCCCTGTCACACAAACCATCAGAGTTAGACAACAATACATGCTAGACTGCTGGAGAAGCAAGGACAAACTCATAAGTGATGTTCTCCTGTGGATACCTTCACATGGACAAACCAGTGTAACAAAAACCTATATAAATCAGCTCTGTGCAGATTCTTAATACTGCGTGGAGGACATTCCAATGGCGATAGTCGATAGGGATGGTTGGCGAGAGAGAGTCATGAACATTAGTGTTGCCAGCATGAATTGCTGCTGCTGCTGCTTTTACCTTTGCTTCAAACATTTTAACAGTGGGAAGCACTCAATCATCTTCAACATAAAACTGATCAAGCAACTTCCGGAATCAACAAATTGTAACTAAACAGCTAGAAAAGAAAGTAGCTATCCCCCCCCCACGCCACACACACACACACAAGAGAGAATGTTGTGACCCGAGGTCGTGTTTATTGTGGAACCGCTCACGCATACGGCTCAAAAACTGTTCAACTCCTCTGGGACGCTACAGGCAGCTGAGATTGACCCCCGACTCTAGTGCGATGGAAACGTGCAATTTGGGAGAATTGCCCCCAGATGATGAGCCAAATACTTGTTTTGTTTCCGGATACAAAAGGCCAGAGATGAAGTAGGATGTAAATAATTAATGAGAATCTTCAGTTTCTTAATAATAATGATAAACTGCCACAGTTTTTTAATTTTAGTAACAAAAACAAAGCAGTAGTTTAGTTAAATATTAAACAGTTTTAGTAATGATAGTTTAGACGGATATACACTAACTTTATAATGGTTCGGAAAAGAACCGAAAGTACTTGGTCAACCAATAATAACTCTTTCGAATTAACTTTCAAGATGATAGCATCAAAAGAATTGTTAGGAAACTTAAAAGAAAAAAAAACTTAAACAATAAGGGTTCTATTATTTTTAACCAAATTTGTTTGAATATATATATATATATATATATATATATATATATATATATAATGACCAGTTAAGTTGGTGTTGGGAATGATTCTATTCAGGACATTTTTAATGTAGCTATATAGATATATTTCAAATTATAGTTCGCTTAGAGAGCTTAATGTATAAAATTTGATAATTATATACAGAGCAATATTCATAGGATTGATAAAGAAATGGCTTTGATATTGGCCATTTTAACGGTTATAGATTTATTTCAACCAAAGGATTATCGTCTTTGAGAATCCAAACATCCTCAGATCGGTCTGAGAATACCGGAAATTCTCAGATGAGATTTTCTATTTACCAACCTCTCTGTGCGAGTAGAATGTGACAAGGACGATTTTTAAGATTTTGAGTTTAACAGGTTTGAATTCAGTTTTACTTCTAGACTCATTGTCATACCAAGGTTAAAGATCCTAGTCTGCCCTACTATTTACCCATAGCTGGGGGGGGGTAATTGGATTCTTACTTTTCCCAAGGGTATTAGCGCGATGTGAAATGTAATCAGCTGCGTCCAGGATATTAACTCTTCTCACTGTTTCTATGATGGTTAGTTAGAAAACGGGCTCCTCCAACCGACAGGGGAGGGGCGGTTATCTTTGCTTATCAAGAAGAAGTTGTGTTTTAGGTAGATTAAAATGGGGGAGATCTCTTGAGATGAGTACAACCGCCGAATTACAGACGTGAGCATTTTGGTGTGTTGTACATATCACATTACCAAATCGGCAGACAAACACATAAACGTAATCCTCAAGTCCTTTTTTTAAAAAATTTTAACAGGGAACCTTAATTAAAGACCTGTACGAAATTTGTCATTGTCTGTTTAATTTCCTATCAGCAGCAGCAGCAGCTAAAGACGACATTTTCCGATGAATAAAAAGAAAAAGTGAAAATGTCGGATTGGCCGACAGCATTCTGGTTATTAATCATCCCCCCCATTTTTTTTTCAAAATTTTTCTGTTGCATTTTCTTCCCTAATCTATGGGCAATTAACAGGGGGGGCGGGGGCGAGATAGAAAGTGATATTCAGATTGACTACTGCAAATGGTTGATAAGAGGGTAATCCCAAAGGCAAGATCTCTAAAATATTTAGAAATCACAGAAACGTTTATTGTTTGAATGTATATCTATTTTTCTACATAATCGCCATTTCGGTCGATACATTTTTCTAGGCGCCGTAACAGTTTTTATATGCCCATGTCATACCTGTCGTCGCCATGTCGTTGAGGAAGCGTTGAACCTCGTCGGATTGTCTGACAGCTTTCTGAATATTAATAATCTGAATTATCTCCCTTTTAACCAACCTTTTTCTGCTCTATTTTTTCTCCGTTCATTTGTGGCCAATTAACAGGGGGCCTGAAAAGAAGTGATATTCAAATTGACTATTTCAATTTATGGTATACTAGCAGAACTACCTTGTGTTGCCCGGGATTTAAAAAGAATTCAGAGTTTTCCTTCTTCTTGACAGGTTGCCGAACTATGGTTAAAGAGTCCAGTCCGCCCTACTATTTACCCATAACTGGAAGGAGAATAGTTATATGCATACCTTTCCCGAGAAGCTCTATGTGAAATGCAAACAAGGATTCAGGATTTGAAGATCGTCTCGCCGTGTCCATTTCCTGCGACAATAACCATTACACAATGTGCCACCTATATATTATTTCATTTTATACGGTAAGAGGATTTTTAAAAAAAAGCAATTGTATTACATAGAAGTAGTAATAATAGTAAATGAAACATTGAAGAATTTGAATATAAACAGTGAGAAAGAGGGAGTAGTAGTAGTATTAACTCCTCATTCTCTCTCTCTCTCTCTCTCTCTCTCTCTATGAAACGTTTTCTCTTTCCTCTTGTAAAGATGTCCCCAGGGATTCCATTATTGATTTTTATTGAAATCCAATTAGCCAGTCCGGTTCCTGAATATTAGCTTAACATGTCTGTAAAGTTTCGTCACAATCAGATCTCTGGTGTAGGTACAAACTGGTTATATACAGACAAAACTTACCATTTATGTAGTAGATGGAACGCATGACAATGTGCATCTTTTCTTTTACCTGGAGGCGCTTTTGTGTAATGGTTATCGCCCTAAGAAAAATGGATAGTGCAACCAGAGTTCAAATCCTAGACGAGGCAGTTTGCTCATATCCTTTTTGAAAGGTATGGGGGTATTAGCTAAAGTGAAATGCAATCGGTCATTTCCTACGACGATAACCATTACACAGTGCCTCCACAATTTGCATTATGTACATTAATAGGGTTTCAAGTACTATCTAATACGAATAATTTAAACGGGTCTATTTTGACCTACAGATGGAACCCTAAGAGGTACTACCACTCCGGATCAGAGTGGATATGTGAGGAAATGCAAATGAAAGTGTTCCCCGCACTCGCCCTGATTTCCAAAAACTGGGGCTGCACAACCGAGTGTAGTTTGGATTCATATTTAAGACACCCTTTGGGAGAGTTGCGACATAAACCTTTTCGGGTCATTTAATACCGAATCAAGTCATTTTGATAAATGATTTGTTTAACTTCGTGTGTATTTGCTTAGATATGGCACACGGGCCTCAGGGTTGCTTACAGTACCTGCTATTGCTTAAGTGGTCACCCAACTAAGTATTGAACAGGCTCATCGCTGCTTAACTTCGGTGATCTTTGGCGGTAGGGAGTATCTCTGCAGGGGAACGTATTCTAAGCTGAATCATCATAGCTGTTAGATACGTTCTCTGTTGGATCCGTTTCTGCGCACGCGCGCTGATGCCCCCCCCCCGCCCTATCTTCATCAAGATAATCACGTACACTAACGTCTTTACGTGACTATGAATTTGATCTGATAGATTTCTATGTTGACTAACTAATTGCTTCTTTAAAAGATTCTATCACGAGAGACGTGGATACATTTTCTTCTAAGTCGAGTGTCAAAGTTAACAGCAAAAAAATTATACGAAGACAAAAAAAGTTGAAAATAAGCAAATATACAAAGTGAATAGAGTAATTAACAATTGCTAAGTTGAATTAACAAGTTCCGTGAGATGTCAAGATTGTTGTAAGTCAAGTAGTAGAGTTAACAGAGAAATAATAGAAAAAAACACAAGTATTAAGGATAGGGAAAAATGTTTACTAAGCAAAGATACAAGGTGAACAGGTATCAGTGTATATCTATGGGTTTCATCAGACCGCTAACTTTATCGATATATATATATATATATATATTGTATTCGAGAAAGGAAAAAAAAAGTATCTTGATTACAGGTGTAAGAGCAATCTATTCATTATGAGATATTATACAATTAAAAAGTGTTTGGTACTATTGGTTTAAAATTTGTAGTTGCTTGGTTGAATTAACAAGTTCCGTGAGATCTCATTGTATTTCTCTTCCGGGTATCGTCAGATATCATATCATTATAGGGAGATAATATCATTTATAGGGAGAAAACAAAAACAGACGATTCCATTGGAGGAACGTGGTATAATAGTTAATGTCGTACGAAATGGGCATGAATCTTTGGTTGTCATTTTATTTCCTGGTGAAAGGAGAGTCTCCGTGGCGTAGTGGCTAACGTGCTGGACTGAGACATTGTAGTAAGCGAATTCGAACTCCAGTCACACTATTACATTTACTTTTGGGATGATACCCTTGAGAAAGGTATGAACCCCTTTATCCCCCCCCCTCGCCTATGTGTTTAATAGGTATAATTTAGATTGACCCTATCCCTGCCGTGGACTGTTCTACTGGATAGGCTTACATTTGGGTGTGACAGGGCCCCGTTGAGTGAATAGTGGTTGTTCTCTTTCCACTTTAATGACCCATGGGCCACGGCCTGTAAAACTTTTACAAGTCTTTGGTTGTCATTTTATTTTCTGATGAGGGGGGGGGGGAGTCTCCGTGACATAGTGGCTAACATGATGGACTGAGACATCATAGTAAGCGAGTTTAAACTCCAGTTGTCCTATTACGTTCACTTTCTGACTAATAACATTGGGAAAGGTATTTCCCAGCAATGGGTTAAACAGTACCACTACAGTTCTCGTGCTATTCGTAGAATTTCGTCCCGGCCTCCTGCCTTAAAAACGCTAGGCGGTGATAGCTGAAAAAACAACACGTTCTACGAATGAAGTCCCTAGCTGAAGCGGTGCCTATTGTACAATTGTGATACCATAAAATAAAAATGACCTGACATTTTTTTAATTCTTTCATATTTTAATAAAAAAATGTGAGGTCATTTTTAATTAAAAAAAAAAAAAAACACTTATTTTATGGTATCGCAATTGTACAATAGGCACCGCTTCAGCTAGGGATTTCATTCGTAGAGCGGGTGTTTTTTTCAGCTATCACCGCCTAGCATTTTTTAAGGCCGGGACGCAATTCTGCGAATAGCACCACAGTTCTTCTACAAGTAGTTTTGTCTTTTGAGTCAGGGTTGAGAAGAATTTCAGTTGAAGGTTTTTCTTAACTTCTTATTGATAATATCTTCTCAAATATTTTCAGGTAAGCTGTAGTAATTATATTCAAAAATCTAATTTTTGTTTTTCCTCCTCCCTTAAGCGCTGTTTTACCATTACGTTGTTTTGGACTAATACTCATGGGAACACTTTTGGACTAATACCCTTGAGAAACCCTCCCATTCCCCAGCAATAGGTTAAATAATACCATTCTAGCTCAGTCGGTAAAGCATCCACATAGAAACTACAACGTTCCGGGTTCGATACCGGCATTCGTCAACTCAGCGCGTGAGTAAAATGGCTTGGATCTGTGCGATAAAGTGTAGAGCTGATGGTAAGAGTGGTGCTCCACATAAGACACAAAAGCAATCTCTCTAGTCTAGTGAAAAGGGGATAGACTACCTCGCTGTCTGGCTGATACCGACAACAGGAAACTCTGGCTATTATACTTACTGTTCTTTATATATATATATATATATATATATATATATATATATATATATATATATATATAAGGATGTTATAAGTCTCGTGTGATAAAATGCATTTCCTGTATTGAAGAGAACGAGACGAATAGACAGTGTCATAGTGAAAGCAAATTGAAAAGATCTTGATTATAAGCAGTACTACTAGTATTCTTAATAGTTTGTATTAGGTTAGCCACAGTAGTAGAAGAGAGAGAGAGAGAGAGAGAGAGAGAGAGAGAGGTCGTGAGTTGAAGGGATTATCAAAGGAAGCTGTTAACTCCGTGCGCGGCGAGTCGGGGGTCATGGGCTGGCGAAAATTGGCGGTAACCATGCTTTGCTGCTAAAAATAAGGATGAGTGCTACGTAAGTTGAAATCCGATCCGGTGGGTAGCCATTGCGAAGGACGGGTTGAGGGAGAGAGACAGAGAGACAGAGAGAGAGAGATCTGATGAGCAGAAGCAGACCGAACGAGAAGGAAATACGTCGAAATATTAAAAGACACAGGAAGTTTGGAAAGAAAATAAGAAAATAAATGGAAATAAATAAAAAGGAAATGATATGAATAAAACTTTTATTGGAATTATTCAGATACTTCGTTGCTTTTATGCGTTTTTGATAGATTAAAGAAAAAGATTAAATTGAAAATTATCTTCAATAATCTACACATGTATATTAGATAGAGAGTTGTATATATGTCTGTCCATCTTTCTCTCTCTCATTATATATATATATATGTGTGTGTGTGTGTGTGTGTGTGTGTGCGCGTGTTAAGAATTAATGGCAAAATGAATGAATGGATGAAATAAAAATGAATGAAATGTGTGGGATAAATTCATTTTTATTTAATCTATTTCGCCATTAATTCTTAACTAAATAATTTAGAAGCATACGCCAAAACTTACATATATATATGTATGTGCACACACACACACACACAGAGGGTGTTCGGGATAAATTTGACATATTTATATTTGGTTATTTTTCTCCGTATGTTAGAGGTATTAACGCACACTACGCATCATTTAAAAGCTTGGACCCTTCTTCATTCATATACGTGATGACAGAGTGGATGACTGGAACCCACCTGAATCATAGAAGAGAATAACTTGTATCATGATGATCTTCGCCGGCCATCAAAATAAGGAGATTATGGTTGCTGCCCAATGCTCCCTGAACACTGTAAAAACAATCAGACATGAATTGGAGAATTGCAATGGAGACTACGAGGCTGTGGCTAGAAGAAAGCAACATAACAGACGATCAGATTGCGTTCGTGCAACAGAATTCCTCGAAAATCTGCAGAAAAAAAGTGTTGGAGGACCGTCAGATGCCTACGTGGAGTTGCTAAACACTGTAGTCAAGTCATGGATAACAAGGGTAGCCAATGGTAGGCCATATGTATGGCAGCAGGATTCGGCCCCCTGCCACACCTCTGGGAAAAGCCAAAAAATGGTTGTCAGCGAATTTTTACGACTACACCAATCCCAATTTTTGGCCTCCGAACTCCCCAGATCTTAACCCCATGGATTATTATGTATGGGACGCTGTTGAGAAAGACACCAATCGCCGTGCCAGTACTACAAAAGCCCAGTTAATCGACAGAATTAAGGTAGTGTTTGAAACCATTCACAGGGAAATTGTAACATCAGCTTGCTCCAGGTTCTGGAGCAGGATTGAGGCGGTAATCGACGCTAATGGCAGTTATTTTGATTGAAACTTATTGACAGTAATGTAATTTCCGTGCCTGTTCAATTTCTTTACATTCCATTAAATTTTGTAGTTACCAAACACTTTTTCTTTACGAAACTGTCAAATTTATCCCGAACACCGTGTGTATGTGTATATATATATATATATATATATATTGGTAGTCCTTTTTAAGTATTGGAGAATTGAAAATAAAGTGCTCGATTATGTGTGTAAGAGCTGTATTTATTTATTATAGTGTACACTACATTTAAGGGGCCATTGTTACCATTGGTTTCCAGGCAGCATGTTATCCACCCTTCTTCAAGACAACGCGCCTGTTAAGAAATACAGTGAATGTCAATTCATTTATATATGTACGTATACGACAAGGTGGTATGTGAGGGATGCGGGATGAAACACGTCAAGATACACGCACTAATTTAACAAAAAAAGGCGGGAAAATAAGATGATTCCGCCCACTTACAACAAAAAATACGTACATATATAAACGAAGTGACATTTACTGTATTTCTTAACAGGCGCGTTGTCTTGAGGAAGGGTGGATAACATGCTGCCTAGTAACAATGGCACCTTAAATGTATTGTACACTTATATATATATATATATATATATATATATATATATATATAATGAGGTTTGTTTTGTTTTACGGCATATCAACCTCAGTGGGTCATTTAATGCCGATAAAGTTTTGAAATAAATTCATTTTTAATGGATACTCAATTTTTTTAATGAATGCATTTTTTCTATTTAACCCATAGATGGGACCCTAATAGGTACTACCACTCCGAGTCAGAATGGACCAGAGAGCAATGGTGATGAAGGGGTGCTCCACATCCCCAAACCTTCAAAACTGAAACCTCACCATCAGATAGAGTTTAACGTCATTCCCAGGACATGTAGACCCTCAGTCACCGCCTTCTAGCACCATATGATAAAAAGGGGTTGGGGCTTGCTATAAGAGCAATAGGGTTGGGAAAATCATATAGGTGCTAGGGCTTGACGTGACCAGCCGATTGATCGGGAGGGGGCTCTCCGACCAAGGAAGGGCCAAAGTGGAGTATTGCAAGTCATAGATTGCTCAACCACCCGGGTTATATCCTTAAGCATCACAGGTCACCACCCACGACCAACAGGCGGAGTCTTACCCCTCTACAGAAGTGCAGTCGGTGTTTCTAACGCCGCAGCCGACAGGGCGGATATATATATATATATATATATATATATATATTAGTGGACCTGGAAAGTAATGACTATAAAAAAAGGGTACTCCATTCTAAGCAGATCTCCTGGACTGGAGTTTCACCATCAGATACAGTTTAGTGGTGGTGGAATGAGAAGTAATTATATTCAAGCTGTATTTACCTTGATAGAAATAAACAATGAATGAAACGTTAATTACTTTGCCTCAATCCTGTGGAGGTTTCCCCTCACCAAGCCATCTCGAAAATTATCTTTTAATATGCTCACAAGCTCTCCTATTTCTTTTCATGTCCGCTACTTTTAATGTCCCTTCTCAAATCTGAAACTTCAGTTGAATTTCTAATTTGGGAAACTAAGAAAGCATCGCACGTATCCAGATCTGCTGAGTATTTTCTACCATCCACCAATGTCAGATGAACACGAAGTCCGTTTATTGTATGGAGCTATACACAACCGAAAGCTCATGCTGTAGCTAGTGTAAAATTATGTGTATCCCTTTGGCATTTTGAGGCACCTCAGGCACCGTGCAATAAACCCAGCCCTGAACTTTTTACACGGGGTGCAGACACTGCCTGGGGGGGGGGGGGTGGACCCATGGATTTACGCTGATATTATATTCCTTACCACTGGACACACGGACTGAAGGCCCGGGTAAACCGGTAAAAGTGTACTGAACTTGTAAAAGTAAGTAAACTAAAAGGCAAACAGCGAGGAAGTCTATCCCCTTTTCACCAGCGCTATATCAAGGAGATTGTTTTTACGTCTGAGGTGGCGCGCCACACCTACCACCAGCTCCTTACTTTACCGCACAGTTTCCTGTGCTACCCATTCGCTGAGTTGGCGGGGGCCGGTATCGAACCAAGAACCTTGTGGTTCCTAGTCGGACACTCTACTGACTGAGCTAAAGCAGCAATACTATATTTTAACAAAAGCATTTTGTTCAAAAAGGTATCGAGACTTGTTTTATAGTATTTTTTTCCAAATTGCCACTGACTTATGTAGAAACATTTAAAATAATGAAATAACATTCAAAATATTGTTTATAGAAAGTTTATATAGTGTCGCACAATATCTAATAATAATTATTATATATATATATATACGAGGGTAATCCCGAAAGGTAAGATCTTCAAAATATTTAGAAATCACAGAATTGTTTGTCAATGTTTATATCCTTTTAAAGTTTGAACATGTATATTTTTCTTCCTAAGTGCCATTTCGGTCGATGCATTTTTGTATCCGCTGTGGCAGTTTTTTTTTTCTGCCGATTTCATATCAGCTTACCGCCTTGTCGTTGATGAAGCGTTAAACCTCGTCGTCGTTGCAAACCCCCTACATTACTTGCGGACATTTTTTACATCCATGCACGATTTGCTATACACTTCCGTTAATTGGCGATGAATTTCAATCGGTTTAATACCTTTTGCGTTCTAAAACCGAATAATATCGCGAACTTCACACTTGTTGGTAGCATCAATCGGGAGCTCCATCAGAAACGACTGCCAAGACGACTGGGTGTGACAGCGAGACGTACACAGGGCCAGGCGCGTATATAACAAACACAACAGTGTTGCTAATAGCCACAGTTTCTCTGCATTTTGGAGACCTTACTTTTGGACTTAACGTCATATCTATGTGTATGTATGTGTATAAACAGTTGAACTAGACGATGTTTGGGGGGAAAAGATAAGAGATAAAATGTTTATATGAAATATTTCTCATTTTAGCAAAATTCTAAGAATACAGAAAAATGTACAGGAAAATAAACAGGGAAAAAATGTCAAAACATCCGAAATAAAAAATGCTGATTCGTTTTCTAAGAACTTCTTTGTACATTTGTCCTTCCGTTTTTTATTGGCAAATATATGGAGTCATTTTTCATTGCTTACTCGTAAATATCTATCATATCACTCGCCATGCAAAAAAATATGGATCTGACCTCAAAGGTCACATCATTTGAGACAAAAATACTTCTGTGCTGCATATCAAATTCTCTCTTTCAGCTTAGCCGAAAATGACATATTTTACCGATGACCTCCAGTGACGTCAAATGACCTGTGAGTTCAACCTCGCATAGTCGATGTGGGAACTTGAACTCTAGTCTATCGCAATGAAAATGATCCCCGGAATTTTCCATTATATATATATATAATATATTAGTGATGAGGATAATCGTGCCAAGTTCCAGTGTGTGGACATGTATTCAATATATAATATATATATATATAAACACGGTTTGTTTGGAATGGCTTTTTGCCGATAATTTTTGGGAGAATAAGTGCTTAATTGGAGTCGTACCTAATTTTGAAAATTAATTAATTAATAATGAATTAGGCGGGAATACCTATTAAATGTATGGCTAAACAAATCGAGAAAAATCAATCTCTGTATGTACATTTCGGCCTATTAGGCCTCATCAGCAGAGCTATAGATCGGAAGACCGCCCCGTGCGTGATTTGAAACCGGACTGCCAAGCTGACAGGCCGATCCCATAACCCCTACACCAAACGGACTTCTTAGATTTTACGATTTGTTTAGAGTAGGTTAATATTCCTCTTCTAGTGACTTATTACACGACGATATGATAAGTTGTAAACACGGTTTGTTTTGGAATGGCTTTTTGCCGATAATTTTTGGGAGAATAAGTGCTTAATTGGAGTCGTACCTAATTTTGAAAATATATATATATATATATATATATCAACCCCTATCCACGAGTAAGATGTGACAGAGGTTCAATTTCCTAAGCGGAGTTTAAACAGGTTTGAATTTATAGTTTTCCTTCTCCTAAACGGGTTGCCTAACCAAGGTTAAAGAGGTTAGTCTGCTATACTGTTTATCCACAACTGGAGGGAGAATAGCTGGGCGCACACCTTTCCCAAGGGTATTAGCGCTATGCGAAATGCAAACAGCCTCGTCCAGGATTTGAACTCGATTTACCTCCGATGATAACCATAATACCACGCGCTTCCAGAGTTATAATAAACTTTTAAAGTAGGTATGACTGTAGTTGCTTATGATCGGTATCAGCCGAACAGCGAAAGAGTCTATCCCCTTTTCACAAGCACTACACTAGGGAGATTGTTTTTGCCGAGATGGAACGCCACACCTACCGTACACACTTTACCGCACAGATCAGATCAGATTACCCAAGCTGCGAAACTGAGTTGGCGGAGACCGGTATCAAACCCGGAACCTTGCGATTACCAGGCAGATGCTCTACCGACTAGATTAAACCGCCCCAGATATGTTTATATGTGACACAAACCTTGTGCCACGGGCATAATATGCGACACAAGGTCAGTTTTAAGCGGAAGAGAAAAGTAACGCTTCTTGTCAGTCGGCCTCTAAGGGCAACATCAAGCCATAAACAGAATCATTTACCCAACCCGTTCAACACAGGAGTAGGATTCGACACAAGATCACAAATATGGGGCATTCAACGAGGATCGAACACGCTTTTCAGTAGTAATGGATGTGCGAGACTAGCTTGTTAGTCATTCCACCATTAAACCTCCCATTACGGTGAAATAGTTAGCAAGTCAGTCTCGCAGATCTGTTACTACTGAATAGCGAGTTCGATTCCTGCTGGATGCCCCATCATATCCGTGACGAACGGATTGGGCAAACCTTGTGACCTTGCATCACCTCTGACCCGTGGCGAACGGATTGGGTCATTTCGGTGTCCCATCGTGGTGTTATGGTTTGTAAGCTAGTCTCGGAGATCCGTTACTACTGAATAGAGAGTTCGATTCCACGTAAATAAAAGGGTAATCTGAATATTAGCTACATAAATGAGTAACCTCCCCTTGTTTCTTTCACTTTGAGGAAGCCGTCTGTTTTGGTTGGCCATTTTCATTTCACCGTAATCAATACACATTCAGTTGTATTGATTCAAACAAATTCGTATTTTCAGTGTAGATTTATGGTGAAATGAAAATGGCCGACCAAAACAGACGGCTTCCTCAAAGTGAAAGAAACAAAGGGGAGATTACTCTCATTTATGTAGCTAATGTTCAGACTACCATAAAAAGACCTTGTATTAATCCAGCCTGGTGGAAGGCCAGACATTTCTTTTTGTTTAGATGTCGAATTGCAAAAATAAACTTGACTTTTTGAAGAGTTAGAAAAATAAAAGAGATAAAATTTCAAGAAAGCAATTAATCTATTTCTTTTTAAAAATTGTTTGATTTATACAGAATTCGTCGGTAACAGCTGAATGTTTTTCTATGTCAATGTAAATGCGCTTTTGTGTGTTGATGTCATAGTCAATATACTCGACTTTGTTTTCGTCAATTTGAGTGTGGATAAAAAAAAAGTCAAGTCTCGATGAGAATTATAAAAAGAAAGAAGAAACTAACAAAATAAAACTAAAGCAATAAACTTCAGTTTGGGATTCCACCTTTACTAAATAAGAACTTTAACATTTAAGACTTACCTACTAAATTATTTGGATTTTTCAATAATAAAAAAGAATCAAATAAGGAACTATCATCAGATGATGATAATGACGACGGCAACGACGACATTAAATTCTCTGGAACTTTGAGATAAAACCGGATTATCTTATTCCAGCCAGAAGACCAGACCTAATATTGATTAATAAGAAAAAGAGAACTTGTCAAGTGGTAGATTTTGCAGTTCCAGCTGATAACAGGGTGAAGATGAAGGAAAACGAAAAGATAGACAAAGACAAATACCTGGACCTTGCTAGAGAATTGAAAAAGCTGTAGAATATGAGGGTGCAAGTGATACCAATTGTAGTTGGGACACTTGGAACGGTCCTAAAAAGCTTGGAAAAAAGACTGAAGGAACTGGAAATCAAAGGAGAAATTGAGACCATCCAGACATCCGCATTGTTGAAATCGGCTAGAATACTCAGAAGAGTCCTAGAGACCTGAGGGGATTTGTTGTCGCTCAGACTCCAGCAAAAGACCATCAGCTAACGCTGATGTGAAAAACTCGCGAGCAGTATAATAATAATAATAATAATAATAATAATAATAACAATAACAAAGGTAAACATTTCTAAAAAAAACCAAAAACAAACAAAAAACAAAAAAAACATGCCTGGAAGGTGTTCAAGATTGATGGAACAGTGTTAGAATCCATACCCCCCCCTAAAAAATCGAACAAAAATAAAATAAAATAACTCAAGTGTTGACATATCGAAATTCAGTAATATTAAAAAAACATAAAATAATTACTTGAAAACAATAGAACCGAAGAATATAATAAACATTCTGAAAAAATCAGTCTCCAATCCTGGATGGATGTCTTTTAGGGATGTCCAATCTGACGTGGAAAATTTACCCACCCACTAGAATTAACACAATAAAACTTGTATAAAAGGTTTATATTATCTTCAACATTTTTGGACCATTCAACAAAAGAAACATTAAAAAACTCCTGATGATTTTTTAAAAAATTTCATCTCTACGGAAATAATGAAAATTATGAATGAAAACAATGTTTAAATTTTCGCACCATTAAATCAATTGAAATTTAACGTAGCCAAACAAAGTTACGACCAGAGGCTTTTAAAAAGATTCTATGAAAAATCAACTGAGAATCAAATTTTCACAAAAATTTTCGATATTTATTTACCTGTGGATGAAATTATGTTTAAAATACTTTTTTTTTTCCGAAAATATATTAAGGGAAATATTTTTTACGAGATCTCTCTCCCGCCCTATTTTATTTTATGAAATTTGAAAAAATAAACAGATAAAAAACGATTTTTCTTTCTTTTTTTTCTTTAAAGATAAGAGTGAATAATTAGATCAGAAGATTTTAGAAGTTTCTATACGTGTTTTTGTTTTGTTTTTTGGGGTGTTTTTTGTTAAAAAAAAAAAATCGAATTCTGAATTCTGCTAAAAAAAATGTCATAGCTGGCATAAGATTCTTTTTTAAACTTTTACTTGCTTTTTTAATTGAATTGCCCAAAAAATGTTTTTCAAAGAAGGTACGAACACCTCATTCGGTTAAATGGTGCCACTGCTGTTCTTCTACAAGGATAGACATTAGATCACCCACGAAAGTTGATATGCCATTAAACAAAGAAGCCAAACGTTACAGAAACAAAAGGTTCATGCCCTTTTCAAGAGTATTAGTCCGAAAGTGAATGTAATAGCGCAACTGGAGTTTGAACTCGCTTACTAGGAGGTCTCAATCCAGAACGTTAACCACTACGCCACAGGGAGGTAGTCCCTTACCAGGAAATAAAATGACAACTAAAGACTTTTGGAATTTACTTTATACTTCTAAAATCATATATGAGAGAAGGTTTTATATACGTTCTTATATATTTATTAAATGTTTAGGAACAGTTGATGTGTGTGTGCGCGCGAAATGTATGTAGCAGGATATTTGTCTGTTAGTTCGTTCTCTCTGTGATATTGGGTTTATATATATATATATATATATATATAATATATATATATATATATATGTGTGTGTGTGTGTGTGTGTGTGTGTGTGTCAAGTCATCGGGGTGGCCTAAAATCGGTTTCAGCCAATCAGCGAGGGAATCTATCCCCTTTTCACTAGCGCTAGAAGATTGTTTTTGCATCTGATGTGGAGCGCCACACCTACCATCAGCTCTTTACTTTACCGCACATATCACTGTGCTACTCATACGCTGAGTTGGCGAGGGCCGGTATCGAACCAGGAACCTTGTGGTTTCTAGCGGAACACTCTACACACACAGAGAGAGAGAGAGAGAGAGAGAGAGAGAGAGAGAGAGAGAGAGAGAAAAAAACAAAATCTTGTATAATTATCATATTTTAAGAAAAAGAAAAATCAGCCTCAAGTGCTGAAACTCTAATCCTCATTCTGTCTCTCATGTTTCATTGTCTCAGTCAGGATTTAAATTGTTAGTGAAGAGTTGTAAGATCGGGTCAGTGCTTAATGGGAATGTTTCATTGGGATTTTAGTGAGGAAACAACAGTGGGTGTTATGGGGTAGATATAGAGAGATACAGAATTAAACAGATAGATTCATAGACCCTTACTTAGGCTAGATGGGCGGTCAGAGAGGCCCCCTCCGATCAATCGGCTGGTTACGTCAAGCCCTAGCACCTATATGATTGCCCTAACCCTATTGCCCTTATAGCAAGCCCCAACCCTTTTTATCATATGGGTGCTTGAAGGCGGTGGCTGAGGGTCTTTATGTCCTGGGAATGACGTTAAACTATCTGATGGTGAGGTTACAGTTCTGGAAGTTTGGGAAATGTGGAGCACCCCTTCATCACCATTGCTCCCTGGTCCACTCTGGCCCGGAGTGGTAGTACCTGTTAGGGTCTCATCTATGGGTTAAATACAAAAATGAATTTATTTCAAAACTGTCAGCATTAGATGACCCACCGAGGTTGATATTCCGTAAAACAAAACAAACAGATAGATACAGAATTAAACAAATAATAGGAAGCGCGTGGTGTAATGGTTAAAGTCATGGGAAATGGACTCGTCGCCCCGAGTTCAAATCCTGGACGTGCTAATTGCATTTCACTTAGCGGTATGAATCCTACTCTCCCTCCAGCTATGGGTAAATAGTAGGGCAGACTGGGTTCTTTAACCTTGGTTAGGCAACCGATTTAGGAGAATGAAAACTCTGAACTCAAACCTGTTGAAAGAAATTGTCCTTGTCACATCCTGCTCGTGCGGAGAAGTTGGTATATATATATATACAAATAGATCGAAACTTTAAAATGTGTCACAGTTGAAATAGAAATGAATACCCTCTTAGTGGCTCGGCACTTTGCCATGGCAAAGAGACCCCGGACTGACAGTCACTGGCGGCCGCGAGGGTAAGGAACTTGATAGACGAAAATTATGTCGGGTTTCGCTCCCGGCTAGAGGTAGCAGTTAAAAAAGTCGAGCCGCACTGATGAGACGTAAACGTCGAAACACGTGTCTGTGGATGACTGATATATATATATATATATATATATATATATACCAACCCCTCCGAACAAGTAGGATATGACACCAGGTTAATTTCTTAAGCGTAGTTTAACATGTTTGAATTTAGAGTTTTTCTTCTCGCATATTGGTTGCCTAACCATGGTTAAGTAGCCAATTCTACCCTACTATCTACCCATGGTTGGAGGGGAATAGTTCGATTCATACATTTCCCAAAGAATAGATTTACATTTCACCTTTTGCGCTTTTGTCCTTCTTGAGACAAATAAAATTATACCAACAATTGTAAACGTAAATATGATCGAAACGATACGAAGTAATCTCTCAACATGGTCATCAAATCATTTATTGGAAAACAATCCCGATTGTGGCGGTTTGAATAACAGTTATCGTATTTAGAAATGGAAAAGGAAAAAAAAATTTTAATCCAAAATAATATGGATTCCGTTATTTTCAACAAAATTTGTTTGAATATATATATATATATATATATATATATATATATATATATATATAAATGAGAAGAGAGAGAGAGAATATTTGAAAAGAATATTTACGAATCCAATCCATACTTATTTGCTTCATTGTACTTTTGTTTTTTCTTTTTTAGTAAATTTATTTTCTTTCTATTTGTTTTGTTTCTTCACCACATATATAGTAACTCATAGGTAATATGCGGGTGTGTAGCGTTATCTCTGCGATGACAGAATTTGATATGGGTGTGCGCATGCGCGTCAAAAGGAGAACGAAAGTGTGAACAGAATACGAAGAGGAATTGATATTTCAAGGGAGAAGGATTTTTGACTGAGAGTCACGTCACCCCCCTTACCTCGCTCTGATTAGAAGAAAACACATTTACACTATGAGAGATAATAACTCTCTCTCTCTCTCTCAAGAGGGGGGAAAAAGGGGGTGAAAAACCAGACTGTGAAAAAAGGGGGCGGAGAGAAAACAGACAGCTGTTTTATCACTTGAGAACTGCAGATTTTATCCAAATTAGCCGAACGCCGCTAAAAAGTCAAGGATGCTAACCTCTAAGGATGAGGAATACCAACTTCTGGATTTAGGAAGATGCTTTTAGCAAAGTTTTCAACCTTGACTTCTTTCACCTTAGAAAGTCTCTCAGAAAAAATAAAATAAAAAACTTATATTCCGTTTCATATGAATTTGTTCTGTTAGTGGGGATTAGTATACATTGACTGTATCCCTTGCAGAAAAAGGACCGTCCAGGGTACGACGCTAAACTGTATCTGATGGTGAGGTTCCAGTTCTGGAGAACTAGGGAATTTGGAATTACCTTTACTTCCAGGTTCACTCTGACCCGGAGTGGCAGTACCTGTTAGTGTCCAATGTTAAATAGATCAATTCAAAAATTATTTGTATTAGATAGGAATACTTAATACCATATTACTGTAGATTATTTATATTAAGAATAATTACTTGAAGCTAAAATTGTTTACTCGGGACATTTTTCACCTGGATCTGTGAGAAAAGATATTCCCTCTATATATGAATTTGTATTGTTAGCGAGGCTTAGAATAATCTGACTGCATCAATTGCAAAACATAAATAAATAAAAAGACTGTCCTCGGGATGACACTAAACTGCATTTGATAGTGAGGTCCTAGTTCTGGAGATCTACGGAGTGTGGAGTACCCCTTCATTGCCATTTCTCCCAGCAGTTGCGTAGCGTGCCCTTTTGCCACCCCCTTGGTTCATGGCCAATCTGCACCCACCCACCCCGAACTTGAGAAAACATACATTATAATAGCACTAATAGGTACTTACACTCAATCTGATTGAGTGTGTAGCGTTAGTTTCGTATTTGTCTGGGAGAGTTGTCTGCCCGGTTAGTTTGCTGGTGCCCGCTAGGGGCTATAGTATTTAAGCGCCGGGTTCAAACCCTTCTCTCTCTTTTTTCCTGTTCCAGTAATCACGAGACACATGGGGTAGATTTTGGTCTACCCCTTCTCGTTGGGGCTTCGCCTCCCCCTTACATTACTGTAAGTGAATTATACAGCATGGGCTATCCCTAGTCTCATGTCTGTACTTTTATGTATATCTTGTACCATTCATGAATGTGTATTTATCTTTCTACATGTAACTTTGTTATACCTATGTATTATGTATCTTGTTATATCCATGTGCTGTATACGTATTAAATGTTTTGTCCTTCAACCTTTGTCGGAGTCTTGTATTCAAGTAAATATAACTTTGAATCTTTCTTACAAGTGTATGTACCTATTAGGGTGTCATCTATGGGTCTAATAGATCGGTTGAAAACCTATTTGTATTCGATAGGACCATAAGCCCCACCCCCTCAAAAAAAAAACCCTCTGAAGAAACAACTGCACATAAAATGTAAATGTGAACGTACAATGAATGCGATTCCCTAACTTCTAAGCATAAAATAACCCTAGACAAATCAACATGCCATTAAAATCAATCTTAATTGATGAGTATGTATTTACCCAAACCCCCACTACACAATGTCAATAAATGGAGTACAGCTAGTTTGAATTCGAAATTGTCCTTCTCCTAGACTGGTTGATTAATCAAGGGTAAAGAACCCCGTCTGTCCTACTATTTACCCATAGCTGTGTGAGTGGGAGAAAAGAGAGATTCATGCTTGTCACATGGTATTTAGCGCGAAGTGAACCGCAAACAGCCTCGTCCAGGATTAGAACTAGACCTCCCCCCCACGAATCCATTTCATACGACGATAACCGTTACACTTGCTATACCCCTTCAACTAATTAGTAATATTTAATCAACTGCGAAACATTAAGATAAACAATCTTAATTTTTTTCTCTTGAACTTATAAGGTGTGCTACAATACATCACTTTAATTTATAGACTAGGCGAGGTCACGTGGTCTATTCCTCCGCCAATCAACAGCCCGAATGCGTGGCTGGTTGACTACTTAATCACTGATACTGAGAAACGTCCATTTGCAATCATTGACGAGGGACTTGCAATACTGAGGAGCACCAAGGAACAACCAAAGGATTCTTTATCAATGATTGCCGTTGGACAAGCGCTCTTGCTTAAAGCCTAAAGGATGGCCCATAAAATCGTAACAGAATACTGTACAATGATTTGTCTTGCAGCAACATAGCTTCTCACCGATTAACAGATTAACCTCGTTCAGGATTTGAAGTCAACAATTCAATTTCTTTTGATAATAACCGTTACACAAAGCGCTCTTCCTAATTCATTGATAAGTAAGCTATCCTACCACATGTATTCACTAGTGTATAAAGTTTATATTCAGTCAGTTAATTGTACGACGGTTCTGAGTAATAGGGCAACTCATTAGTCATGAGTACTACGTTCAAGATACGTATAAAGCAACGACTGGGAATATCATTTTGGCACAAGAAATTTGTGTAACAATCGAAATTCAAAAAGGAATTTATGTCGACGGTTGTGTAGATGGGAAAAATGTTCGTCGGGTGTGGGTCGACATGACCAAACCTGCAGTAGAAACAATTTAGGTGCAGTCAACAAACGGTGCAAATGAAGAGAAATCTAAAATGCATATTTATTGCATATCTTTGTTAAAAAGACAATTTGGCACCAACAGACTTTTGATTCCTTGCGAACTTTAAAAGGTCGCCATTTTTGATCCTCTGCCAAAATTGGATTTATTGTGCGAAAACTAAATAAAGAATAAACTAGTTCTGTTCCTCATTGTCAAAATTAATTCTTTGTTTAAAGTCATATCAACCTTCATGGGCTATTTAATGCCAAAGCCATCCTTGTAGAAGAACAGTAGTGGGTATTAGTCTGAATTTGAACGCAATAGCGCGACTTTAGTTAGAACTTGAATATTACGATGTCGTTCGTGGATTATTTTATGTCAAAGCCATCATTGTAGAAGAACAGCAGTCGGTGGAGTGATCTATCGTCGGTATCACCCGAACGGCGAGGGAGTCTATTCCCTTTTCGCTTGCGCTATACTAGGGATATTGTTTTTGCTGAGGTGCTACACCTACTGTCAGTTCCCAGATGCTTTACCGCACAGATCAGATTATTCAAGCTGTACTACTTTGGCGAGGACCGATATCGAACCTGAACATTGCGATTCCTAAGCGGATGTTCTACCGACTGAGTAGTGGTACTATTTAACCCATAGGTGGGGGATGAGGGATTCGTACCTTTCCCAAGAGTATTAGTCCAAATGTGATCGTAATAAGCTAATTGGAGTTTGAAGATTATTACGATGTTGCACTCCACCACGTTAGCAAAGTCGCCATGGAAACGGGACTTTTTGACAATCGGTCGAGCATTTGCCCAGGAATTACAAAATTCCGGATTCGATACTTGAATGGAGTAATACAGTTTGGGTAACTCCTCCACTTCAGCAAAACAATCTCCCTGGCGCTAGAAAACATGGGGTTTGGGGGTGGGGGTTCAATTCTCTAGCAAGGTCCAGGTAATTGTCTATCTTTTCGTTTTCTTTCATCTTCACCCTGTGATCTGCTGTGACTGCAAAATCTACCAGTTGACAAGTTCTCTTTTTCTTGTTAATCAATACTAGGTCTGGTCTTCTGGCTAGGATAAAGGGATCCGTCTGTATCTCAAAGTCCCAGAGAATTTTATGTGTTTCATTCTCAAGAACAGATTCTGGTTTATGCATATACCATTTTGTTGTGTAAAAAAAAATGTTTGTTTTTTTGCACAATTCCCAGTTGATAATCTTTCCAGCCCCATCGTGCTTAGACTTGTATTCTCGTTGTGCTAGTTTGCTGCATTCGTTTAATACATGGTTGATCGTCTAATCTCTGTCTCTCCACAGTCTTATGACTTACTCTTTTCTCACTTTCTGATATTCTCTCTTTATCCCGCTCTTCTTCTCTATTTCTCTTTTTGCCACTCCCGCCTTCTTTGACGTTAAACCCCCTCCCTTATTAGCTTCTTCCTTTTCTCACTTTCTAACACTCTCTCTCTCTCTCTCTCTCTCTCTCTCCATTTACTGTTCTTTTATGTTATCTATTTTTGATTTCATATAATTTCTTCTTCATTATTATTTTTTTTTTACTTATATGTTGAAAAATAAACTTTTAAAGAAAAAGTCATTTTACTTAATTGTGATACTAATTTCATAATTAACTATGTAGTAAGTAATCATCCCGACAGAGAGGGAGTCTGTCCCCTGTTTTCTAGCGCTAGGCCAGTGAGATGTGTTTTTATTTCTTATTTTTTGCTGTGGTGGAGCGCCACACTTTACCCAATCTGTGCAACTCATGCGCTGAGTTGACGGGGGCCAGTATCGAACCCAAAACCTTACGATTCTTAGTCGGGTGCTCTACCAATTGCCAATCAATTAGGAGGTTTGTGTGTCGTAACGGTTACTATCTTATCAAATGGAATCGGTGAGCCGAGTCCATTTCTTATAACGATAACCGTTATGCTAAGCACACACCCTAAAAACTGATTTGTAAGCACAACTATTTTTTGGGGGGGCAAAAAAAAAATAGTTGTGCTTATTTACGAGACATTGGTTAGTTGGTTGGTTTTAAGGCATATCAACCCTTTCCGGGTCATTTGATGCCGAATCATAAATAAAGGATTCGGGTTGCTTACAGTACCTTCTATTGCATAAGTGGTTACCCAATTATGTATTGAACAAGCTCATCGCTGCTTAACTTTGGTGATCTAGTGAGTTGGTTGTTTTACGGCATATCAACACTTTTCGGGTCATTTAATGCCGAATCAAGTCAATTTGATAAACAAAGGACACTAGTTGCTTACAATACCTGCTGAAAAACTAACTTCCATCACCTTTGTGTGAGTGTCATCTAGAGGAGTTACCAAGTGCGACGTCTGATTGATAGATAGATAGATAGATAGAGAGTCAATGGAATCCGTTATGTCGGTACGACTTGATTATGACGAGAATGATGAAGATGATATATAAAGAGTAAAGTCGTCGCAGCGGCCTAATGTCAGTATCAGCCAGACAGCGAGGGAGTCTATCCTCTTTTCACTAGCGCTAGACCAAGGAGATTATTTTGTCTGAGGTGGGGCGCCACATCTACCATCAGCTCCTTACTTTACCGCACAGATGTCTGTGCTACTCATAAGCCGAGTTGGCGAGAACCGGTATCGAACTAAGAACCTTATGGTTTCTTGCCGAACGCTCTACCAACTGAGCTAAGCCGGTTGATGGTTAAAACTGCAATAATTGGGGAAAATTGTATACATTCTAATACAGTGGTTTTCAAACTGGGGTCCGTGGACCACAAGAGGTTCACATTGTCAAAAGCAGATCCTGCAAACGTGTCTTGAAAATTTTACATAATTCAATTAGCAAAAAAAAAAAAAAAAAAAAACGCAAATTCTACTTCCTAGTACACACATAAAAATTCAGATTAAACAGCAACAACTCACAAAATGTTGACTTAATGCGGCTTCTGAGTATCCATTGTTGTCTCAAAAGGCGATCAAAATGGCTGCTACTTTTTGAGACAACAACATGATGACCAAATAAAGATCTAAACTTGTGTAAAATGAATTGGGTGAATCTTTGTCCAAAAATATCACCAAAAAAATGACAATTTGTGCCAAACAAAGCAAACACATCCATCTCACTAAATATCTCAGTGCAAATATTGGATGGGATTTTCATCATTTTGATAAATTTCATTTTTATTTATATGGTTTATAAATTTATATAGATCGACCCTAAAATAAAAAAAAGGGTCCAAAATGTTTGAAAACTACTGTTCTAATGGTTATTCCCCCCCCCCGCTTAATTAACAACTTTTATTCTAAAAACAAAAATACAGTGGTACATTGACTTACGAGTGTCCAAACTTACGAGTTGTTTTTTTCGAGTCACTCGGTCGATTTTTTGCTTTGTGTTGTGAGCTAAAATTTCAGGTACGAGCGCGCTTCAGATACGCTTATGTTAATAAGTTCACTAAAACATTTAAGTTTCCAAATTTATTGCGCCAAAGAAAAATATTTATATATATAAAAAAAAAAAAAAAAAAAAAAAATCAACATTAAAACAGGTTACAGCACATAATTAATTATACTCTATTTTATTAGGTTTTTAAATAATACAGTGCTATTTTATTTTTTTAAAAACGTAACGAAAATAGAGTGTTTATGGAGGGGTGCGGATTAATGGCATTTCAGTTTATTTCAATGGAGAAAATTCAATTGATATACGATGAAATTGAGATACGAGCGGAAAACATTAAACTCCTAAGTGAATGTACCACTGTATACTACTATCCCATCGTGGTGTAATGGTTAGCAAGCTAATCTCAAAGATCCATTAGTACTGAATAGCGAATTCGATCCTTGCTGGATGCCCCATACTTGTAACCCTGTGTCACATCCTAACTGTGGCGAACGGATTAGGCATAAGGGACGTCACATCGTGGTGCAATTGTTAGTAAACTAGTCTCGCAGATCCATTACCACTGAATAGCGAATTTGATCTTTTCTGGGTGCCCCTTCCTACTCGAGGCGAACGGGTTGGGTAAATACTTTAGACACCCATCGTGGTTTAATGGTTAGCAAGATAGTCTCGCAGATCCATCACTACTGAATAGCGAGTTCGATCCTTGCTGGATATTCCCATAGTTGCAACCTTGTGTCATATCCTACCCGTAGTTACAGGATTTGTTAAATGCCTACTAAGTAGAGACTGCTACTCCGGTCTGCCCATCATGGCGTAATGGTTTGCAAGCTAGTCTCGCAGATCCATTACTACTGAATAGCGAGTTCAATCCATACTGGATGCCCCATCCTACCCGTGGCGAATGAGATGGTTAAACACCAACTGCTTTAAATTTTCTGGTTAAAAACATCAATTACTTCTTTCTGAGCGGATTTCAGTGTCTGAAGACTGGATGAATGAATGTTGGGGAAAATTAAGGTACGTGGTGGCTGGAGAGACCCAAGGGGAAAATCGAGGTACGTGCTGGCTGAGCGACTCACGCTTCAATGACTGACTGAGATCTAAAGAATGCAGGAACAGTCTAAAGCATTTTTGGCGAATGAGAAATATTTGGCAGCGAATCTTTTATGGAAAGTCAGCTGGATGATACGAGGTGGGCAAACGATGATTCAGTCTCTTGCAGTCATGCCAACGAGTGTACCAGTGGACGTGATAAAGTGGGAATCAGGAGTGGTGGTGGTTGGTTGTTTTACGGCTCAAAATCCATAAACTTTGTAAATCTTTGATGGTTGGTTGGGTTAACGGCATGCCAATCCTTTTGAGTTATTTTATATATATATATATTTACCAACCCCTCCTCACGAGCAGTATGCGACACAAGGTCAATTTCTTAAACGGAGTTTAACAGATTTGAATTCAGAGTTTTCCTTCTCCTAGACTGGTTACCTATTTAAGGTTAAAGAGCCAGTCTGTCATACTATTTATCCATAGCTGAAGGGAGAATATATGGATGCATACCTTTCCCAAGAGTATTAGCGCTATGTGAAATGCAAACAACTTTGTCCAGGATTTGAACTCAGGTCGACGTGTCCATTTCCTACGACTCTAACCATTACACAGCGGGCGCCTCCATAACTTGGGTAATTTTATGCCGTTGACGTTTTGTTTTATTCATTCTTGTTGGGAATTGAATTTTTTAACAACTTTTAAAACTCATTTTTGATCTATTCAACTCTAGTTGTAACCCTAAAATGGTACTAGCACTCCGGGCCAGAGTGGACCTGGGAATGATGGCGATGAAAGGATGCAGTTTAATGACATAACTGAGACACTAAGACCTTCAGCCACTGCCTTCTAGCATATATGATAAAAAGAGTTGGGGTTTGCTATAAGGCCAATAGGGTGGGGACAATCGTCTTGACGTGACCAGCCGATTGATCGGAGGGAGTCTCTCCCGACCACCCGTCTAACCCAAGTAAGGGCCAAAGTAGTGTGTTGCATGTCATGGACTGCTCATCCACCATGATTCCCCCTTAAGCATCATGGGTCACCACCCACGGCCGAAAGGTGGCTCCATTGGAGGGGGTCTTATCCTTCTGCAGAGGTGCAGTCAGTGCATTTTACAGCCTCAGACAACAGGGTTATAAATCTTAGAGTCTTGTATTATTTCAGACAAAGAGAGAGATAAAAAAGAGAGAAAGAAGAAGAAATAAAGAAAGTGAGAAAGAGAAAGAAAATGCCAAAATGGTTCGTGTCCTTCAACTTCTAAGAAGACTATGCTGTTATCTTTCCATCCCCATTAGAACTGATCTCCAATATTCTAATAGATAAAACTCAAATTTTGAGGTTTGGTTGCTTACAGTACCTGCTATTGCTTAAATGGTCACTGATCTAAGTATTAAGCAGGTTTATCGCTGCTTAACTTCGGCGATCTAGTGAGAACCGGTGCTTTCAACATGACTTGACCATAATATGGTTACAGTATTCCTATCTGATACTAACAATTATATTTAGGGGAGATAACTCTTCCTTAAGAAACAATATATCACTCTTCAGAAAAAAATGAGCGGGGAGATTAAAGTTGGGTTATTGTTGGTTTGTTTGTTTGTTAGATTTTACGGCATGTCAACTCTTGGGTTATTTTATGCCGAGACGTTTTTGTTTTATTCATTCTTTGGGGTGTTTGATTTTTAAACACATTTCTAAACTCATTTTTATTCTATTTAACCCATAGATGTGACCTTAAGGGGCACTACCACTCCGGGTTAGAGTGCACCTGGTAGTAATGGCAATGAAGGGGTACTCCACATTCCAACAGAGCTCTGGAACTGGAACCTTACTAAATGCAGTTTGTCATACTCGGAACACTAAAAACCTCAAGCCATCGCCTTCCAGCATTTATATAACAAAAAGGGGTGGGGTGGGGGTTGCCATAAAGACATATACGGTCGGTACAATCATATAGGTGCTAAGGCTTGACGTGACCAGCTGATTTATTGGAGGAGTAGGAAGAGAGGAGAAGGAGTAGCAACTCTCAAAATAGTTTTGACAAATGAAAAGAGAGCTCCTTTGGTTTGAATTCAGAGTTTTCCTTCTATTAATCGGTTGCTATACTAAAGTTATAGAGCCCAGTCTGCCCTACTATTTACTCGTAGCATCACGGGTCGCCACCCACGGCCAACAGGTGGCCACTTTGGGGTGGAGGTCTTACCACTCTGCAGAGGTGCAGCCAGCGACAGGGCGGTTGGATTATTCATAACTAATCCAATACGCATTAAAAAAAAAACATGATTATTTGCGTATGGATCGGAAACTTTGTCAAGGATCAGATAATCTGAGCGTTCTGCCGAGTATCAGACTGTAGGAGATGGGAACAAGTGGGGGGGGGGCTTCAGTTACGTATACTGACCGTATAGAGATGCGTTGTGTAATGGTTATCGTCTTAGGAAACAGACACGGCGAAACGAGTTCAAATCCAAGACGATGTTGTTTGCATTTCACATAGTGATAATACCCTTTGAATTCAGGTTTCAATTCAGAGTTTTCCTTCTCCTAGATTGGTTACCTCACCAAGATTAAAAGCCCAGTCTGTACTTAATAATTGGATGCATACCTTTTGCACGGGTATTAGTGCTATGTGAAATGCTAACTGCCTTGTTTAGAATTTGAACTCGTGTTGCCGAACCCATTTTTTTACGATGCAAGCTTTTTAAAAGTTTAGGTAACGGATATCTATGCCGAAAAAGAGGGGGTTCCCTTAAGGGAAAATGGTTATTGCCTATAATTCCAACATAAACAAAGGGGAACCACTCTTGACTGATGAATTATTTATTTATTGATCTACTAGAAAAAAAGAAGACCGGGTTAGGGTTTTAATGAGCTATCTTTATTAAATTCTAAAATGACTTAATTAGTTAAGTTAAAAGTTAATAGAAAAAAATGATATAACATGCATTTAAAAAAAAATGAAATAATTTATTATAAATTATTTTAATTTATTATATAGTTATATAAATAAATCATTTACATTAAAATAGATACAAGGTACTTTTATAATATCACAAATTTTGATTAAGAGATCCCCCCCACCCTCTCGGCATAACACGTTCAGTACCTCAACTTTGACCCTCCTCCCTCCCATGGTTGAATAGATATTTGAATTTTACAAACAGACACGCCATTGCACCTCTTAGTTTGTTGATGTAGTCACATGTGACGTCACCGCCAGGTTGAATACACAAGAGGAAAATCTATACGAAAAACATGTCTATTTCCTTCTTTTACTGGTGATATATAACTGGGGAAAATTGATGTTTATTTAAGCAATTGCCAGACACGCGTTTCGATGTCAGTCAGACGAGCAAGCATATCAAACCCCCGCGGTTTCAATTCTCCATCCTCTTCCCCCTCATCCTTTCCCCACTCTGTAACTACGATGACCCCTTTTTTTTTATTGAAAAAGTCTATGCCACCTACTCCTGGTTTTATCGGTAAGTTTTAACCTGATTTTCATAGAGGCCTGTGTCTGGGGCTGTAGAATACGCCGACCCTTCCCCTCAGCAGATAGGTAAGACCATCCACCAACGGGTCCCCTGTTGGCCATGGATGGTGACCCGTGATGTTTAAGGACGGGATCCTGGTGGCTAAGCAGTACACGGCTTCACTTAGGCCCTTACTTGGACCAGACAGGCGATCGGAGAGTCCCCCCTCTGATTAATCGGCTGGTTACGTCAAGCCTTAGCATCTATATGATTGTCCCGGTCTTATTGCCCTTCTGGCAAATCCCCAGTCCTTTTTATCATATATGTGCTAGAAGGCGGTGGCTGAAGGTCTTAGCGTCCTGGGTATGACGTTAAACTGCATCTAGGAGCGAGTTTCCACTTTTGGAGCTCTGGGGAGTGTGGAATATCCCTTCATTGCCATTACTCCCAGGTCCACTCTGACTCGAGGTGGTAGTACCTGTTAGACTCCCATCTATGGGTTAAATATATTCAAAAATGTGTTTAAAGAAATTTGACTACCCAACAAATATGAATAAAACAAAAACGTATTTAGCATTAAATAACCCAAGTGTTGACATGCCGTAAAATCTAACCAACCTCATTCTAATAGTTGCATTCATTGACTGACGAACAGCGGTCACTTCAAATATTTTAGTTGGTTGGTTGGATTTTATGGCATATCAACCCTTGGGTTATTTTATGCTAAATACATTTTAATAGAATGTGGTGATTTTACAGCTATTAGACAACGTTTTTACAACAAAAACAAAATGAGAGATACATTTAGAAATGTCAATACAGATGACAGATTGTCCTTCCCGAAAAAAAATAAAAAGTTTACTAAAAAATATAACAATAAATTTGAACTTTACCCTATAAACTGTCCCTTAAATTAATTCCCAATACATTTAGCTACAAATAACTGCAAAGAAAAATTCCTGGAAAAACATAATCAATTTGACCATCACTCACAATTTACCGCTTGGTATAAAATAACCCTAGATGGGTTGACGTGCCGTTGAATTCAATCAACCATTGGGTTTGACACTAAATTGTATCAGATGGAGAGTCTCCCATTCTATACATCTGGGGAATGTGGAGTACCCCTTCATCGCCATTACTCCCGGGTCCATTCTGACCCAGAGTGGTAGTACCTGGCAGGGTTCCATCTATGGGGTAAATAGGAAAACATGAGTCTTTTAAAAAATGTGTTTCAAAAGAATTGAGCTAAAAATGATTTAAAAAAATTGATATCCTATCAATAATAAATAAAACAAAACGTCTTCGGCATAAATTAATCCAACAAAGGTTGACATGTCATTAAATCCAACCAACCAGAAATGAAATGCCGATCACATCTTATTATAATTGAGATTTGGTGTATGTCTGTCTGTGTAACCGAAACTACACCGCTACTTACGTCACAATACCCACAGAGATTACGTAAGTTTATAATTGAGTATTCAATTTATAGTCGAAATTATTAATACACAGAATGAATCTTAGTTATTAACGTAATCTAAAAAAATCCTGAGTTAGATTTACCTCAAAGCGGCCCGTGTTCTTAGTGCGTTTAAAATCCTGCAATGTGTCTTATATATCACTAAGAAATACAGGTTTATATAATATATGGCGTGGTTAATTGTCATACTGGTTTTAACAAAATCGGGTTTGAATAAATAATTATTTGCTATTATTTATATCGAATATTGTTTTATTCCCTACCGTATTAAAATCAATCTATGAAAGATTTTATATAGAAACCAATTACAATATGATAAGTGTAATCTTTTTATATGCGTTCTTATTTAATTTCGTTAGTCTTTCTAATTTAATATATTTTATAACATTAAAACTTAAATACATAAGCCCGGAGGGTGCATATTCTTACTAGTTCTTTTAAGAATATTTTGGATTTTATTATTTGTCGAATCTTATTGTTATTAATGAAGAGAATCTTTGATCATTATTCCCATCTTAGATTATTTTGACAACTTTCATGTAAACATGTCAGTCTTTCTTTTAGAACTCCCAAACAATTTAAAGGTTAAATAAATACATTTATTTTATTTTATTAGTTTGCATTTTATTTAGTAGCAAACGAATAAGAAACATGTACAACGCTAAAAGTACGGTGTACGCCAAATAATTTATTCGAATGTGTTCATAGAGACCACCAACATGGATGCAAAAGGTCGGCACATAACTTTCAAGATCAAAAGAGCGCATGCGCTAATATTCTATTTACACATGCGCACATAAGCTTAAGCAATCAAACTCAACTTGCGCAATGTTAACAGCTAAAAAAAAATTCCTTTTTCTTTTTTTTCTCTCCCCCCCCCCCCATATTTCTCTTCTTTCTTCAATACTTCTCTTTCTTGTTTCTTAAGTTTTCCAATAGTGTAATGGCTAACATGCTGGGTTGCAAGATCATTGTATACATTTACCCAACCCCTCCACATGAGCAGCATGTGACACAAGGCCAATTTTTAAGCGGAGTTTAGCAGGTTTGGATTCAGATTTTTCCTTCTAGACTGGTTGCTATACCAAGCTTTAAAAGCCCAGTAGGTTCTACTTTTTACCCATAGCTGGAAGGAGAATAATTGGATTCTCACCTTTCCCAAAGATATTAGCGCTATGGGAAATGCAAGTCCAGAATTTGAATTCTCACGCAATGTTAACTACTGAAACAAACTTTTCGAGGTGGGGGGGGGGGGTCAAAGATTTCTATTTCTCATCTTTCTTCAATGTTTCTCTTTCTTGTTTCTACATTTCAGGGGGAGCCCCGTAGCCTAATGGCAAACGTGCAGGATTGCAAGATCGTAATATTTATTTACCCAACCCCTCCGCAAGAGTAGGATGTGACGCAAAGTCAATTTTTAAGCGGGGTTTGAATTCAGAGTTTCCTTCTAGACTAGTTGCCTAAAAAAGGTTATAGAACTCAGTCACCACTAATATTTACCCTTGTAAAAGGGAGAATAGTTGGATTCATGCCTTTTCCAATGGTATAAACGCTATGTGAAATATAATCGGCCTCGTCCAGGATTTGAATTTGTTTCGTCGTGTCGATTACTCCTATACCACAGACACCACTAGATCGAGATTGTAGTAAGCGAGTTTAAACTACAGTGGTGCTATTATGTTAACTTTCGGAATAATACCCTTGGGAAAGGCATGAACCCCTCATCCTTCCAGCTATGTGTTAAATAGTACCACTACTGTTCTTCTACAAGGATGGCTTTGGCGTTAAGTGACGCACAAAGGTTGATATACGATTAAACAAAGAAACCAAAGAAAGAATAATAAAAAATAGATAAATAGATAATAATAGGAAATTCCCGGGGCTTAGTAACTTACGTACTGGACTGTGACATTATAGTAAGTGAGTTTGAACTCCAGTCGCGTTATTACGTTCACTTCTGTTCTAATACTCTTGGGAAAGGTATGAATGCCCTTGTCCCTCCTAGCTATGGGTTAAATAGTACCACTACTGTTATTCTACGAGGATGGCTTTGGCATTCATTAAATAACCCACGAAGGCCACTAAACAAAGAGAACAAACGTTTCAGGGGTTTTTTTTTCAAGTAATATACTAGGAGGAGTCTTTGCAATATTTGTTTTTGTACGTGCGTGTCTGCGGTGCGTATATCACGTGACTAAAGCAGTTCAAGCAGTGGTGGGTACTCGCTGTTATTGGTAGTATCGTGTCAGTTGGTACGTTGACACGTTGTGCATTGCTTCACTCCGTGTGTGGTTTGAACACCACACAGATATAACACGCAACGTAGTCTAATTCTAGAAATTATTCTTTGCGAGTTCGAACTTCGGTCATAACGTTGCGGAACCAACCAAAAAGATGGAGATGCAGTTGATCACAGCACAATAACTGGAGAGTTAAAGAAATTTCGTTCGGTTTGTAAGAACCTTGACGATCATGCTAGCTTAAACAGGCCTGCAACCGTTGATTCCGAGGCCATCCTCCAAGGCTAGAAGCAACGGTGAGTAACACTCGAAGTGTATCAGACGATCTCGGCATCTCACAGTTTCGTGTGGTTGGTCACCTTCACAAGGTCGACAAAAGCAACTGCAACTGCCGAATTGTGCCCTCATGTTACAAAAATACTGAAAAACTTTTGATTCACTCTAGTAAATATAGTCTGCGAGGGAGTCTATCCCAGTTTCGTTAATACAGGGAGATTGATTGAGCGTCACACCTACCGTCAGATCCCAAATGCTTTACCGCGCAGATTAGATTACCCAAGCTATGCAACATGAAGTATCGAACCCGGAACCTTGCAATTCCTAGGCGGATGCTCTACCAGATGAGTGAAACCGACCCTATTGACCAACAAAATAAACACTGTCGAATCAATTATTCAAAAAGATCGCATATTCCAAATTTAATGGAATTATTAAATCTTCATGAAGCTTACTGCATTTCTAAGTAAGCAATAAATTATTAAGCGAGATTCGTTCGTTCTTGAAACTTTATTATACGAGAAGAATTTACATAGAGTAGCCAATGATAATTTAACATTATACGTTTTTATAGATATGTGAATGTGCTAAATATTATTGGAGATGGGATAAGTTTTTATGTCATGAAAATATACAAGCATAAACCAGAAATCGAAGTTGAACACCAACGACTGGCGCTGGACTTAAAACCTGTTACTCTCTTGACAAGATATATTGATATGAACAGACGAACATAGAAGCAAACTACACACTCTCTCTCTATATATATATATAATCCAAAGATCGAGTGAAGAAATCTTCCTTACGACGTAGTAGGTTTTCAGTTGTCGTAATTTGCAGAGCTCAATGTGTGCTCTTATTTTCAGAGACACAGAGCAAAATTATGAGGAAAAAATAAAAAGATTTACGTTGAAAACAGACTATTTCAGGGATCCTAGAGGAATTATCTTTCGGTTTTCATCAGCAGATGCAAAAAAAAAATCTTAATGTTATTTTTCCTATATATATATATATATATATATATATATATATATATATAAGGTATCCAAAACTTGGTAGTAAGGGATGATTCTATATGTGATTTCTAAGACACACGGTATTATTATTGTATGATCCAGTATGTATAAATACAGTGAATCTTTAAATCACTCCAGAGAGCTCAATGTATAATAATTTTTTTAGATTATATACAGAGCAATATTTATCTTTGAAAGGAAGGAAAAATTTTGGTCGAAATAAATTTATTATGGAATAACGGTGTTGAGTTATTCCTTCCTTTCAAAGATTCATTATATTATATATATATATATATATATATATATATATATATAAGAAAAGAAAAGAGAGAGAGAGAGAGAGAGAGAATATGCACTTTTGATTGTTGTTGTTGTCGATATATAAATAAAATCAGATTGAATAATGGGATTACATTCTTTTGAATGAAACTATTTCCGTTTCTTTTTCGATCTGGACAGAAAAATGTTTTATATTCTCAGCAGGTCACACACACACACACACACACACACGACGACAACATTTATTGTTCTATTGTCATGACAGCAGAGAGAGAGAGAGACACACACACACACACATTTTGCTAATGCGCAACACACATTGAGATTGATTAGATAATTATACTTTGCCAATACCCCCCCTCCACACACTTTTTTTTCTGACCTACCCTTCCAAGAGGAAGACCTGCTTACGAAGGGTGCTGAAAAGTTCCAAGACCAACCAAGAATGGACTGACTTTTTCAGTTTAATTCTTACTGATTTCTTTAAGGGTTAAAGAAACTTTGGAAATGATTTGCCAAGTGTGTTGAACATTGGGATGAATTTACAGAATAGTATGGACATTTTATGATTTCATAGATAGATAGATAGGAAAAGACGAAGATAGGATCATAGATAGATAGATAGATAGATAGATATGATCATAGATAGATAATGAACAGATCGAGATAGGAACAAAACTAACTTTGTAGGATTGGAAAAGTATCCCTTATTCCCATTTTAAACTGCTCGTTTAGTAGTCTTCCATAGAAAAACATGAATAATGGTCTGTGGGTTTGCCTCTCAAAATCATAGAACCGAGCCATGGGGTTCCATAGCACAGACACGCCCCCTCTACACACACACACACACGTCGCAGTCCGTTTGGCTCGAAATGGTATATTTTGTAATTCAGTGACCTCAGATGACCCCGCATAATCTGTGTTGGAGTGTGAGGTCTGGTGAACACCCATCCGGAAAAAATCAGGCGCCTGGGACTTTCCATTTTGTTTGGATCCTCGGACACCCCCTGTCGGCGAGCCTTAGAATACGTTGACTGTATTCCTGCATATACCATCCCCGAATAAACGGGTGTCCTGAGTATGACGCTAAATAACAACTGATGGTGAGGATCCTGTTCTAGGACTTTGTGGAGTAGCCGTTTATTGTCATTATTCCCAGGTCCACTCTGACCCGGAATGGTAGTACCTGTTAGGATCCTATTTATGGGTCAAATAGATCTGGTTAAAATGATTCATATTCGATAGGACCATGTGATACCCCACCTCCAAAAAACTCTTAAGAAACAACAAACAAACGTACAATGAACGCGATTCCCTAATCTCCAGGTATAAGATAACCCTAGATGAGTTGACATGCCGTTAAAATCAGCGAGAGAGAGAGAGATTAGTTTAAATAAATTCTTTACTTTGAAGATATTTTTATTAGAAAAAGAGTTATGAGGGTCATTCAATAAATAATGTGAATTTTGCTTAAAGAGTTGGCAATAGAAAACACTGTTTACATTAGCACCTTTTTCAAAGAAATCATTAGTGATGAATCGTTTTATGTCCCAGTAGACTGTTGGCATTGTATTCTTTACTGGAGCACTGTTTGATTTGCCGCCATTTTAAATAGCCACAAAACAAATATTTTTACGAAATGAAAACAGTTTACATTTCTTTCTTTTCTAAATCATCTTATTTATTGAATCGCCCTCATATAAAAGGTAAATTACACTTTATCGTTGGGAGAATTCTTTTTGGAAATTAATAAATGGGCTACACCGATAAGTAGGATTTCTCAATAGAAATAACTTTTAAATCCTAATTATAAAGTATTTGTTTATTAACCAAAGACTGGGGCACTACTGGGAAGCAAGGATGAACTCATTAGTGACGTTCTACAGTGGAAGCCATCACAGTGAGTAAAAAAACGTATATAGACCAACTCAGCGCGGATACTGGATGCTGCACAGAAGACCTCCCAGGAGCAATGAATGATAGCGACGTTTGGCGAGAGATTGTCATGATATCTGTGCTGCTAGCGCGACATGACATATATATATATATATATATATATATATATATAGAGAGAGAGAGAGAGAGAGAGAGAGAGAGAGAGAGAGAGAGAGAGAGAGAGAGAGGTACCTTGATTTACGAGTTTTTTTTAGTTACGAACTGTTACTCAGTTGATGTTTTGCTAAGTGTTGAGAGATAAAAATTTGAGCTACGGGCGAGCTTCAGATACGCTTATGTTTACTAAAAATATTTAATTTTCCAAATTTTTTACGCCAAACAAAAATATTATCTATAAAAAAAAAACATTAAAACATCTTACAGCACATAATTCATTATTTTATTATGTGTTTATACAATACAGTATAATTTTTCTCATTAAAAAAAAAAAATTAGGGTTTTTTTTGAGGGGCTGGAACGAATAAATGGCATTTCAGTTTATTTCAGTTGGAAAAACCGATTTGATATACGAGCAAATTGAGTTACGAGCTGAACGAATTAAACTCGTAAGTCAAGGTACCACTGTATTTATTTATTTATCAACCGAAGACTGATTGTTTATTTATAGATATGTTTGTTGGAGTTTTTTTTTTTTACTTTTATTTGTGTATGCGCATATTTATTGATCATTTAATACATGCATACGGTCAAGTCACACCGAAAACACCTGTTCCCACTAAGTCACCGAAGTTAAGTAGCGATGAGTCTGTTCAATACTTAATTAGGTGACCTCTTAAGCAACAGCAGGTACTGTGAGCAACCCGAGTCCTTTGTTTATCAAAAATGACTATTCAGCATTGTGAACCGAAAGATGGTTGATATACCGCAAAACAAAAATCAACCAACCGAACACTATCTCCCTCAAGTTAAGCAGCGATGAGCCTGTTCAACAATTAATTGGGTGACCAATTAAACAACAGCAGGTAGTGTAAGCAACCTTGGTCCTTTGTTTATCGTTGATTCGACATTAAATGACCCGAAGGAGGGTTGATATGCCGTAAAACAAAACAACCAAATAACCAATTTTTCCCAAACGAATTTGCAGTAAACAGATTTCTTGGAATGAAAACTATTTCTTCAACAGTAATACCAAAAACGGTAGTTCTATTTCTTCCTCCTACATTCAAATCTCTCGACTGGCCTCAAAATAAATGAAGCAACTGAAGAAGTAACGTATAGTTTTATTTTTATATTTAAGCATTGCCAACCATTAACTTTTATTAATATTTTCTTTCATCTAAACATCAGTTCTTTTTATCGCAACTCACTCGGATCATTGATCTACGACAATGAGGACAACAGTGATAGTGTATCATTTATTTCCGATTTGTTCTGTTCCTTGTTGTCGAAATTAATGGTTTCGTTTGGTTTCTTTTTTTAAATGGCATATTAACCTTCGTGGGTTATTTAATGCTAAAACCATCCTTGTAGAAGAACAGCAGTGATGCTATTATAACCGCTAGCTGGGGAGATGAGGGGTGGGGGGTTCATACCACGGGTATTAGTCAAAGTGAACCGAATAGCACAACTGAAGTTCGACCTTGTTTACTATGATGTTGCAGTTCAGTACGTTAGCCACTACACTAGCACTCCGTCCACCTAACCCACCCAAAAATTAATGGTTGAAAATCAGCTAAAAAATAAGAATAAATAAAAGCTGCTACTAATACTACTAATGTAAAGGCATAATAAATAGAAAAAATATAATAATTCGGAATTTTGACTAGTATTATCCTTCATTTAAATCTAATTTTAAAAATATATTATGCATTTCCCCAACCCCTCCGCCACGAGCAGTATCCGATACAAGCTCAATATTAAGCAAAATTAAACTGTTTTCCTTCTCCTAGACCGGTCGCCATACCAAGGTTAAAGAGCCGAGGCTGCCCTACTATTTACCCATTACTGGCAGGGAAAAGAGGTGGATTCATGCCTTTCTCTATTTACTAATCAATTGAGCAGTGAGAATGTTCCGAGTGTGTATCTACCCAACTTCCGCTCCGAACATAGTGTGACACAAGGTCAATTTTTTTAAAGTGGAATTTTCCTTCTCTTGCCTACGATTTAAAGATATCTGTGGGAGGGACATGAGGATATGCCACATTGACACAAACACGTGGGAGTTAGATGCAGAAATCGAGCGGCCTGGCGCCTTAAGGAGTGAGTGAGACAGAGAGGAGAGTAGCCTCGACAGCAAAGAGAGACAGAAAGCAGGGAGAGAAAACAGCAGTCCCAGAAAGCATCACAGTTTGTGTGCAGTCAGTGCACCAAAGACTGTCACTCAGGAATAGGCTTGTTCAGTCACTTGTATAGATGCAGATAAGAATTTATTTATTTATTTTTGGAAACTATGCCATCGTCCTTAGTGGATGGAAAGGTACCAACAACATTCTCTTATACTGGTTGTCCTACCAAGGTTAAAGAGCCCAGCCCGTTCTATTATTTACCAACAGTTGCTATATATATATATATATATATATAAAAAGAAAAAATTCCTGAAACTTTCCATCTTCATCAATTGTGCTGTGGACTTACTTTCTTTTCTTTTTAAACTTGCTTTTGTAGCTGGAATACATCTTGAACATTTTTGATATTTTTACACACTTTACTTCAAACTCTTGAGTTTTTCTAATGATAAAAATGCTTCTGATTTTTTTAAAAATAAAATATATTTTATTTTAACACCATATACGCATTTTCAAAAAAATGTTTAAATTCCGGCCCTGAACGAGAGCGTTTGTTTGTACCCCTCGTGATTAACGGTTTATTTATTCGTCTTTCCTCATAAATATAGTTATTTGAAAAAGACAGCTTTATTAAAAGGTCGAAACAGATCTGTCAGCAAACTAATAACATTTTTTTCTAAAAACTTTCTATGCATATATATATATATATATATATATATATATATATATATATATACACACATGCAGGATGCGACACAAGGTCAATTTCTTAAGCGGAGTTTTTTTTTCCTTTTCCTAACTGGTTACCTATCCAAGGTTAAAGAACCCAGTCTGCCCTACTATTACTCATAACTGGAAGGAGAATATATGGATTCATACCTTTCCCAATGGTATTAGCACTATGTAAAATGCAAATAGCCACGTCTAGGATTTGAACTCTGGTCGACGAATCCATTTCCTACGACTCTAACCATTACACCACACACCTCTATAAATAAACAGTTACTTTTTATAGTAACTTAATCAGAAACAACGCGCATTGGGGAGAAAGGATAATCTCCCGGTGAGAGAAACTCTCGTCTCTGTCTCGTTCTACGAATTAGCTGCTTTACCAATTAAGCTACAAAAGGATGTTTGGTATAGCAGTCCAAATGACGCCTATAAAGACAATGAATACGCCTTGTTTGCAATTATTAGGGGGATATATTTGTTTTACACACTAGTAATGTTAATCGATTGATTGGATGATTTTAACGGCATGTCAACCCGTCCAGGGTTATTCTATGCGAGGTTAAGGAATTTTATACATTTATATATTTTTGTGTAGTTGTTTCTTAAGCGTGTTTTTTTTTGTACACTGTTATATATCAATAATTTCTGTCTTATACAAATCATTTGTACAATTATATGGTTTCAAGTATTCCTATCTAATAACAAGTTTCAATTAATCATTTCTCGTTGATAATAGTCCTTTGTTTGAACACAGTTAAATCGTTTCAGTAATAAGAATCTTTAATAAACAATTATAACTTTAATAATTATTCTTAATACAAATAATTCACACTTATATGGCATCAAGTATATGGATTATTTTAAACAGACGTATTTGATTCTTAGATGAAACCCTTTCAGATACAATCAATCCGGGCTAGAGTGGACCTGGGAGTAATGGTAATGAATGGTACTTCACACTCCCCAGAATTAGAGCCTTGCCATTAGATGCAGTTTAGTGTCATGCCCAGGACACCGATTTTTTTTGGGGGGAGGGGTCTTACCCATCTAAAGCAACTAAAATTCGAAAGATGAAGGATTTATATAATAAAAATAAATAAACATGGCACCGAAAGAGTTCGAGATTAGAATAAAGGATGAGTTTAAAAGATGATGTTTGTAGCTCATTTGCATAATGCAGTGGGTATATTTAATCAGTTTGATCCTGAACAAAAGTGGATGTTAGTTTGAATCTCACCGAGATATTATAGTTTATTTTCAATCAACGATGCTTTTTTCATTGACGTAGATTTAAGTAGTGTATATTTTAAAACTATAGACATTTGAATTTTATAATTAAAAAAATAAATAAATAAATAACACAGGTGAAAATATAATGGGACTATTTTCCCTTCTTCCAGGTGTGCGATATAGTTGAAAAGAAACTGTGAAATGTGCACTTAGTTGCACACTAATACACACCCACCCACAAATACGAATATGTACCCATTGAAGTGCATGTGTGTGAGAGAGATTTAGTTTCTGTGGTTTACATGTGGACATAAACACTCACAGTTGGGATTCAGTCAAGCGGAAGTTTTCGGAAGCACATGCGTTCCGGACCAGTGAATATTTTGAAACACTAAAATTTTAACAAACAACCACAAAATAAAACAAAAAGCGATGAAATAATATACAAAACAATTCAGCGAGTTCGTAATCTGACCCAGGAGCTTAATTTTGAGCTGAAATTCTCAATGTATAATACCCGATAATTACTAGCGCTGTAATAGGTACATTAACATCGAAGGAGAAAATGTTGAAAAATAAATATTTGCGGTGGAAGGAAATGCTTCATTTTCATCATTAGGATACAAACTTATTGATGGGGATGGATTTATCAACAGGCATAATAGGTAATTCAGCCTAGGGTTCATAGATATCAGGGGACGACACGGAAACGAATTTGTCACGCAGTGTGTCAGATTATAATCTTGTTTTAAGTTTATTTTCCTGAACTCCGGCCAGATTAACACGAGGTCTTTTTAACGTGGGGAGCCACGCATAAACTGAAGCTCACGCGATGACCAGTGCAAAAAGTTCAGACAAAAAAAAATGACCCTGCCCCTTTTGGAAGAGGGGGGGACATGTTCTGCCTATGGGGATGCCCCTCCCCCCCCTGTATCACCCGATTAATATTAGCTTACTCATTGGTCCCGAAGTCGAAGCCCCTGAACACCAGGAAAGTATAACCACGCTTCAAATGTAGACGTGTATTTCATTATGTAATGTATTCAAAAGATGCTCGTTGTGCAATGGTTATCGTCATAGAAAATGACACAGTGAGAAGAGTTCATATTCTGGACGAGGCTGTTTGCATTTCACAGAGTTAATACCCTTGGAAAATAAACGAATCCAACTATTCTCTCTCCAGCTATAAACAGACAAGAGGACAGACAGTTTAACCTTTAAACTCAGTTTATTACCTTGTTTCAAGTGTACACCGGGTATTTCATTCTACAGGGTGTCCAAAAAGTCTGGGTACATGGAGATTTCACTATAGTATTTATTTATGTTATTTTTCCGACAAGGCAGATTTGATAATTTAGCAGTAAATAAAATCAAACAAATATAAGAAATGAAAATTGTTTTGTTTTAAAAGTATGTGTTAATGTACCCAGACTTTGTGGACACCTGTATAATATATTCACGTACGATCTAATCACGTTGAAAGCACCGATTCCTGTTAGATCACCGAAGTTAAGCAGCGATGAGCATGTTCAATACTTAGATGGGTGACCATTTAAGCAACAGAAGGTACGGTTAGAAACCGAATATGAAAATGGCTTAATTCGGCATTAGACGACTCGAAAAGGGTTGATATGCGTAAAACAAAAACATCCATATGATATATTCGAAAGATGATCGTGGTGTTATGGTTATCGTCATAATAAACGGGCACAGCAAACAGGGTTCAAATCCTGGACGAGCCTATTTGCATTTCACATAGCGCTAATACCCTTGGGAAAGGTATGCATCAAAATATTTCCCATCCAGTTGTAGGTAAATAGTAAGACAGACTGGACTCTTTCATTTTGGTATGACAATTAGTCTAAGCGAAGGAAAACTGAATTCAAATCTGTTGAACTCTGCATAAAATTGACCTTGTGTCGCATCCTGCTCGTGCGGAGGAGTGGGGTAAATACATATGATATATTCAAAACCATAAGGCCCCCAGCACAATAAGTATAGAGTCAGGAATATGGGACCCCCTATATAATAAGTATAGGCCCACTGAGGGTTATAGGGTAGTTGTTATCTGGGCAATGGATATATTTGTATAAATTTAGGGCCCCACCAATAAGTTTGGTTGGAGGGGCCACAAGAAGTGGATTGATGTTCATTCATAATTGTTCTTAGAATTTACGCGCCAATCATTTGTTCAACTGTATCAGTTTATTACACCGGAAATAATTTCCAGATTATCGACGTTGTTTAACATCATTAATTCAGAATCTGATAAATCTCAAACGCTAAGATATGCTTAGCTATCAGATTTCAAATTGGTAGCGTCTTTACTCTACCAAAAAAAAATAAACTATACTTCGGCATGTTCCCCCCCCCCCTTTTGTGACGGAAACTTAGATTTACGTCAATCAAACATATGAATATATATTAGCTTTAATATTTACAACTGAAAATCGCAGATTTGCATATCAGTAAAGATATCTAGATTATAATGATCCGATTTTTGTATGTATGTGTGTTAGTGTAACACAATAATACAAATGAGACATTGTAGACAAAAATGGATTAGTAGAGCAATAACGTTAAATAGATAGAAAAATAAGCAATTTGAAACTTAATAATGATAATAATAATAAGGTGTGAAAAACTCAATAATAATGATAATAATCCCAGCCAAGAGATTAGAACTAATATTGATTAACAAAATAAATAAATAAAAAAAGAACTTATCAACTGGTAGATTTTGAAGTTTCGGCAGATCACAGGGTGAAGATGAAGAAAAACAAAAAGATAGAAAAATACATGGACCTTGCCAGAGAACTGAAAAAGCTGTGGAATATGAAGGTTAAAGTGATACCAATAGTAGTTGGTGCACTATGAACGGTCCCAAAAAGTTTAGAAAAAAAAAAGACTGGGGAAGCTGGAAATCAGGAAGAATTGAGACCATCCAGACAACTGCATTGCTGAAATCGACTAGAATACTCAGAAGAGTCTTAGAGACCTGAGGAGACTTGTTTTCTAACTCCAGTGAAAGACCATCAGCTTGGGCTGGTGTGAAAAAACTCAAAAGGAGTGAAATAATGTGAGGTCTCCATTCAGGCTCACTTCATTTGTTGATTGATTTTAACGGCATGTCAACCCAGCTGGGGTTATTTCATACCTAGAAGTTAGAGGATCGCGTACATTGTACATTTTTATTTACATTTTTGCGTAGCATTTTGCACACGGTTAAATGATATATTATATAAGTATGTTAATATCTAATATAAATAATTTGGAGACAAATAGATTGGATCGTGATCTTCTCTGGGTCAGAATGGATCTGGAGGTCATGGTGATAAATGAGTTCCACACTCCGTAGAGCTTTAGAACTGGAGATTCACCAGAACACCGGGGATACCCCTCAGTAAAGGAGACTGTCAGTGTATTCTAAGCCCTGCAGATAGGACATCAAGTTATTGTATGATTTATCATTTTTTTTTTTTTTTGGAGTTGGATGGAATAGTAACGTTTTCATATAAGATCATGCTTCCAATAAAACGCTTAAATTTTGTATTGTAAATAGTAAAAGAAGGCATTTTTCTTATTATTATTAATAAAGTAAAAAAAAAGTCGTCGGGTGGCCTAAAGTCGATATCAGCCAGACAGAGAGGGAGTCTATCACCTTTTCACTAGCGCTAGACCAAAAAGATGGGTTATTTTAGCGTCTGAGGTGGGGCGCCACACCTACCTTCAGCTCTTTGCTTTATCACACAGATCCCTGTGCTACTCATACGCTGAGATGGCGAGGGCCGGTATCGAACATTGTGGTTCCTAGTCGGACACTCTACCGACTGAGCTAAACCAGCCTTAGAGTATCTTCTTTTATTTAAATTTATATACAATCAATCGTAATAAATTCTATTAATAGAATTTAGAATAAGTCTCGACATTGGAATAATGACCACCAACGGCGGCCTTCAAGCGAATCAACAAATTTCTGCAGCAAAAAGGGGGGGGGGATACTGGGGAGAAACGAAATTGTAGGTAGAATAGTGACGTTTACATTTTAAAGTGAATTTTTTAGTCTTAAAAATCGGCTAAAAGGGAACGTCCAGCATTATGGGGGCAGCACCACTTATAGTTTTAAGAAACTGCCACCTCCGTTGATTTATTCTTTAACACACGGCCATGTGCTTGCCTTCCATCTTAGAGAGACAGAGACAGAGAGAGAGAGAAGAACGAAAGAAAGAAAAAGGGGCTAGTTGATATTTTTGCTCGATATCTTTTTACGTACCGAACAGAACTGGCTAGTGACAGCTAGTCAGCTGCTAAAGCGGTACGTCGAAGTCTCTTTTTTAGCTGTCGTGTGGTTTAGAGAGATTTGGTTGTTGTTGTCGAAAAAGTAAGAAGTAAAAAGAAAAGTACAAACAGTACCAGTCATTTTTTAATGTATCATCATCATCAGCAATAACAACAAAAACACGTAAAGGTTATCGAAATACCTTTGTCATACCGATTTGCTACACACACCAAATTACTTGAACACAGAAAGAAAATATGTAGGCATGTATACAACAATAGAGACCAAAGCACTTCTAAAAAATGGTTAGGACACTTAGAAGAGTCCTGGAGACCTGAGAGGACTTGCTGTCACTCAGACTCTAGTAAAATACCATCAATTAGAACTAGTGAAAAAAACAAACTCGCAGGGAGTAAAATACTGATAATTTATATGTTGGCATCCTTCTGTCTGCTAAAGACAATGACGTAGTGTCCAATTTTTTTTTTAAATTGCATCTGCGATTATACTCCTTGTGAGTTTTTCATATCAGTTCTAACCGATTATTTTTTTCACTTGAGCGAGTGACAGCAAGTCTCTTATGACTCTACTAAGTATTCTAGCCGATTTTAGCAGTGCTGTGGTCTATATGATAATACAACATAATAATAATAATAATCCATACCATAACACTAATAAAACCGGTTGTGATACTTAGCAAAGTCCTGGAAACCTGCAGTCACTCAGACTCTGGTGAATATTTCTCAAGATGTAAAATAATTACTATAAGTATTTATTATCATTATGTTATTCCTTGACATTTTTTTTTTGTTTTTACTGGGGTAAAAGTGTTAGCGTGTTTCCAGGACTTTTCTAAATATCCTAACCGGTTTTAGTTGTGTTGTGATCTGGATTATCATTATTATATATAGACCACAGCACTACTACGGCTAGGATACTTAGGAGAGTCCTGGAGAGTTGTCGTCACTCAGACTCCAGTGAAAAATCATCAGTTAAAAATTATAACTGGTGATAGTGTAAAAAAAAAATCGCCAAAAGTATTATCATTAACAATAATAAATTACTGCGTTGAAGTTTTCACTAAGAGATTAAGAGACACATTTCTTTTCCTGTCTAAATAAAAGTTTTTAATAAAAATGTTAACTCGTATGATACGAAACTTATTCTTCGAAATCCTTAATAA